>OY293417.1:13258529-13858529 GCA_958502065.1 Chrysolina americana | reverse complement strand
TCCATTCTCATTTTCAACACCCTTCATCTGATACCAAAATCTATCATTGGTTCTTTATATTTGAGAGATATCGTATCTTATCTACAAATTATTGAATTAATTTAACACATATGGTTCGATAAGGCTAAACTAATTGAGATTATCTATCAAGTAGAAAATCAACATGAAAAACCGATCTTAATCAACGCAGAAAATGCGTAATCAGAAATTAAATAACGAAACAAATAATTTCAGAGCTTCAAGGAAATTGTTCATATTATTTTTTCGAATTAGCTTTATGAAAAACATGGTAAAACATCACACTTGGTAGACATTTAACCATTGAATCAGCCATACATAAAATGCCTTGTCAGTTTAGAGCCTTTTTGCAATTTCAAGCTAAATTAGTCAACTGATACAAAATGGGAAAGTCCTTGTTGAAAAAGGAACATTCTCAGTTAAAATTTGAAAAAATAATTGATTCTTTATCGAAAATGGAAAAACTGATATTAGAAAAAATTTCTCGAGTCTTGCAAATTTTTTCCTATCAGTTTTTCTCGTAAAACTACTAATAGGCATAATCAAACATTGAGAAATTAAGTATTATTTTTGTTATATCTAACAGAAAACAATTCCCTGACTGACGTATCGAAGCCTTAGTAGAAGATATCTTCATCACAGAAGACTATAATCAGAATATTCAAAAACTATTCACGATAGAACAATTTAGCACATCCCTATATGCTTTTTTTAATCCATTTAAAAATATCTAGTCACGAACAGATTTGTGAACTACTTCCTTACCTGCTACCGCTTTGAAAATAATCACGTTTTTTCGTACTAAAGCTTTTCCTTTTTTAGTGCCTACACACACAAGGACCATCCATTCGTCAATGATGAGTACTAAACCAAGTTGTGAGCCACATAAATTGATGTTCGAAAATGTGATCCTATATATTTTCTAAATAAATACATTATTCTCGAAATCATATTTTTATGTCATTCTCCATGTGCGACTGAAAGTAAAATAACTAGCTTCTTTTAGGCTGTCTGGATCATTTCAAGAGTCTTCAGTTTTCTTTTCTGAAAACGTTAATGGACAATTCGTAAGTCCTATCATTCATGAGAAATGGATGTTGTGTGAGAGAGAGAGATAAAATGCTTCATTGTCCAAAGATGTAGAATCTTGTCGACAAAGTGAGGGCCTGAAAGTAACCTTAAATTAAGGTAAAGTATACACAAATGAATTATTGAATTGCCACCTGTATGTGTAAAACGATATGGACAGGATTGATATAATTATTATTGCCTTGCCATGCGTACGTACTGTAAAAGCAGATATATGCGTGCCCATGCAGGGTTTTAATAATTCTGTCAATGCTGGAGTAATGCTCTTATTTGGGTTTTTCAAATTATCCTGATGTATTTATTGATATTTGGACCAAAAATTTCACTCTGATTTCATTTGAATTAATGTACATTGAAAAATTTCAGTTGTTACGTTGACCTCCTCATGTCATTGAGTTGATTTCTGGCAAAAACTAACAAAATAATTTACCAATAAATTGTCGTGTGAAAAAACAATTAATACTGGTCAATTTTAGTGGTAATTTATTCATGAAATTTTACGCTAACACTAATCCCATGAAACAACAGCATCTGGCACGGGTGGATGCAGAGATTCACCATGTCATTTCAGAATAGGCTGACATATGGCAGATCAACTCTACCGTGTATCTCTTTCCGCGTCGAGTATGAGCATAAACTAAAACAGATCTGATCATCAGAACTGTCGAGAAAGAAAACAGTTGATGCATCTGATAAACTTACCATTCTAATTCTACTCTAATGATTAAAAGTGGTGAAGTTCTCAAAAGGAGCTGCAACAATTTGACTTAAAAACTCACAAAATGAATCATCTTCATAATCCCTAATCTTCTGCTCCCCGGTTATACTTCCCCAGATAACGGAGAGGCCGTGAACTCTTGGAGTGTCTACATATCAGAATGATACTGAATTCATCAGGAGTTCAGATTCCTCATCTTCTTAGTCTGCGATCATGAAAGAGCAAGGGTCGAAGCATTTCTCATTGAACTGACTGAACAGATGAACCCACACTCTGTCACCAAGTTGAAACGCATTCAGCAAAAAGCTCACGTCGAAGGTACATAAGAATAAGCCAAGATCATCGAAGACCTTGGCTCATCCAAAAATGTTTTCTTTGCTTTTCTTAGGTCGAGTGGGCTGAAGTTGGACACCGAAGAATTTATAATGGCCTGCCCGCAATCACTCGCCCCACGGACGTGGGAATGTTTGCGTGCACGTAACCTATAAGGTTTGCAATAGTGATAAAATTAATTTCCAAATTTTCCTATTCCTCTTACACATTGCCCATTGTTCCAAAAAATCGAAAGTACTCAGTTTTTCGAATACGTTAATTTTCAAGATAACAGCTTCTACTCTTATGGGTATTTATTCATCAAATGCACCAGTTGAAGGCTCCAATCAATGACGTATCTACTGTTTCATTGAAATTGTTTGACCCAAATAAGAAATGAAAAAGAACCCATATCCGAGAAGGAAACATCTACTTCAAATCTTTTGCGACTATAGGAATTTTAAGTTATTTAAGTAACTCTTCAGTCATTGAATCTTCGCGTCAGTCTTTCAGTCTTCGGATTGAGTCTTTCAATCTTCGGGTTGCGTCTTTCAATCTTTGAATATTGGTACCGGTAGACGTGTAAGCCATAGGGCAGTTAGTTACTCAATTTATGTACTCAATTCATGAACTTTTATAGTTATAGTGCGAATCGAGGTGCAAATGCAGATTTCTAGACATATAATTATGAAGATTGGAAAAAAACGTATGATATGTCAAACGGTGAGGACAAATATGAGTTTTAATTCTTATTTCTATTAATTTACAATTATTCTTACACACTCCATGCAGTAGTTTTCCGCCAATATTCATAATTAGATTTTGTCTCGGATTTAGTTGCGTATGAAAACATCAACGTATAAAATAGCTGCAAGTTAGCGAGAGAATAGTATATTTTTCAACAAAAGATGAAAATACTGTTATTTTGGAAGTGAGTTTGTCCACGAGCGAAGCGGAACGGAGCGAGTGTGGCAATCTTACGAACAGAAAAATCTCGAGTATGAAATGCTATTTTTTCTACGATAGATGTTGTTTATAAAATACTGGAATTTCGCTATCAGAGTCCATATTAATTATAGTTATAGAGAGATAGAGAGAAATATAATCAGTAAGTATAAGTGCTTCAAAATAATCAGGTTATACATCGATAACTTGTTGCATAATTATAAATAGTGTCAGTTTGACAGTTTAAATAATCCGACCGCGAAGCGGGAGGATTATTCTGTCAAACTGACACGATTTGTAATTATACAGGAAGTTTGAGATGTATAACCGTATTTATTTTGAAGTACGTATTGTATTTGATACGATTATTTTTTGAGTAAATTAAGTAAATATATAAACAATTTATTAATTCAAATACAAATTGGTGCAATGAAAGTTACAATTATTATATACTACGTTTTTTTTAACTGAGTTATTTTATAAAATTGGATCTCATCGTATTTATTATGTTTTGGTGATGTTGTTCATCTATCTGTAGGTAGGGTTTGATAGAATTGCTATTACCATGTCCTGTTATTTTAATAAGTTCTTGTTCCGATACACTTGCTTTTGCACAGCAGTGGCTCGCTGAGAATGATTTGAAAATTTTTTGTTTGTCATATTCAAATTTGCCAATTCTGTAGACTTTTTGGTCCATTTACTAATTTCATGCACTCTAATTGGTATATTTTTGTACCAGCCAAGGGTTTTTTCTTTTCTCCAGTTGGGATTTACTGTCAGAAATAACCTATCTGTTTTAATATTGATGTTTTCGCTTCTTTTCATCATTAGCTTATCTAGAAGTCTCACTGGACAACGACTCACTTCATTATGGTTAGGTACAAGCCATTTATTATTAGCACATGGTTTTGCTCCTCCCTGTGTGGTTTTGGTAAAAATAGGATTATATTGTATTCTACCAGTTGGAGTATCGTCATTTCCAGTTTCTTTTTGATAATAATGAGTCAAGCATGACGCTCCTTCATTTTCTCTCCAGGCAAGTTCTACAGAAGCAATTAAGGAAAATTTTATTTGTAATCCTTCCAGTGTATTTTCATCCCACGCTTCTATCATTGCTATGTACTCGTTATCTTTAAATGCTGATGCACTAACCTTTCTCTTGTCCGGTACCATTCGAAGTTCCCTTCTTTTTGCGTTTCGTGCGGCTAAAAATATGGTACTAGAGAATGGATCAATTACTCTATTAAACTCCTTCATATATTTTTCTTGTACTTGTTTTGCCGTAATGTTCCACATCGTTTTAACCACATTTTCTTTATAATTTTTTCCATTACATTTTCGCATATCATCGTAGGAAACCGAATTTTTAGGACAGTGTTGAGGAGAGAATGATGAATGTATTGAATAATAATAAAGGAATTTCATCGAGTTAATCGGGAATTACAAGGTGTTTTCTGAAACGTTGATATTTTGTCATTTTTATCATCAACAATTTTCATGATCACCCTATATATCCCAACGAAATCATGTTTATACGGTATCAGCTATCTTTGGAGGATGATAATTCGCTTGAATATACAGGATGTGTACGAAAGAACCGGCTATATATTTCAACAATTTTTCAAATCACCCTGTACAAATAGTATGAATTGTGATTAATGATGGAATAAGAATAGTATATTGCATGCCAAAATAATTTTATCAATATTTCATTATTACATCGAATTTTCAGACATTACTAAATTGTTTTTATTTTTCACTCTGTAAATAATGATATAATCTGCACCATCTAAATGATATTTAGTGATATAAAAGTGCGTTGATGATAAGAGCAAAAAAAATACAGTTGGCACTTTCAAATCCCGAGAAAATAATTGAATAAAAATTGCGATTCTGCACGTTCAATCAGTGCATCGAATTCTACAATATACTAAAAATTCAGACAATTTCACCGAGAACCATTTTACCTATAGAAAGTGCGGGGTCCTTTTCTACGAAAAACCGAAAATTCGGATGCATGAAAACTTAGCTTTAATGTGTGTTAAACTATCGTTATGCCGCATTCACATGACAGCTTTCGCCTATCGCAGAAAGCTTGAAAAAACGAGCGCACTGTTCACATGAACAATGTCAAAAAAGCCATAGGCCATGCTTACTATCCTGTCGGTGAAGACGTGGAGAGATATCTTTTCTGAGGAGTTGGTAGAAATTTCAGATAGTTTACATGATTTGAATTAGGTGTTCTTTCTGAGAAAAATATATTCAAGCTCCGGCATTGTATTATAATTATAAAATACATAGAAAAAGAAAGAATCGAAGGATCTGGGTGATCCCAAAATCCTTCTTGAAAAAATTAAGAAAACTCAAGGTTTTGGTGAACATGAGATTGATGAATTGCCGTTATTGTACACGTCCCAAATAAACACAAAGCATTTTAGAACACTTTTCTTATCATTTGTGACATCGCTTTGCTTTCTAACCTATAACTATTAACTTTCATAGTTTTTTCCGCCGAAAAGTCGGACTGTTATCGACTTTTTGGCTTATAACCTTGAAAAGTGCTTTCAGATATTTCGGACACTATTCGGCCAATGAGATCACAATACGCTATAAGCCAAGAAGCGAGAAGCCAGCATGTGAACTCCCTCCCCATTAGTTTTTATTATTAAGGGTATGGTCCGAAAGTCACCACGCTTATGATTTACTGGTCCGAAATGATTGGTAACTAAAATATTCCTGAGAAACTGGTTAGTAATGGAACGTGGTTACCTGAAGTACGGTAAACCAAATGTCAATAAATCTACCGCCGAATTTTGTTGGTAGCTTCGGTAAAAACTGTCATTGTGTAGTTCAGAACAACGTTCGTTACCTCATAATATAATATTTTTACGAATACATTATCAATTTCAATATGAACATTGGGAGTGTATAGAAATTGAGTAAGTATAGACAGTATAGACAGATGTAGCAACCATCCACTACTCCTACTCCTATGGTATTTGAAAAACCCATTTGGTTAAAAGCAGTTTCTAGACTACCACTTGAATATAATCATCCCTGGGCCATTTGATGAACATTTGCATTACAGTGGCTTTGCCAAAGTTGAACCGGCTGCAAATGGACCTGAATAATGGTATACCATTGAAATGCTAATATTTAATATTTTTTCCTTCAGAATATAAAATACGAAAACAAAATACCTGTAGCAATCTGGTGTACCAAAATACCAGAGTGCAATTAATAGTTAGTCTTTAAGGGGGACAAAATGTCTACCAAATGTACCAGCTGCAATTATTTTTTTCTTGATCAATGATAGAATATGATTAAAAGTGCCCCTAAACATCCTGAAGTGCTTCCGGAATTCTTCATCCCTATAATTATCCACTACTGCAGTGACAAATTTCTAATTCTTGGTCTGATTTCTACAACAACAAGTTAACAATTCGGTTGTACATACAAGGATACCATAATTTCAATCCAAGGGCCCTCGCGGATTTCTTTAACATCATCATCAGACTCATCACTGCATGATGATAATAAGAGCTCTTGCAAGAAAAAATTTGCTTTTGGAAGTTGATTCATTTTTAATTTCCCAATTTTCAAATGCTAACTTTTTTTGTGACAAAATCTAACCAAAGAGGTTTTAAAGTTTCCGCTTTTTCAGGCAACCGATGGTCAATCAATGTCAAATTTTGAGGTTGATGTTTGGTGACTTTCGGAACGTACCCTAAGCAACGGTGAAGCATTGTGAAATGTGTAGCTGGAAATCAAAATATGTCATTTCATAGGTAAGCTACCAGTGTCGTCACTATCGAGAAATGGAAACCAAAGTGGAAAAGAGTATAATTAATGAGTTATGAAAAAACATGTCAATTAGAGCAAAGGCTGTTCTCAAAATCATGTGGAGATTATTCCATCATAATTTCAGGTTTCCATTCATATTGGGTTTCCATTATTTCTATTTTATTGAACCTCAATATTTCTGTTAACAACGCACGACACTGCCGTTGGGGGAAGATGTTCCTTACACACAAATATTAATGCGTGTGCGACGAGTTACCCATCTAGGTTGTGTTATTTGATCGGAGGAAAAACTAGTACTATCTTGTAGGGTATGCGGTAGAAAAATTATCATTTTCATATACATGAGAAGAAAAAGTACTCATAGGTAGAGATAGAAATATAGGGAAGAAGAGAGTAACAGATTATGAAGGGAAATAGATAAAGGACGGAGAAATTAACGATTGGTGTCTGAGCATTTGTCTTTCTCTCACACATACTACATGCATTCAACTCTGGTGCCGGCCAAAGAAAATGACTGAGCTAATGAGGACATCTTCAAAATGTTGATGGTTCTTAAAAACTAAAGGAATCTAAAGGATTATGCCTCGAATCCATTTCAAGTTGGTAAGTGGGGCTTTTTGGTGTCGTAGATTATGATTTTTGTGTCAATATTCATACAATCATGATTGCGGCATCAAGATGGCGGAAGGTTTGTCATAGTTTCGTTTAGATTTTTAAAATCGATTCCCTACAAAAAATCAGTCACAAATTTTCAGGACAACCGTTATATTCTCATAACTATTCACGATCACGAATTTTCAGGATAATCTATGGGTTCAGAAATTTGTATAGGGCTAAAAGGAATAATTATATGCGTTTGGTTTTGATCGAAAATGTTTTACAATCTCATTTTCGGTTTGTGAAAATAGGGAAAATCGAGACCAGAATGGAAAAAAATATTCCGTATTTTATTATAAAATACTTGTGATTAATGGATTCAATAATAAAATACCACTCTTGAAATTAACCGAAGATGATCTCACCGGAGTTGAGAATTTTGCAAAGTAAGTACTATAAGACATCATAGACATGGACGATGAATTAGAAAAGAATAAATTCCATGCCCTATTCCATAAGAACCCTCTGCATTTCTTTATGATTTAAAAAATAATATGATTTTTCTACTTATATCAGAACTTTAACTACTGATATCAAAATTAGGATTATTATTTAATGAACTTTCTTGTTGAAATATTTGTTAATATAAATTCTAAATGTCAAATTCCACTTAATAAAACCATCAGTAGACTGCCAGAGTAACAAAATGAATAACAAGTGTCGTATCAGCTGATAAATGAAAAAATTGTTGCTTTTTTATTTTCAAATTGTCAATAAATTGTTTGGTATGTTCTAGTGATTTTCAGTCGTTGGAATTGCAATTAGACCATCATAATATTGAGTCTTTCAGTCAATGGAATTCGGCTTTCAGTCATTAAATTCCCAATGGTGAGTATTTGAGTAATTGAGATTTGAATTTGAATCTTTTCAGTCACAATCTTGAGTCCTTCAGTTAATCGGATTTGGCTTTCAGTCATTTCAGACCCAATCTTGAGTCTCGAGTATTTCAAGTATTTTGAGTTTTGTACAAATTTCACAAGATGTGTTTCTCTCGACCATGTCTCCATTCTCCATGGTCTGAATTCACGACGTTTCGATTGTTGGGTATCTACAATCGTTTTCAAGTGATTTCCACCAGGCGGAAACTGAGGCGAATATCTCTCAGACAACAACTACTTCCCCTTACGAACATTGAATTAAATCTGATATCTATTCAAATTGCTCTTCATTCCCCGATGTGGTAATGACACAAATCTTAGAAATTCTAGAATTTATAGTTGCTAATCCTCCAAGCCGGGTCCATACCTGATGTTTTTGTTTTGGATTAGCAGACAATGTTTCAGTATGTATTTACTTTGTGTTAACATAAATTTTCCATGAATCCCCTTTGGACTATCTGGACCATTGAATCATTCGCTTTGAAATAAAGTGGAGAAATAGCCTTAACGACGTATGCCTACGTCTATGGTAGTCGTCGTCAATCTATCAAGGTTGAATACTAGTACCTAGTCCGCTGTTTCTATATGAATGTTAATAAGCTCATTGACAAAAATCACTTCAAGTACGCGATAATAACTGATAACCTGTTATATCAAAGCCCAATTCTCCACATTTAATGTAGTAATACTACATTATCTAACTCTGACACTGATTTGTTTTAACTGATTTGATTATTTTTAACTGTAGCCTTGAAAATGGAATCGAGCGTTTTGCTTTTTCCGCTCATTCCACTACATCAGCAGCTATCTTTTGATAAAGTAGTTCAGAGTCACATTACATAACAACAAGTAAAAAATGGTAAAAGTACCAACAGTTAAACTAAGCAGTGGCCACAGCATTCCTGTGTTTGGTTTGGGAACTTGGAAGGTAAGTTTTATTTTCAAATGAAAGGTTTGATCTCTTCACAGTGTACACGCGTGGCGCATGACATTCATAGTAGGCCTTTTAAAATAATTTCAATCACGTGGGGACTGAATGTTGTTCGCAGTGGTGTAGGAAGGATAGTTACACTGGGAGTTTGAACGGAAATCCACTATGTCTACGTATTATTGTTGTGTACATGTCATTATGTTGAATCCTGTTGAAAATATTTGTTGTAAAAATTGCTTTTGACATATTTCAGTCTAAGTATAAGGGGCTTGTGTGAATGTGTTTGACATTTTCATTTAAACACAGGAGAAAATCGGGTGTCAGTCAGATTGCTCAACAGCAGGGCAAGAGTAAACCCCTCGCCAATAAATGCAATCCATCCGTGGATTGAGATAGTTTTAGCATTTTAAATATTTAATTGTTGTACCGTGCCATATATTTTTATAACTTTATAAGCGATAAATGTTTCGCTTTTGGATTGCTCAAGTTCTGTGAAAGCTAAGAAAAGTATTCAGAAACCAATATTTAACTAGGTAGACAGCCTAGTCTATGACCAGAAATTATAACCGAATATTCAGGGTGAGTCTATAAGAATCCCGTGGACAATTGCTCTGTCGTGAACCACTATTTCGATTTCTAATAGGTATTATAATTTTTTTGCCAAACGGGCCATTTAATACTCTCCCAAAATTATTCTCATTGATAAAGGGTGCACCATTGAAGCGTGGCTAACCAAAGTTGGTCTTTTTCAAATGAAACTCCCAGTATGTTGTTATTTATTCCAACCCGCTGATTCATTGGCTGCTCAACGAATTTTTAAATTTTGAATTCCGTTTCAGCGTCTTCGAGTTATCAAAAACAAATTCGATTTTGTAGACCTCTTTTTGAATAATCACCTATATTACATTTCGAGATATTTATTCGGGAATCGTTAGTCGATATAGTGATGTTCATTCCGAATACGGTGAATTTTGTATAAATGATACAGGATGTTCGGTACAACAATACAAACTTGGCCATTTTCAAACATCGACATTTTGATTTTGTCAAATGGAACACCGTTTATATTTTCATTAATATCAACTCTGCACTTTTTATTCTCAATGTCATATACATTAAACATATCGTTTCTGAGATATTCTGCACCCTGAAAATTGAGATATTTCCACAGAAGATATTGACAATGTTCGTCTTTTGTAACAAATTTGGAATTAAACTTTATTGACCCAATAATAATACAAAACATTTGTATTCGAATCACAAGAAACAGAAGACAACAATAATTAATGCAGCAAACTCTCAATGTTTTTGCAATTTCTACCAGTACACTCAATCTATTCCAGAAATTATTCTCCACACGTTCCAGCATGTCTTTTGAAATTTTCCTGGAAGCAGTATGAGTTTTTGCTTCCATACTCCCAGGAGTTGTAGGCAAAGATTGACAGACAACCCATTTATTGTATCGCCATTGAAAAAAATCCATTTTGTGACGTCTGCCCAGCCAACACAGATACATCTCTAAGATATTGCTGCGATGTCACTTCGTGACCTGCAACTCGCATCTTTACGTCTCACAGACGTCCCAGCGACTCACTTTTGTCACACTCAGGATGCTTGCTGGCGACCTCTATGCGATGTTGTTCTGAGACACCGCAAAGATGCCTCATAATAACGTATCAGGGATGTAACAGAGCGACATAGCAGCGATTTCTTCTCTGTTATATTCAAGAGACGTCAACGTCTATGCGGTATTCCAGACAGAAACAACAAATAGAAACAAAAAATATATTTTCAATATGAAAAAATAAATATAACAAAAATATAAATAAAAAAAATTCTTCAAAAAATTAAAACATTCTGGCACAACAATAACAAAGTACAAAATAAAAAATTAACAAAGTAAAGAATGATAAAATAAATTAATTAAAAAACTATAAGTCAATTGCTTTGGTTCCTTTTCCTGTCGAGCCTTTGTTTGGCATCACATGGACATCTAAATTTCATTTTTGTCGATATTCATATCCCTGAGATGTTGATGTTTGCCTAGTGTTGACTGGGTGGTGAACTTGTAGTCCACTGAACTGGTCCTCCTCTTCCTTAATCCATTTTCCTCGGAATGTTTTGTGGATGTATTCCCGCACATCCGTCTGGTAATGTGCAGGCGCACTATCTTGTTGGAGCCACATTTTCTGTCTTATTGGCAATGGAAGATTGTTGTTGAAAAAAAATTGTTTAAAATTGTTTTTTCCGTTAACCAGCTGTCATTCCCCTACGAATGACAGCCCTCAGAAGTCGAAACTTGTGCGATCTGAAGATTAACGAGGTCATACCTTTTAACGTGCGATTCCTAGCACGAGAGCAGTGACCATGCTGGGAATCGAACCCATGACCCTCTGACTGATAGACTAGCGCTCTACCACCATGACCACTGAGGATTTTCAGTCGCATAATAGTGCCGAGTGACAAGGTCATTGTTGTGAAACGTGGCTTCATCCAAAAATAGAACGTACTCAAAAAAAAATATGTTCCTGCTTGATTTTATTTACACCTCATTGGCAAAACCGCATTCGCTTTGGAAAATCTCTTCTGCAAAAATCCTACATAATAAGTATTTTTTTTTCGGAAAGTATTCAACAGAAATAAACTACTGCCTACTACGACCTTTCAATTGAATCTGTTCGATAATTGGTAAAGTTTTCTACAAGAAGTACATTGCAATGCTCTTCAAATATTGAAGCTAAAGTTATTTTTTTCATCCGCACTTTAAACATTTTTTTTTTTCACTTTTTCGAATATAGTCAAGTCTTTTAATTGAATAGAGTCAAATCTGAATAACGGGACAGCTACATTCTATGAAAAATCACATCCATTTCAAATTCACTAGGATTTTTAGCTACAATCATCTGATCAGGGACTCCAGGTGAATTTTCTTCCTGAAACTAATAAATAAATGGATAAAATTTCTGATATTTCATGTTATATGAAACGAAACCTATCAAGATTTGCGTATTCGAACACCACAATTTAGTTACAATGGCCATAGAGAATAGTGCAATTTTTCTAATAATGTGGCAATCGATGGATATAACTCCAGAAACAAGCTACTTTCAAACAGATAGTCGTGATGATAACATTCATTTATTATCAACACTAAATAAGAATATACCCCCTAATGGACCAATAACATAAGTACTCTATGTTCATATT
Source organism: Chrysolina americana (assembly GCA_958502065.1). Lineage (NCBI taxonomy): Eukaryota > Metazoa > Arthropoda > Insecta > Coleoptera > Chrysomelidae > Chrysolina > Chrysolina americana. The sequence continues at coordinate 13,845,970 of OY293417.1, read as the reverse complement.
GAAAAAAATGTGTGTCTTCTTGGTAGCTTTCAAAAGCTGTTTCCTGATTTGAATGCCGAGAAGTACTACAGAAATTTCTGTTGTGATAATTTTTTTCTCGACTTTCTTACTGATCCAGAGAAAAAGATAGTATATACGACTGTACTGTAAGATTATTTATCCTTGCAGTCGAAACCAGGCGAAGTAACACAAGCAGTCAAAGATGCTATCGACGCTGGCTATCGTCATATCGACTGCGCTCACTACTACGATAATGAAGCTGAAGTAGGAGCTGCAATCAAAGACAAAATTGCTAGCGGAGTAGTGAAGAGGGAGGACCTTTTTGTCACTAGCAAACTATGGAGCACCTTCCTGAGACCCGACCTGGTCGAACCAACACTCAAGCTGAGTTTGAAGAACTTGGGACTGGAATATCTGGATCTCTACTTGATTCACTGGCCCTGTGCATTGAAAGTGAGTTCAAATGTTGGTCCTAGTAACAGTCAGATATAATCATTCTGTTCATTATTTCAGGAGGGAGGATCATTATTACCAAAGAGGCCCGATCATGACGTACTTTCGGTTTTCAGTGATGTTGATTATTTGGACACCTGGAAGGCAATGGAGAAAGTGGCGAAGAAAGGGTTGACCAAATCGATCGGCGTTTCGAATTTCAGCAAGAGGCAACTTGAGAGGATTCTTGAAATTGCAGAAATTGCACCAGTCACAAACCAGGTTAGTAATGATGAAGGATTCAAACAATCTAGATCATGTCGTATATTTCATTCCATTCTTATAAAAATTTTGCATAAGTTAATCAAACGAAACAGTAAAAATTCTCTCGTAACACTTTAATAACGTTATTGATTATGTTAACCATTATTATATCGTATAATTAGTATCTGAAAGCAACAGTTGCCTTCTTCCGTAGAATTTCTAAACAATAAAAAAGTTTACCTGGATCCATTTCATTACGATATAATTCATAAAATGCTTAAATAATCAAAAATAAGTTTTTGGCATACATTGGAAGATTATTTATACTTGAGTCCGTTTTCATAATAAATTCGAGAACTTTTCAGTGCAAATAGCTGTTAGAACTTAGACTGTTACAAGCCAACTGCAACTCAATTTTGGTAATCACAGTCTAATGCTACATGCACATTTGATTGACACCAACTGATACACCAATAAAACTTTAGTGGGTTTGCATGCGAAAATGTTTGCATCTTTAAAAATTAACCTTTATCATCGCATACCAACACAGAGTTGAATTTGAAATGAGAGTCGCCGGTTTTTCGAAATATTATCAATAGCGTTGCGGTCCAACGATCTTGGCCAGTATCCAAGGGATCCCTGGTTCGAATCTCGGTTGATACACATTTATTTAATTCAGTTCTAATTTTCGTCTTCCCGTCTGCTTTGCCGAAAACTCATTTTCGATTCGAATTCAATCACAGACGAAAATCTACTTTATTGTTTATATAATATTGGCCCAAGAATTATAATGAAAAGCATGCCGATTTTATGAACTGAAACCCGCCAATCTCAAAAAAAAATGTCAAGTGGCAGATGAAACAAATGATTTTGTTCACCGTTACAAAAATAAAGACCAAAGCTTGACTGCAATCTATCTCAAGAGAACAAACACATATGCGTAAATTCATATTGTATAATCTGAATGATCCATATAAAAACTCGTGACAAGTCTTATCAACAACACTTTTTTGATACATGATAGTTCAGAAAATCAGTGTGCGTTGAATAATTGTTTATCACGTGCTCTCAAGTTATTTCAGCTTTGAGAAATTGACTTAATCGTGACTCTACAGAAATAACTGGAATATTCTTAGAAACTGCTTTTTTTATAGTCCGGTTCCTACGAAAATGATCCAATAATTTAATTGTCACTTTCTTCAATAGATTTCTCAGTCTCAAGGCAATAAATCCAATTTTAGTCAAGACGTTTACTAAATTCTAACTGACAATCAATTCTATTTCAAAAAACATTATTTCTAACTTCAAGGCCATTAAGGCCGATTCAGATACACGTGTACCTGCATGAGATAAAACATACAGTGAAAAATACATCGGGATTATTTGAAAAACCCGAATAGCATTATTCCAGCATAGACAAAATTATTACAGAACCAAATAATATATATTCTCATGGTAAAAACGCGAGTAAAAGGCGTTTAAACCGCCCGTGCTTCAAAAACCCTGCATGGGCACGCATGTATCTGAATCGGCCTTTAGATATTTTCACATTCAATCGCATGGAATCTTCTTGCATAGTGATATTTTCGCATTGAAGACAAGAGAGATTCTTTGGTACCATTCAGTCCAAGTTTCAGGGCAACTTTTTCATCTAAAATTGAAACTGTCGAAGCCTCATCACATAAGGCAAGAACAGGTATATCACCTGTTGATCCATATAATTCAACATAAATCACCCGTCATAAAACTGTGGTTGTAGAATTTGCGACAGTACAAACCATTTCTGGTTCGTTTTCATCATGGGTTCTTGAGTTGTTATTTGATCGCTATTTTTCAATTGCTTGTGCAGCATATAGAATGGTGAAACAACTTGCAACCATTTTGACCGCACGGTTTTTTCTTTCTGCACCTAAATTTCTGGTGATTCTTCTGAAGACAAGAGAAATGTAATTTCTTTTTGGTCACCGTTTCCCATCTTTTATCATCTAATTTCATCAGAGGACAGGTACTTTCTTGCTTTTCTATCTCTATAGCTATTCTCTTCTTTTCCAAATTCAAAATACTTCAGTTTTTTCGACATTTTTCCAATTCCGATTCTTCTTCTAGATTTTCGACTGCTGTTTCAATTAGTTTATCTGGAAGGGTTTCTGAGATTTCATGAGGACGGCATCGACTACAAAATTGTTAGGGCCACACGTAATCTATAGACAGATTTCGATTCAAACCCACACCAAGTCATTGAGTTATACGTTTCTCCATATCGTGATCACCTCGGGTTCACCAAATGTTACTTTCTTTAATATAATACTCATTATCAAGCCAATACATCCACTTTCAGTCAAGAAGGAACTTTATGTAGACGTTGGCTACATTCTTACACAATCAACAAACATTATTTTCACATAAACTAGAAATCATTCATTTATTTCTGAATGCAGTATGATGTAAAATATCCACAGTAATGAGGAACTGAAATTCATAATCATCCAATTTTTTGACCACTTTATCACTCCATCATCTAGATGATGGAAATTTGCCTAGATTTACAATGAATTAATGAAATATGAAACTGATAATCTTCGATATTTTCAGATTGAATGCCATCCATACTTAAACCAGAAGAAACTGATCGCATTCTGCAAATCCAAAGGTATTACCGTAACAGCGTACAGTCCCTTGGGATCCCCAGACAGGCCCTGGGCCAAACCCACCGATCCGATCTTGACGGAAGACCCAAAGATAAAAGCACTAGCTGCCAAATACAACAAATCGAGTGCTCAGGTGATTCTGAGGTATCTGATCCAGTCCGGGGTGATACCTATTCCAAAGTCTGTCAATAAGAAAAGGATTGCGGAAAATATCGACATTTTCGACTTTGAGCTGACTGCAGATGATTTAGCCGTTATGGACACTTTCGACTGTAATGGAAGAGTTTGCTGGTTCGTGGAGTGAGTATCAGCTGTGGGAGGAATTCTAATGAATTGACTCACTATACGAAGTCAAAAATAATGTTAACAATAGCGATAACACAAGAAGAGAAAGAGTATTTCCGAATTATTCACAGAACGTGCCTCATGCCTCATCTGTTCTAGTAGATCAACGATGTAAATAAGGAGCAGAGTGGCCCCAATATGGATCAGGAAGTAAAGGACTCGATACGAAGTTGTTGGAAATAAAAATTGACAGAGCTAGAGGTGGCTCATGGGGCTCCTCAAGGCACACATTTTGCTCCCGTTTTTTTCAAAATCATTGAATATCTTTCAGACTCAAGCATATACTAATGACCCTTGTCTTGTATAATAATAATGAGGTCTCAGTGGGGACATTAGGAATTCGGTGGAAATATATGAGGATTATTGTGAACACATTCAAATGTTTGGGACCACTGAGTGATTACAAACTGAATTTACTGAAAATGTGATCACAAAAGCTGAAACACGATGGAAGTTTTGTGTTTTTGGTTTTAATTTTTATAATTTTGATTTTCTTTCAACACGAAACTTTTCTTCGCCAATCAACCTTCTTGATAGAATTTAACCTTTATTGTTATCGCAAAACTTGAATTTTATCACATAAAACTTCCATTGTGTCTACGGCTTTGGCTTCATTGAAAAATTAATACTCAAACAGATATAAAAGTTGAAGATGACATATCAATAATAATATGTTTCCGTCTCTTCCAGGGCTGTTGGTCATCCTCACTATCCTTTCAACGACGAATACTGAGATAACAAAACACATCACCACTATGAATATCAAGATTACAAGTTGGGCTTTATGAATTACTGACATTGTTATTACTGACATTGTTCTAAATAAGAGTAATAAAACGTGCCAACTTCTCCTAGTTAGTTCAATTTCTTGTTAAGTAATTTCAACATGATAACAACGAACCTTTACAGGTCACTCCATATCGTACTTTCAAGTTCCAATGAGGGCTTTTGTGAACTGCAAAATATTTCGAAACTTGCGGAAACTGGGAAGATGTTTTGTCTCAATGTAAACCATTTCTCACATTTCACAACGCGCTATTTAAGGTATTTGATGAATCATTCCACATACAAAAAATTAAAATTAAACAAAAAAACCCTGGATTACAACAGGATTGAAAATTTACCCGAAAAATTTACGGTCACTGCATAACATAAGAAAGTTTACTGATAATCAAGGTTTTTATGAGTACTTCAATAACTATCGCAGAATATATAGATTCACTATTAAGAGAGCAAAGGAAATCCACTACATGAATCAAATCGGCAAATCAAAAAATAAAATGAGAGATTCTTGGTCTATCATAAGTGATATTACAGAAAAATCTATCACTCAGTCCTGATAAAATCAATGATTATTACTGCTCTATAGCACGAAATTTAAGTCAGAATATAGTAATTCCCTACGATCTCTTAACAAATCTTGAAGATGTCAGAATTGAAGAAAACCTAACTTTGTATGACACAGATATTAATGAGTTAGTAGAAATTTTGAGAACTATTAAAAACAAAAATGCGACTGGTTATGATGGAATTTCGATAAAAATCATCCAAAATCTGCCAATTAATGCACTTACTACATTTTTAACACTGATCATCACCTCATTCCACAATGGAGTCTTCCCTGATTTCCTTAAAACATCTATTGTTATTCCATTGTATAAAGATGGAGATTCAGATGATCCGTCGAATCTTCGCCCGATCTCCGTCATTCCAACTATAGCTAAATTAATTGAGAAACTGGTGAAAATTCATCTGACCGATTTCCTAAGATGCCATAATATTTTAAGTGAAAATCAGTTTGGTTTTCAAAGCAATAAAAATACGCAATATTTTCATTTCTCTACGACATTTATGAAAAGTTGAATTCTGGTAATACAGCTGCTGCGGTCTTTTGTGATCTATCAAATGCATTCGATTGTGTTGACCACAAATTATTACTGAGAAAAATTCAACATTATGGTTGCAGAGGAATGGCATATAAATGGTTTAAGTCATACCTTTCAGAAAGGAATCAAATGGTAAGAACTACAGAACTCTCTGAAAAAAAGGATATTTTATCTGGAGTAGGTACCTCAAGGATCAGTTTTGGGACCCATTTTATTTTTATTATATATTAATGACCTTGCAAATTTGAGGATTTCTGGAAAATTCACTCTATTTGCTGATGACACGACGATATTGTGGAATAGCAAAACCTCGAATAATTTACAAGACGCAACATCTACAGATATGAGTAAAATCAAAAAGTGGTGCGATGCGAATTTATTAACCTTTAATGGCTCAAAAACAAATATCATTTCATTCAGATGTTCTCTAGATGACCTAGCAATTGGCGACAACTTAATGATCGAGAACAAGCCTAAAACCAAATTTCTAGGTTTACATATAGACAATAGACTCAAATTTGAAATTTGACCACCATATCAAGCATCTTAAAAGCAATATCTCTTCTGGATGTTATGCAGTGAGAGTAACTTCAATGAATTTGGGTATTAAAACTGCCAAAACGGTGTATTACGCCCTTTTAGAGTCCCATTTGCGTTATGGAATACCGTTTTGGGGAGTATGCAACTCATCAGCACTTCAGACTGTATTGGTACTGCAGAAACGAGCGATCAGATATCTGTGTAAGCTCAAACCTCGTGATTCATGCAGAGGAAAAGATATTGACTTTGATTGCATTATTTGTTTTAGAATCAGTTTGCCTCATTTACAAGAATATGTGGTCGGTGGATCAGCGGTCTAAGGCACAGGCCGTTCAAAACTCCAGCATAGCGATAGTCGGTTCGAGTCCGATGTAGGTAACTACTTTATATCGGATCGATAGGCGACTGCATGCCTTGTTGAAAAGCAAGTGTATTGTGAGTTGTCTAGATGCCAATCTCGTCTAGTGCTAGCTTGGAGTGCACACCGACCACCCGAGGTGGTGCTGTAGGTTTTCCGGTTTTTCCTACAGCTGAAAAGTGAATACGCCACCAAAGAATCAGTGAGTCGCCCCGGAGCGCCACGGCAAATAATAATTATACCCGCACAGGCTATGCCTTTGGGTACATTAAACGAGTGTTTATGAGGGAGTATTATTATTATTATTATTATGAGACTGCGTCCAATCTTTACAACACCCGTTCTAAAGCGTTGAAATGGCCAATTCCCTTAACTAATATGGCCAGGGATTCTATTTATTATTATCACTTACCTTCAGATTTGAGAGAAGCAAAATTGACTAACAAGTAGTTTAGAAACTTGGTTGAAACATTTTTAGCTGATAGACCCTATTATAATTTGCAAGAGTATTATAATGATGAATTTACATTATATAAAGTGCTTATTTGAATCTATGTTATTCGAACACAAGGTGTAATTGTATTGCTCTATGGATTTTTACAATGTTTTTTTATGATGTTTTTGATGATGTTTTTATGTTTGTTAGTGACATCTTTTCATATTCCTGAAGAACAAAACTGACTATTTTAACAGATTTTTTACAAAACTGATGACTATTTTAACTGTGCTGTTACAAAATTTACTTTTAACTGTATAGTTTTATGTTCTAACTTTACTTCATTTCAGAAGTACTAACTGTTTTTACATTTCAATACTTTTATATTTACATAACTACTTATTTAACGCAAGCTTTGTCCACGAGATTATTTCTTATTGACAATAAAGTATACTTATTATTATTATTAACAAGAAAGGGGTCACTGGCTACAAGGAGAACCTGCCTATCGACAGATGTATCACGCTGGAGTTCATTCTGCATAAGCGTAACCTTTCAATGGCCTGGATCGATTACCGCATTTGAAACAACATCATAGAGCTAACCAGACATTTTCTCAGATGCCTTGCGGTACCCGATCAAATATTGAAGGTGAATTGAACAACTGATACTGCGGCTGCTCCGTTCCAAAACACGTTATCCAACTTTTTTTCAGATAATGAAGTTTCAATATTTTTGGATATACTGTGTTTAGGCGCATCTTTCAACCAGATCTGTTTGTTGATAGCTGTACTAATTTCAGAGACATGGCATACCCCTAACCTAGTATGTGCAACCCCTTCAAAGCCAAACAAAACTACTAAAACTCGTTTTTCTCCCAATTTTGTTTTTTCACATACTGGGTTTTGGAATGCTCTGGAGAACTCGCTTTACCATAAGAGCTGGTCAATTCAGAGTCCAAGCAGAGTAGGTTACGTTCAGAAGGGGCGTATTTCAGGGAGACTCCGTCAGCTCTCTTTTCTTCTACATCTCCCTATTGCCATTGTCCGTTGCACTACGGAAAACCCGCGGATATAACTGTGGCACCCCCCGTTACCGTAGGCATATGGTCACCTCACTGTTTCACATGGATCTACATCATTCATTAAGTGTGGCAGAGTAAATGCATGCTATCGAAATGGAGTTTGATCCATACCAAAAGAGGAAGATGCGTTGCGCTCTAGTGTTTAAAGTTCTTAAAACTGCACGTTTCTGCCTTGGATGTTGGTTTGAGTCCTTGTGAAGATATCTGTCTGTATGTGTGAATTAATTGTCTTTGTGCCCCAAAGTTCCTTCTGGTTTCCTGATGACCAAGACATCCAGAAATGACAGTTGACTATTTCCTTTTCCACCGTGATGTGACTTTTGGGGTTGTTGATGAGCTTAAAAAACCCGTCTAGCGCCAACCTTCCATGTGGCTACACAACAAACGTGTCATCTAAGAATCCAGTGCTTTTTGTTCAAACGTTTCGATATACCACTGCTGTGCTGAGAGGGCTGCCAATGGCGACGCCATCAAGTTGCTCAAAATATTTCTCATCCCACTGGAAATAGGGGGTAGTGAGGACGTGTGGAAACATGTCAGCGAGGTCATCCGGGAACAGTTGACGAAGAAGAATCATAGTCTCGGAATTGAGTATGTTCTAATTTTCGCAATGAAGTGAGTAGAATCCCTGGTGTATGTGTCGGTGTTGCCAACATGTGGGTTAAGTAGGTCAGTGAGATGTTTGATGTTTGTAGGTGGGTGAATCAATGGCGCTGACTATCAGGCGCAAAGGGACGTTTGGTTTGTGGATTTTAGGAAGTCCATACATGTGCTGTGGTAGAGCCTCCGATCTGATCAAACTTTTTTGGACATCCAGTCTCAGGATAGACGTCTTTACTAGGCTGTTGAATTTCCACAGAATTTTCACCGTAGGGTCCTGTTGCAGTACCCGGTAGGTATCAGGTGACAAGAGATTCGACAATTTCTTGTCATAATGAAACTTATTCAATTATTATTTCATCATGAAATATATTAAAATATTTTTTATGATTCAATGATGTTTCTTAGGCATCAAACGAATTCTGTGTACCAGTCCGACTGCTTTTTGTGATTTCTGATGCTCACTTTCTTATAGGCTACTGAAGTCATAGGGTCAGTCGACATAACCGAGTGGAAATTGTTGTGTCCTGGTCTACACTGATGATCGGGTGAACCGAGAAACTAGTATGAAGACAGACCCACCTGTTTTAGTTCTTGCAAAGTATATTGTTGTAGAAAAACTTTGCCAGACGTTGGGCTGAAATGATTCGGCAGACGTATGGGGACGTATTTTCTGTTCGGCATTTGCCGACACTTTATTCTATAGGGAATAAATAAGTAAAAGGCCCGACAATTTTCTATCAATTTTCATTTTGTGAATTTTAGAATTATCTAATTCTGAAATACTGGATCGGAATCCTCTCTTAGTTTCTCGGAATTGACTGAAATAAATGTTTTATGGATCTTGGCTCTTTTACGCTTCCGTACAGTATAGTCAAACATCAATACACTGGGAATCAAGTCAACCTGTAGCCTGGAAGTTCATTTATTTTTAGATATATTTAAGAAATTCTGTTACAAACGCATTGAAAAAGTATTGGTAAGTACAAATACAAATACAAAAAATTAAAAATCACTCATCACATTCAGGTATCGTGGGGGGTATACGGGGTATACAAATGGGACCATTTGGTTGCGAATATAGGGGATTGACGGAAACGCCTCCAGCATAATCCAGCAATTGGTCCTGTTTCAGGGGTTGCGCATGCGCATCCTCGAACTCTTCGTCTTCTGCTGAAGCGTTATCGTCCATGTGTTTTTCTAAGGCCATCAGCCTCATTTGGAAAAATCGCTTCTCTTCGTTTATGCAGGCTAAGTCTTTTTCCTGTTCGGCTATGACTTGTTTCAGATCGGATATTTTATTCAGGTCCTCTTGTCTTGATTCTCTTCTTTCATATCTTTGCCGCACTTCTTCGAATCTACGAAATGAAAAGGTGTATTGACGTGGTGTACACTGATTATCATTCACAATTGAGATATACCATGTACAGGATATATCTTCAGTCTACTTAGTTGATGTTTGAAGAAAATTCACTGAATTCCTTTGAAATGTATATTTCTGGGATTTTGTTTGGACTAGAGTCAGGGGACAGCTAGATGGAGGGGAGAAATGAAATTTATGAAGAAAACTAAGAAAACATTTTCATTTAATGATATTTGTCTCAAGAATGATTTTCTGGTGGTCAGACTTCAGAATGTTATCAGACAATAAGCAAGAACTTGATTTTTTCTAATATTATCTATAGATTTAATAGCTTCTGAAATATCTGTTAGCAATTTTCTAGTTTAGTTTTAAAATGTCTGAAAGATTAAAAAAAACATGTAGTAAATCTAGAGAAACTAAATGTCTTCTTTCTAGCGCCATTGCAAAATGTTGTGACAAACTACCTCGAGCAACCATCCCATAATTTTCAGATTGAAAAAATCTAGTATAGTTGCCACATTATCAAAGTGTTAGGCTATGCATCAATTGTAAGAAATCTGCGACAACTTACAAAATATCCCGACTGGATTTCACATCAGCAAAGTGAAAATCTTGATGGTTGCTCTGATACTCGATTACCACGTCAGCATCAGGATTTTCAAGTAATCTCAGACTCCTCATAGTTACAAGCTGTTGCAAATGACATATAAATAGATTCGGGCGATTATTAGCAGGTGGTAATTTTCCTCCATTTCTAAAGTCTACAAAAAGTGAGCCCTTACAAGAGACAAGAAGTCCCTGAGAATGGAACTTCCGTGGAATTGGAAGAAACCTCAAAGAAGGCAGAAAATGTCTGAGCTCAATTCACAGAACTGGCTGGAAAAGGATGGCCCAGACATAGCTCAACAATTGTGGATTTTCCTGCTAGGTTCTGATACTCTTTCACTTCATTCTTCCTGAGTTTCTGCATACTTACAGTTTATTCAAACAATTGCACTTTTTCTGCAAATGATCAATGGTTGTTTGAGCCTGCTTCTGAGAACTAATAAATTTCAGTCGATATTTCTCCATCTCTTTCTCATGAGTTTCTTGTATTTGTGATATAGACTGCAGTAAACCCCTGAAAAATCCAAATAAATAATTTAAAATCTCACTTGATTCCACTCTTAAAATCGCACTTTATTCCACTTTTATCTCTAGTAAAAGTCCACTTTTGGCTCAAAGGGGAGTATTATAGATGAAAAGGGAATAAATTCACAAAACCGTCTCCACAACTTTCAATCGGAAGAGGAATGCTATGCCCCCCCCGCATGTATTGAATTCAGCAGAGCTGGATTATTTTACTCCTGTTTCTGAATTCCTTTACACTCAGTCATCAAATTCATCATAAAGATTGCCCAAAACAATTTTCCACGTTTTCTGCATCTTTTGCTAAAGATATTAAGAATTTCAGTTTTTCTGTTTACCTCAAAACAATCAATTCTCCCTTACCGTAGATTGTCAAACACATTGAATTCAGATAATTTCAACAGTGAGCTCAATATTGTCAAACAAATTATTAAAAACGATGGCTTTCCTTATCATAGTATTAACAATGTCTAAAAAATGTCTTGCTTCCATCCAGATTGCAACTCACAATATATTGGCAAGAGTGGTCGTGGGATCCAAACGAGTATGATGAAACACACTAAAGTTGTTTCATAGTGTAGGTATTAAATATGTATGAATCCATCTTAATTCAGAAATAGAGTGGAAATAAAACTTCCAATCCACACACAATAATATATAAGTATACAGCTTTTCATGAATACACCCTAATATCTCAGTTAATAATAATGCGATTTGGAGGTGATTTTATTTAAAAAAAAAATATGTTTTATTTATGTTTTATCTATTTCGAAAACTACTTGGCACAGTGAACATTTTCCTTTACCCTTGGCGTGCAGTGTTGGGGGTTGAGGAAAACTTTTTTTGGGAAAAGAATATTGAGGCTTATTTTAGATAATTTTTCCTATTAAATTCAGAAATAACTGTAAGTATTTGGCACAGTGAACATTTCCATTTACCATTAGCGTGCAGTGTTGGGGGGTTTAGAAAAGTTTTTTTTTGGGAAAAGGATATTAACCCAGATAGCCCTACCGTCCTTTTAAAAGGACGCACTACTAACTATTCTTTTCCAGCTAATTCTGCTACTGGAGTACGGGTGGCACCTGATCAACACAGTGTTCAGAAGCCACCTACAGTACAAGTTTTCAGTAACTAATAGATTGCCGACAGTTAGACAGGTGTGTTTGTTTGTTATTTCAGTGGCCATTGACGATGAGTAACTCTAGATAGGTGGTTGCTATTGATAAGAGTGATTACGATCGTTATATTTCATTTCTAAGTAAACTAATGAAAAATGAACCCTTTCATTATGATAACCTCGACTTTTCATTTAAATTTTGCAAAATAATTGGCAAGAAACAACACTGTCCTTTTAAAAGGATAGTAGGTCTATCCACTGCTATTGACTATCTTTCATTCTAGTTATTGGAAAAATCCGCTGACCCTTTTCGAGTTGCTGGCAGAATTGAAAAATGACGAGGATGCTGTGCTTCCAGAACAAATAGTGATTTTTCCTCCAGAAAATGCTAACGAAGGTTGTGACACTGATGAAGATTCAGGGGATGAGAACGTCGTTGAACCTAATAATTTACCTGCAGCACAACTGCTAGCAGAAATTGAAGTTCAAATGCCATCAGAATTAAAAGAAGAATTTGGGCAGGCATGGGATAGTGACGACGACAAACCTTTATCAATATTCGTGGAAAGAAGACCAAAAAAAGTTAAAGAATTTCACTAAGAAAAACAAGATTTGGTTGTGACGGATTTTGCAGATTGGGAAGTTCCATCATCTGCGGCAATCAACCTTTCGCCTTGCGACATTTTTTGTTCTTTGATAATGAAGTGATAGATTTGATTGTATATTATACGAATACATTTGCACAACAAAAAGATCGTGCAGGGAATATTACTCCAGATGAGATATTTTGTTTCATTGGAGTTCTTCTACTTAGTGGTTACGTGTCTTTACCACGAAAAAAGATGTATTGGCAAAATAGGGATGATAGCAATAACAAATTAGTATGTGAAGCTATAGCGCGCCACAGATTTCAATGTATTATGAGTAATATTCATGGCAACGACAATACACAACTAGATTCGGAAGATAAATAGGTACTCCAAACTGAGACCTTTATTTGATATCCTCAACAAGAAGTTTTCGATTTTGCTCCACCCGAGGAAAACCACAGCATAGATGAGTCTATAATTCCATATTACGGTCGTCACAGCTGTAAACAGTTCATCAGAAACAAACCAATTTGTTGGGGGTACAAATTTTGGATTGGTACTTTGCAGCTAGGATATATCGTTTATTTTGAACCTTACCAAGGATCTTCATCCACACTGTCTGATATATACAAACATTTGGAACTTGGAGCATCTGTAGTTATAGACTATGCAGATATTCTGAAAAAAATGCCTTATCAGCCATTTCATTTATATTGTGACAACTTCTTCAGCTCACTATCTCCCTTCAAATAATTGAAACTCCGAAAAATTTAAGCTACAGGTACGATCAGGGAAAATCGAGTTCCAAAGTCTCCTTTCACTTCAGGAAAATTTGTTGAAAATAAAGAACGTGGTTATTTTGAGTACTTTTTGGCTGACAAGGAAGTTGATATCTGTAAATGGAATGACAATAGCGCTGTAAAAGTAGCTTCTAACGCTCTCACAGTTTTTCCAATAAACAATGTGAAACGCAAAAATATATTCAGGTAGATCAACCGAGACTAATAAAATCCTACAACGAAAATATGGGAGGTGTGGATCGTGGTGATCAAAATTTGAGTGAATATAAAGTATCAATAAGAGGGAAAAAATGGTATTTTCCATTGTTTGCTCACTGCATAGACATGACTGTTCAAAATTCTTGGCAACTACACAAGAGTAATGGTGGAAAGCTGAAACAATTAGAGTTCCGAAGATCTATAGCTATGCAGCTTCTGGAAACCCACATAAGAAATACAAAAAGGGAGCCTTCAAAACCGCCTAAAAATTCTCATGAGTTTTCTCGTTAAGACAGAAAAGACCTGTACAACGAAAATCAGCGACAATGCGCTGAATGCCACAAAAAATCTAATTTCATTTGTCGAAAGTGTAGCGTTGGTTTACATCCAAAGGATTGTTTTGTAATATATCATACAAATTAATTATCATTAATATTTTGCATTGTATCTATAATGATAAAATAAAATAATTTTCATTAACATTAATATTATTCCATAGTAGTGGATAGACCTACCGTCCTTTCGAAAGGACAGTTTGTCTAGGCCAGTCGTGACCTTTTGAATTTTTTTCATTATTTGTGTGTTTCATAATACAAAAATCACAAGAAATACTTTGAATTTTCGGAAAAAATTAGTTTCAGGGCTGTATGGGTTAAGGCTCATTTTAGATAATTTTTTCTATTAGACTCAGAAATAAATGTATGACAAATATTATATAATCCACCATGGAACGTTACTGTGTTCTATCCCCTAGTATTTTCTGCCCATAACTCAGTTCCTCCCACGTGTTGAACTTTGACCATAAGTAAAGCATTAATTCAAAGTTTGAAACGCCAAAATTATCAAAATATCCATTGAATCTAGCGGCTGGTAGATTAGAAACAGGGGGGGGCCTTATACTAGACTAACACTAGTTCATATTTTATTTTTTTTATTCGAACTTAAGTTAATTTTTCAATTTCTGCTATCTTCTTTAGTACCATGGATGAAAAAAAGTTATTTTTTCGCCATGTCTTATCACTATCGTTTAATAATCTAGGGTAAATTTTTTTGTACAGCTCTGTATTGAGCTGATGTAGGATTCTGCTGAATTCGAAACAAAAGTTGTGGAGATGAGATGATTTTGTGAATTTGTTGCCTGTTGATCCTACTCTACTCACAAAAAATATTAATGTTAATTATATTTTTTCCCGAAGAAGCATTAAGGAATCTACACATTTCCGCATTATCCTTCATTTACCTCAATTTTTGGTCCCATTCTTTTCTACTTTTAGTCGTTTCATCACTTTGTTGCGCAATCTCTTGATTCAACACTTGAATACCACCTTCCAAAGTGTCCACATTATTTTGCAAATCCTCTATTGTCGATGTTTTGCTCTCTAACTCGTTCTTTAATGAATCTATAGTTTTGAGCAGTTCCACTTCCCTGACGCTGTGTGATTTCTGTTGAGTGTAAAATTGCTCTTCTAACGTTTTGTATTTGGAAACATACTGTTCTTCCAAAAATTGAATTGCTTCGCTTTTCTGGTGGATAAGGTTATCCCATTGCTGATCTAAAATTATGAAAGTGGTTGAAATAACGAAACAATATCAAGAATTTGGGAAGTAATTAGAAATAAATGGCTACTGAATCAAATTATGCGATGTGAGTTATGATGAAAACTACAGACCCGAGGAGCTGAATCTTCATCAAATGTCAGGTGAAATAGTTTATCCCCCTTCCCCAAAACGTTGTTCGTAAATTAATGTATACGCAACTTGATGAAAGGGGCTGAATTTTTTAATCAAGCTCAGTATATTGTGATTCCGGAGGCCTTGCAGACAAGAAAGCTGATGTTTTATCATTCGTCTATTCATATATCACCTACAAATAGGAAATCGGTAGAGTTCAATATCTTTTTTTACGTACTTTCTTTGGAGAAAACTTGCTCGATGGGTAGCTCTGTCATTATAATGAGGTTCAACAAGTTTCAGCTTAGAGCTAACAGAAGTTCAGTGTCTTTTACACGATACTTTGTAAGTTATATTGTCTCATCAGCTATTTTGAAGACTTTTAACTCTGGTGTAGAAGTAACTTAATTGGGCATAAGAGCCTCTAGTGCTACATAAGTATGAGAAAACAATGTTTTACTGATAAAATTTTCAATCGCACCAACTTGGTCGTAATGAAATACACCCGAACATAATTTTTTTTCGTGCTCTGCGTACCTCTATAATGGTCGCACTACACATATTAGCAAGCAGAGCACTATGCCTACATAAAATACAAATATGTCATACCGCTTCTGAGTTCCCAAGTCAGTTGACGCAACGAAACCTTCCATTTGTTAGTTGTAGACCATCACCGAATCTATTAAATCACAGTTGGAGTGAATGAGTCAGATGCCGTACACTTATCCCCCTTGTATCTTGGTGAATACAGTCATTAGCTTTTTTGAGGCTTAATCTGAGTTCCTTTTCTTTTATCCAGTATGGAACTGCCGCGGAATATCTATGATGAAGTGCTATTAACCACTGTTGTACCTGCTCTCTTCTTTCTGTTTTTAATCGGACTCATCGATCTCTGAAACTTAGCTTGGGAATAGGTTGTATTGATACCAATGCCAACCCAATTCCATAGTCTTGGTTGAGTCATGGGTTAACTTACACTACCATTTGGAATTCTCAGTCAGTCAGGAGATCTGCAGTCTGCTGAATCGTGGGGTTTGTTAGATCTGGCACCAGATATTTGAGAGACTTGAATAGGTCTATAGAAAATTTGGATCCTCCAGCGACTGTGCAGCTTGCTTGGAATTCTCCGTTGCTAGAAAACACGTGATGTCCCTTTCAACCGAGCTCCGGTTAATTTATAAAAGTTTGGGTATCGGTGCTCATTTCTTCTTCTATTGTGCTCATCCTAACAGAAGCGTGACTTTCTTAAGACTTAATTCTGTTTTTTCACTGAATTCGAATACCTGTTTTTGATTTGATTCTTATTGCTTGTACCTGGAAAGATTTTGTTTTGATATCTCTGATCCCCTGCCTCCACGTTTACTCAGATTGCCCTCTTTCTTTTGGTTCAAATTGTTCGGGTGTTTTTGAATTTCAATGGCCTCTCAGAAAATATGCGGGTAATACCCTGAGGTCCTATCCAGTACCTGAGTTTCGCTAAACATAATTGTGTGGTTATCCCCAGTTAGTAAAACATGCTCTGCAATCGCAGTTTTCTCGGAGTACCCGTACCTGCTGTTCCTCTTGTATTCGGTTAAGTGGGTGTTAATGCTTCTTTTCGTAATACCGATATATACGTCACCACAGCTGCAAGGAATGCGGGAGAATAAGCACCTAGAGTAGGGGTCTATTGTCTAGAGGCCAATCCCGACGTCTGGTGCTTGCACCGGGAGTGGTGCAGTAGGTTTTCCAGGTTTTCCTACAGCTGAAAAGTGAATACGCCACCAAAAATCAGTAAGTTGTCCCGGAGCTCCACGGCAAATAATAATAACAGCCGTACTCTACCCGCACAGGCTATGCCTTCGAGTACACTCTATGAGTGTTTGAGAGGGACAATTATTATTATCATTATATTATTATTGGGTATTTTGCGGATTCCAGACTTTGTCCAATGGTCTCCGTTGGTCTGAATATCACTTTGATTTCATGTTTTTTCAGAAGCTTGCCAATCCCATCTGTGACATTCAATTAATGGCAGAAATGCTCTTCCTTGTGTTGTGCGTTGTTCTGTGTCCTCAGTAATGTTTGTGTTTCTTCTCGTATGGCCCACTTTATTTCTTGTAGGGCAATAATGGATAATAAGGGTTATATGGGTATACCACGCAGAACTTGTTAAAGTGATCATTGTGCCCAAAATAACGTAATCAGTAATTACATTACTGAGAACATTTCTTAAGAGACACCTTCATCATCATTAATTTTGTCAATAGAGTAAGTCCTTAACGTTTGTGAAGTTTTAGAATTTCGCTTCAGATAGTGAAAACAATCATCATAACTCCTCTGTCCAGTCCAATAATCACATAGATAATAAACAGATTCAGATTCTCAAAACTCGAAGTTCAAATGGTTTTCATCGTAAATACTCGGGTGTAGTTTCGGATGATGAACGATTTTCAATAAAATGGAAGGAATAATTACTTGTATCAATTTCAAAGTTATAAAGGTACTTGGTATTATGTATTTTTTTGACGAACTAAAAAACTATTTTCATATTAAAATAATGATTGATTCTTTAATGAATTACATGTAAACTCAAATGTAATCATACTTTTCTCACATGGAACGTGTTTGAAATATATAAATTGAGAATAAACAATAAATCAACAGAACACTGATGAATCAAAAAAAGCAATTTTTTCCTAGCAGCAGCTTCCTTGTCTATTTTATATCAAAATTGCCAAGCTGATGAAAAAGCTCAAACAAAATTACCTAGTTCATTTCGATGTTGTTGTATCAACGATTCTATTTTTTGTTGAGATTCTTTTTCCATTTGTTCCTTTACAGTTTCCACTGTCGCCCTCATTGAGCTAACTTGATTTTGCCAGTAAGTTTCAACCTCTTCGATATTCCTTTCATGATCTGCGTTTATCCTTTCTACAATAATTTTGAAATTGTTATGGAAGACCAGAAATGAGATGATTTAAGTGATTATGGAGTAATCATAATTCCTGAGTACTTCGATATACGTATTCAAAATGGAAAGAGTTTCCAGGTGCAAGTGAAAAAAATTATTACAATATCAAAAATTGAAAGTGAAGGTGATACTGATATGGCCATATTGACGAAGATGACGATATTTATTCAATCTTATACTGTTAAAGGGACCAGCTAAAAGAATTGATCCGAAAATATCACAAATTCTCTGAGGTGTCCCAAATAAACGAAACAATACTTTTTTTCGGATTTTTGTGGAACCAATAGGACACACCACAAACGTGTCATTAAAACCTCAACGTCGTTGTTTTCCCTGTCATCCATATTTTCTAACGTGAAATCTCTCAAAAATAACTGAAACGTCAGATATTATTATAACTTTTAGATTTCAACCAAAAAACTATTAACAAATTGGATAAGTCTTTCGCGGCTGAAACTTTTACTATCACTATTTTGGGTCGGGTTTAAAGGCCGTCATGATTTGGAATAGTTTCCTAACGTTTCGCTAGCGCGAATGGCTAGCTTCCTCAGAGGTCTGTTCATCTTCGTTCTCCTCCGGAACTATTACTAGTAACTATGGTAACTGAAAGGTAATCAACAAGAATATATCAAAATCTGACCGAATATATCCCTGGGGGTTCGGGGTAAGGAATAGATCCCAAGTAGGGTCTACCTGTCGCAAATGGCAACTTAAAGAGCCCCAACCCAAAGTTTTAAGCGTCCTGTGCTGATGGATGCAAAGTGAATGGGAAGCACCGTTACCAACGGAGCCTTCATAAAACCGCGAGAAATCCTAAAATCAACAGCCTTAGTCCTTTGCAGGGGGCTCCACAGGGCCGACATACCCATTGCCCCATACTCATAAGATGAGCATGAGGAGATACAAAAAAACTTGTTATTATTCGAGTCAGACAGCTCCAACCAGGGACCAGAAAAAGGTTCAGTCAGTGAATCGATCTGGTCCAAAATATTTCAATTGCATATGCGCTCACCAGACTCCTAGAGGGCTGGTCTTCGTGCCTAGAGCAGCGAAAGAATAACCAGCAAACTGCAAGTTCCAAAACCTGGACGTGACGACACAAGAATATGCTGCTGATGTTGTCCGACCCTGTCACTGATGATGTGGTCATTCCCAGCCAAATGAAGGATAATCTTCTGTTTAATTACAAGACAAGCACTTGCAATTGGGTCTTCTTGGAAGAACGTTGCACAAGTATCTGTCAGATGTAGTTCAATGTCCGTCGTGGTATTAGCCAGGGAAGTAGTTGTTTTCTGACAGATGTTTGCCTTTTATTTTCCACTTGGTGATAACGCTTAGAGAGAAGGGTACCACTTGAAAGGTGCCTCCAGGCTGCAGAACATACACATTCTGAACGATGGAACAGGGCATATGAGCGTCGTTTTGAACGGACCACATTCCGACACGGTACTACTACTACTACGTGGCACGGCTCGCAACTCAATGATACTCTGAAAAATCTGGAAAATCCTGGTATTCAGATGAATTCAAGACGGAATGGAGAAGGACCAGTAGTAGTAGTAGTGTTCTCCAGGAACCCGAGTACTAACATCAGAGGTGTACGCCATCCTTCAATGCGCCAAGAAGAACAATAGGAGGTACGTTGGAAACGCGTATATCAACATCCTGTCAGACAGTCAA
This sequence comes from Chrysolina americana, assembly GCA_958502065.1. NCBI lineage: Eukaryota > Metazoa > Arthropoda > Insecta > Coleoptera > Chrysomelidae > Chrysolina > Chrysolina americana. The sequence goes on along the minus strand of OY293417.1, from coordinate 13,825,877 downwards.
GCGGAACTCATGGCCTGTGCAGCAAGGAAGTGACGTCCATACTGGTATGGCACTGCGAAAAGATGGATTGAATTACGTCAAACTGATATGTGTTCCACGACACCAGGGAGTTGCAGACAATGAGGAAGCAAACAAACTTTTAAGGAAAGCTCTGTAGAATTCTCCAATCCAAGAACAAATGTAAGAGCGTCAGTAAGAGACTAGATTAGGGACAGACACAAAAATTACTGAAAAATCATCTCAGGGAACGAACATGGGGAAGAATTCATCAACGGATCATGTCACAAAAGAATGGCGGTAATTTCACCAAATTATATCGATGTTGTAAGCAGTAGAGTACCTTTCCGTATGATCAACAAGTGTTCAAAAAATGTTATGTAGCGATCATGAACTAACTTTGGCGTGCGGAAAAATTTTTCACGCACCATTGCCGAAAAATGATACCTCTCAAACCAAACTGGGTGCGGGTAGATTTTAAATTGTAGGGGGGTCGTGCAGACTCTACAGCCTCACAAGCACCTCGACCTATGAGGTTTTTTTGTGCGTTACCACTTCGAGGCTTGGGATTCTTAGACTTCGTGCAAAATTTAGCAGTTTCCTGGGAGCTGAGTTCCTGATATCGGAGGGCGTTAAGAATGCCCCTTCCAGGAATTTAAGCCTCTTGCAGAAGATCAATTCGTAAAGCAGTTGTTCTGCAGTTTTCGCGAAATTCTCGCAGTAGCGGCAACTATCACTCTCTGACTTGCCTATCTTTTTGAGGTGATACCCCAGAGGGCAGTGCCCAGTGAGTAGTCCCGTTACCAATTTCAATTCTTTTTTGTTCAACTCAAGAAGCTGTTTAGCTTTCCTTGGCGATAGGCTCACTAGCCTTTTTGCTTGTCTTTGTCCTGGCACTTTATTCTAGTGAGATTTCATTTCATCGGGTTTTCAGCATCGGAACTCTTCCTTCAGGTGGGCTTTGGTGAGTCCACAGACGGGTTCTGGGCCGGAAAATGGTGTGTTTGCCCCTTCTTTGGCAAGGCAGTCTGCTTCCTCGTTGCCTTTAATGCCCCTGTGACCTGGCACCCACATCAGGGTTACGTGATTGTTTACTGCCAGTTAGTTGTCTCAGGGTTTTTTTACAGTCCAAAGTCAGCTTAGACTCACAAGTGAGTGACTTCAGAGCTTTTAATGCTGCTTGGGTGTGCATAAGGAGCTAATCACTCACGCTTGTAGAAAAAGTTATTATTATTATGTTTGTGAATATATTTGAATGTTGCTTCACGTGATATACGTTGATAAATGCTATCATCATGTAGCAGGTTTACCCAGGTTGTCTGAAGAAGGTTGTGATAAATCCCGATTCTAAAATCAATTCCTTCTCAAGCATTGTTACTGCTGCGCAGATCCAAATTCATTGGGATGGGGAAATTCTGCAGTATTGAACGGAAAAAAATCAGCCCTATGCTGATTCAAGAGAAAATAAAAGTTCAATTGAATCGAGGATCTCGGACAGAGCCGTTGTGGAGTCGAACCCTGTGAGATACCTTGGGGTATAACTGGACAGGTGTCTATAAATGAGCGCACACATAAAATGAATCTACTTTCTGGTTTCCATCAAGACATCACATTTGAGCTTGGAAAACAAGATGCTTTTGATGGAACTTGTGGAAGACTGGATTTTAGAGACTTGACATTATGCAGAACAAAGTGTACTTCGTATCATCACTAAAAACACATGTGTTTCGATACGTTGTGAGAGCTTGAAGACGTCACCCCATCCCGACATATGTAAAACACTTGGCGAAAAAGTTATTAATAAAGTACTTTATCCTCAAAAGCCCCTCAACCCGAGACCTTTGTCCTGCTCAGGGTCTATGCTAATGAACCCTATGACGGTGAGGTTATATATCAATCACTGGACCTTTTTGCAGGAGAGCAAGGATGACCCGATCCCATAGAGAACCCGATTTGCTTGTAGCCTTTTGTAGGGCTACAACAAAACATTTTGTACAAAAACTATGAGCGTCCAGTATTTACATCGGATCTGATGTTAATCCACGCATACGCTTTGCAAGCTAATTCCTTTACCTGACCCATCCACTAATATCCGCTCTGGCTTTTCGCCATTCGGCAAGCTTTGCAAGTGGCAACGACTGAGCTAGCGAGTGTTTCAGCCGTCCTTCCCTCCCGACCCTTCTCATCACCCGCAGAAAGAAGATGAGTCTGGAGCAGCTGTTCTGAACTTAGTCGAAGTTATGAAATGATTTGTAAACTTTTATAAATAAAGACTTTTTGATTTTGTTTTGATTAAATGTACTCCAAATCAATTCCAACGGCGTAAACAAAATAATAATTAACAGTTTTGGATATTGAAATGTGAATGTTTTCTATATCTGAATAGAAATTATGTATTTGATAGCTAGCGATATACGCTACTTTTCCATATGGTCGCAAATAAGTACACCAGTAGGTAGAAAGTTCGTTTAAGTATGTTAAGTTTCGACTCATCGAACTGGTATGATTTGCCTTACAATGTAAATGCATATGGAATATGAAAAGTCGGCATCTATATTTCACTCTCAAACCGTCAAATGTAAGTGAACGTTTCGAATAACACAATAGATGAGGCAACGTACATATTATTTCATCCAACTCTATCAGATCGACTTCGTGACTCTAAAAACCAATCATTATTCAGTATTCAGTCTGTCGTCTGAAACTCAGTTCAAGTGGGCTACAGACTATTTCAAACGGTATAACACCCAGGAACCAATGTCAAAGTCAAAATATAGACGGAATTCCTTACAGATCAACACCCATTTTCCAAATGTCATTCAGTTCACAGAAAACAGGTACTCATATCTGTTAGAAATTTCGCATTATATCTTGAAGGATTATAGGTTGAATGTGTTTCTTGGTATTCAGTGGATGAAATTTTTGACTGTATTATTTGCTTCTGGATTTTGTCTGGTTTTAGTATTTCAATCAGGAGTTACGCAGTATTACAACGAATGCAATGATTACTGCTAAAGCTGAATTAAATTTTTGTGAAAACATTAAATAAACTTATCGAAATTAATTAGTGATTGATGGAAAAACCTTCGAACTATATTTTGCAGCAGCTCCTCTGAATAATTTTTGGGATTGCCACAGATAAATATCAGCGTTGAATGACTGTCAAGTAATATGTTAATAATCAAAAGTAAATATTGAACATTATTTTGATTCAATTTCATAATGAACAACAACAAAAAATGGCTCTATTGAATCATCTTGCTAGGCTTTAAAATTCTTCTTCTTGAAATACCTCAGAAGTCATCACAAATATATAAAAACCAGCCACAGAAACCGAACTGGTATAGTTTAGATGAGTAATATGTAGTTCAATACTCTAATTTCTACAGTAAAATTGTTACCTATTTCACTATCATGTTCTGAAACTAACTTTTCATATTTATCGTGATGAGACATATCTATCTTATCCATTAGTCGTCTTATTTCTAATATGTCTTGATCTGTAGCTGTCTGCTGTCTTACCATTTCTTCACGATAGTATTCATCTTTTTCTGCCAGCAATCTTTTTAGAGATGCTACCTAAAATAATAATATCTTTTGATGGAATAATATTTTTTTTTAAATAAACGACATTAAATCCAAAACAGTTTTGGGTCATTTCCACCATTATAATTTTCTTTTTGAAAAATATAGTGTAGTTTTTCAAAAGGGGAACAATGTGAAGAATCTACTATAGAAATGAATAATTTTTTTGTAATATCTTATAGGAAGAACACACTACTACTTAAGGCCACGTTGAATGTTGAACAACATCTGGTATTGTGAAATGACCCTAACGAGAATACATATTTATCCAGTTATATTTATCAGTATAGCATTAACGTCTACCCACCTCTTTCAAACATTGTCGTAACTTTAATTCCCAATCTTTCTGTGCCTTGTCAAAATCTTCATCTTTCGCTTGTCTAACGCTTTCCATGGCCATCCACTTTTCTTCGTTATGAATTTGTTCTAGTTCGGATTTCAGTCTTCCACATTCGTTCATCAACCGCTCCTCCCAATACATTGCAATTTCTGTCCTTTTTTCATTCAAAGTTTGTTTCAATTTCCTCTCTTTATCTTGTATTTCTTGGTTGTGTATTCGCTGAATGTGCTGTAAATTTTCTTTTTCCATTTCGATGAGGTTTCGCAGTTTTTTTGTTTCGTTTTTCAGACTTTCTTCGGATTGTTTCATTTGTGATTGCTGGTCCAGAAGGTTTTTCATTGTTTTTTCTTGATTTAACGTAAGATTCCGTAGCTGGTGGACTTCATTTTCATAAATTTTCAGATTTTCTAGCTGAAACAAAAAAATCCATACCTAACTACATTTATGCCACAAGTACTTATGGTAGTGCTGCTACCACTATTATTATGTGAGATAATGTGAATTTATAAGTCTTTTTGCAGATGATACTATAACTATTTAATAAAGATTTTCATTTCATATTATCATTTCATATTATTCATTTCATATTATCATAACCTATTATTTATTTCATATTATATACCACTACTACTAGACTCAAGATAAATCATTTTGGTATTTACCAATTCGAAAACTTTACCTTTTCCATCATCTCTTCGGCTGCCTTCATTTTTTTCTCCGCCTCTTTATATGCTTCTTGCAGTCTCTCATCCACCGCCTTATCTTTATCTTCCAGTCGTTTTTTGCAAGTCTGCTGCACCTCCCTCAATTTCCACTCGAAATCGTCCAACAATTCCTGTTCCTTCATAATATTTATGGTCCTCAGTTTTTCGAAATCGTCTTTCCATTTTTTCTCTATTTCCTGCTTCTGTTTCAGGCCTTGCTGCAGAGCTTCGGAAAGTTTTCGCTTTTCATCGTCTCTTTCAGCAGTCAGTTCTTGGTGTCTCCTCTCCAATGCCTCTTTTTCATCTTTCAATGTATTTAATTGTTTTTCCAAATCTTCTATCTTCTCTCTCAATTGCCTTACGGTATCTTCGAGTTGTGCTATTTTTAATTTTGATTCCCTCTCAAAGTTATTGAATATTTCTGTGGAATAATGAATGATATTAGTGAAAGATTCTAATATCGGTATATATTCAGAGTAGAGCTGTTCATTTACCTGATTTTTCTGATAAGTTTTCGTTCAGTTGACTATTTATTCTTCTTTGGTTTTCCAATTCGTTCTCCAAATTGCGTATCCTCTGTCGGATGGTTTCACATTCTTTCAGTGCGGCATTCAACTCTGATTCTAATCCTGGAATAATTATTAATTTAATTTATGCTGAAGAATTTCTAAAATGATAAGGTACTCTGAAAGACTTACTATCCATTCCAGCTGCTTTTGCAAACACATCTCGCTGGAGCTCCTCCATTTGGAATTTGAGTTTGTTGGCTTCTGCATCTCGTACTGACAGTTGTTTCGAGAGATCATTTATCTGACTCTGAAATTTAGCTTCTTGGTTTATAAGATTTTTCCTGAAATTAGAGAGAACATCAATTACATTTTTCCCCCAGAATTTGTATATTTTATATTTGGGCCATATTTATGACATATTTTCATATAAATTTTCATTGATGATGATGTTTTGAAATAAAATAATGATCGTGAATTTATTCATTTAAGTATGCAATGATTTCTTACGAGAATACATTTATCGCTTTATTTCGATAGGTAATCAATAAAAAATAACCACGAAATAATTGCAGTTATTATCATTATTCATTTTACCGTGAAGGATTTTCGGAGTCAGGCTTTGTCTACAGAGATCTGATAAATTCGGAGGGCGTTCTGGAAACATTTACACCAAGTGAAATATTAGAGAAACAAATTACACTTCATTGACGAAGTACAACCTAAAGAGAAGAACTTTGATCAAAATGTACTAACGAACACCTAATCAATCATGGATTCATTATGAAAACATATTTGAATAGCCTACAAAAAATTGCTGTGGCAAAGTGTTAGGCCGAGTGGCCGATTTTTCCACAGTTTCCTAGCTTAATCCTAATTAAATGTACTTCACAAAAAAACAAATAATAAGAGAGAAAAAGAAAAAGTCGAAAGAGAATGAAAATTTTTTCTATATAAGGCACATAAACATATCGTGTGTAATATGTAATATTATTCATTGTCGGGAAACAAAAATCGTTTATACCATATTCTGATGCGGGAATCAATAAGTGGATTAGAAATCTTACATATTACTTTAACGTCACAAACTATTCGAATCTTCAATGACCACATTCGATTCCCAATTCGACTTTTGCAATACGAATGATAATAATAATAATACTCATGAACACTCGTTGAGTGTACCCAAAGGCAAAGCCTGTGCGGGATATTTTTTCTTATGAAGTTCATTCATGCTTAACTTTCCTGATATTCTCACGAATTACTGCGACCAAATTTCATGGACCTGCCCTAGATCAGCATAATGTGCTACGAAATGAAGATTCCCGAAATGAATATCATTTGCTGATTCCTAGGCACACAACCTACACGCAATCTATTCTCGTAGTTTTTCATACAAATCAGCAAACCTATACAATAGCTTACCCAATGACCTCAAAGATCCCAGCTTGCAAAACTTTGAAAGTCATATCTCGAACAAGGCATTATGTTTTATCCCGATGACGCATTTGCAATAGTTTTTGGCACAAGTAAAAAGAGGCTCAAATTTTAAATGTTTGTGATCCTTCATTCAATTTTATTTCGTTATATTTATGCCTATATTTTATATAAATTTTATTCACGTCAAAGATTGGGTTTGAAAGCAGCTTCAATAGCTGAACTTTTATTTGCAAATATTTTTAATTATGAATAAGGACGTGTTATTGTTATTTTTTTCCATCCGTTAGGAATTTAACAGGTAATAACACTCGTAGCGCTGCATTATGCCTGTGGATATAGACCGCATAAGCTGAATAGGCTGACAGCAAATGCATTATGGTCTCAGCTGCCCTACGACACGTTCTGCATCTAGTGTCAGGAACCTCTATACCCATCACGCGACTACGGTAGACAAGGGTGTTGAAGACACCATCTTGGCAGGCCATTACAAATTCCTCGGTTTCCGACTTGATCTGACCTGACCTGAGAGGTCAGGCTTCTGGATAAGCCAAGGTCTTCAATGTTCTTGAAGAAGACCCCATGTATTGGCTTATCCGTAGTTGCTGTAGGAGACTTTCACTCTCCGCAGCTTTGAAGGGGGTTTTTTGCTGAACGGGCTCCAACTCGATGACAGAGTTTGTCTTCGTTCTTTCAGTGTCGAATACGAGACTGAGTTTTTCGACTACATAAAGTTAAAACGAGCCACCCCGAATAACTGTTTGTATAAAGATTTTCAGGAAAAATAAAAAAACACGTCCACAATAGTATACAAGGGGACACATTTCGAAATATTCACATTTGATCTAACTTTCCCTATCGACCCCAAGAGCATGTCACCAATTTTTTTTAAATGGATCACCCTATATTGTTTTGCATTATCAGATGCTCCATGATGGGCAGATTTCAACATATAAAACATATGGTCTGAAGCTTATGGTTCGGGAGCTACAAATTATTCGAGTTAAAAACGAGCCACCCTGAATAACATTTGAAACAATGATTTGCAGTAAAAATAAAAAAAACAGGTCAACAATTATACAGTAGGACACATTTTGAAATATTCGTTCTAGAGACAAATATGGAAGCAATAAATCAGAAAAAAAGATATTTTATTAAATTCTTGAATAAAAATCTGATGACTTGATAATGAGAAGAAACAAATTTTCTATAGTAAATGTTCAAAAACGTCCCACCAACTTCCTTACAATGGTACAAACGAGCTTCTATTGCCGCCCTCACATGGTTGAGAATCTCGGGAGTTCAGACTTCAAATGACCCCGCAGAAAGAAATCTAAAGGAGTGAGATCCGGAGACTTTAGTGGCCGTTCTGTAGGACCTCTTCTGCCAATCCAGCGACCAGGAAAATGATCATCCAAAAATGTTCGCACTGAAGCTGTATAATGAGGAGGTGCACCATCCTGCTGTAAAACTTATTGAAATCATCTTCGTTCAATTCATGAACTAGTCTAATCTTATATGGATAAAATTTGTACTTATGAAGGATCCTGAAAACATGTGTACGACTAATTCCTGATTCTCGAGATAACTTAGTAAGAGATTGCGTATTTTCCATAAGTCCAACGTGTCCTAAAACTGCAATAGAAATAGCTTCATCGTTGACAACTCCTAAACGGTTATGCTTTTTATTGTTAGCAGATCCAGTTTCCCTAATGTTGTTCAATAATTCCGAAACGTATTTGTGTCGTACATTTCTTCCTGGATGATTATCATTGAACATACGGGCAGCAGCTCTAGCACTATTTCCATTCTGGTAGTACAAACTCACTATTTCAATCCGTTCTCGAAGCATATAACCCATTGCTTCTCAAGAATTCACAAACAAAAACACCAATAATTTTAACTTCACCTGGTAGGTAATCGTTATTGTAGAATGAGACAAATACAAAATGGAGAAACTATCGAATTCAAACTTAACTAGACAAAATAAGTCTTTTTTGAAGTATTCTTAAAAAAACACATATGAAACCTAGGTAAAAGATTGTACAGAAGTTCATTCAGGGTAGCTAGTTTTCATCTCAAATAATGATTAGCTTCCAAACTATGAGCTTCAGACCATAATGTATTCTTCTCTGTTGAAATCTGTTCATCATGGAACATCTGATAATGCAAAACAATATCCATCCATTCATTGAAAATAATGGTGACATGCTCTGGGGGTGCGATAGGGAAAGTAACATCAAATCTGATTATGTCCAAATGTGCCCCCCTGTATACTATTAAAGTGTTTTAAATTTTTTTCTGAAAAATCATTGTTCCAAAAGTTATTCAGGTTGTCTCGTTTTCTACACAAATAATTTGTAGCTCCCGAACTATAAGCGTCAGACCTGTATTATACTTTGTTGAAATCTGCTAATCATGGAGTATCTGATAATATGAAACAATATGGGGTGATTCATTTAAAAAAAATGGTGACATGCTCTGGGGGTGCGATTGGGGAAGTAACATCAAATGTGGATATGTCAAAATATATCCCCCTGTATACTTTTGTTGATGTGTTTTTTAATTTTTTCTGATAATCATTGTACCAAAAGTTATTCAGGTTGGCTCGTTTTAAATGGAATGCACTGTATATTGCTGCCTTGAAAAGATATTCTCCAATCCCTCTGCTTTTTCATGATCGCATACTAATCAAAGAAGAAGATCTAAACTCCTAATGACTTTACAGGCTCCATCAAGTACTATTCGGTTATGTAAACACTCCAAGCTCAAAATTCCATGGCCTCCCACTTTTAACGTCAAGTTGTCGAAGCTCTTTCTGAGTCATTTCATCACAACAAAGGGGTTTAGTAGAATCGGAACTGCAAGCATACTAATTGTAGCAACTTGTTTTTACCCGATAGTTCTGATGACCAGATCTATCGAAGTTTTGCTGATGCTTGCAGCGGAAAGAGTTTTCAACAGTGGTTACCTCTTGGGTGTGTGATTCCATCTACGAGCTGAATGTCCTCTCCGCATTCCTCGGATCGTCCTCTTTTGAGACCCCCATTCCGATAGCATACGAGAACTCTTACACTTCCTTTAAGGACTGATCAAGATTTTAGCCTTCATCTTGTGTACGCGCCGCTCATGCATTCTGAGCGGCGTCATACAAGGCTGAGTAGATCCTTCTCGTCATAGGCATATTGTCCAGGGTCTTTTCTGTAGGACAGATGGGTGACCTTACGCCTCCAATTGTTGGGGATGTCGCAGATGTATCCACGGGTTTTCAGTAGTGAAACAGACAATGTCAATAGAAAGACGAAGAAGGAGTCTCCGTGAAACACACCCCTTCTAACGATAACCTACTCTGTTTGGACTCTGACTTGACCAGATGTTATGGTGAAGCGAGTCCTCCAGAGCGGCATCAGCTTTTCAATACATCTCACTATTTGAATAGGCCAGAAGGTTATTATTGATATTATCATTAAACTTCACTTGAATATCATTATAGAACTAGGACTTTTTGAACTATATTATGGTCCTAGGACCAGAATGAACTTCATTAATTATGTCACTAAAATACAAAGACATAACGATGTCATTATGATATTCCAGCGGATAGGTTTTATTATATAACATCTCGTAAAATTCATTCGGTTTGTCAGCCAACAAACAGGTGAGTAAACTATAATTGTTACCTATGATTATTAGGTAATAAACAAGTTTCCATAGACTGTAATAGCAGCAAGAATCTCAGTTTATACGCTAACGTTCGTTGTACTATATTCTAAAATTAGTAAATTTATGAACAGCGGGTGGTCAAATATTCGAAAACAGGTCAATTAATAAATGCAATCTAGCAGGTCCTTTGACGTAAGTGAGTAGCAGTAACCCAATTCAACACTGCAAGCCGGATGCAACACAGAGATTCGTTTATGTATCTCCAACGATACATGTATATTTAAACCTCAAGTGGGTCCACGTGAATCAGTTCACCATCTAAATAACTTCCTCGATATGATATGGCATACAACGTCGTCCTACCTACAATGTTGCCTCGGAAAAAATAGAATTTTGGTACTATGACGGGTGTACCGCCCACATTTGTCATATTCATTCAACAAATGGTGGGCCATAGAACAGCAGAATTATTAAATATTAAGAATATCTAAAATCAATAAATGATTAGTTATCAGAACAACTTTTGATATGACTAATAAATAATAGATGAATAAAATGTATACAGTGCGGCTTTTAATAGTCCCCCTGCTGTTAACTTTTGTAGGGTTTGACGTACAAACATAAAAAAACCGTTTTCAGGGTTTCACCGATACTACTTTTTAGCAATGCGGTACCTATGGAGTATCACAGGATTCCGTTCTGGGTCCTCTTTTATTTGTTATATACGTAAACGACTTATTTTATGTCTAATTGGTCTGACCTGTATCATGTTTGCTGATAATACCACCATCTTTCAAAAAAATACCAATGAGAAAACAAATAACAAAATCTGAATTTACTGGAGAAATGCTGAATGTTGGTTTGCAACAGACTGATAGAAACTAAACGCAAGCAAAACTTATCACATCACATTTTCTCCACAGGCAACAAGAACCAGTAACAACAGTAACAAAACAATGACAACATTAATAAAATAATCCTTGAGCTATCCATAACTGTTATATACAGTGTATTCCATTCAACACGAGCCGCCCTGAATAACTGTTAGTACAATGATTTTCAGGAATAATTAAAAAACACGTCAACAATAGTATACAGGGGGACACATTTTGACATATTCACATTTGATCTAACTTTTCCTATCGCACCCAAGAGCATGTCATAATTTTTTTTTTAAAGGATCATCCTGTATTGTTTCGCATTATCAGAGGCTCCATGACGAGTATAAATCACATGGTCTGAAGCTTATGGTTCGGGAGCAACGAATTATTTGAGTTGAAAACGAGCTACCCTGAATAACTTTTGAAACAATAATTTGCAGTAAAAATAAAAAAACAGGCCAACAATTATACAGAAGGCCACATTTTGAAATATTCGTTCGAAAAATATGGAAGCAATAAATCAGAAAAAGAGATTTTTTATTTAATTCTTGAATCAAAATCTGATGATTTGACAATGAGGAGAAACAAATTTTCTACAATAAATGTTCAAAATCGTTTCCACCAACTTCCATACAATGGTACAAACGAGCTTCCATTGCCGCTCTCACATGATTTATCTGCAATGCCTCATGATATTCTCTCTCAAATCTTCTAATATTGTTGATTCAATCTCATACACTTTAGACTTCAAATGACCCCATAGAAAGAAATCTGAAGGAGTGAGACCTGGAGACCTTGATGGCCATTCTGCCAATCCAGCGACCAAGAAAATGATAATCCAAAAATTTTCGCACTGGAGCTGCATAATGAGGAGATGTACCATCCTGCTGAAAAACTATTTCGTTTTCGAATAAATTCATATCTCCCTCAATTGCCCCATTGATGCACGGTATTATTCGATTCTCCAAAATATCCAAATATTTCTCACCAGTCAAATTATCATCGATAAAAAAAGGTCCTATGATGTGGTCACCTGAAATTCCTGTCCAAACATTCAGTTTTTGAGGTCGTTGGGTGTGAACTTGACGGTATAAATGAGGATTCGTATCACTCCAATATCGACAATTTTGCCGATTCACCTCTCCATTCTAACTAAACGTACTTTCATCCGAAAAACAAATTTTATACAAGAAATTCTGGTGCAAGTTGATCCGTTCAGTGAGACTTTCACAAAACTCGATACATCTGTGTGAATATGTTAACATATTCTGTATACCATTGTTGACGTGTTTTTTTATTTTTCCCGAAAATCATTGTACCAAAAGTTATTCAGGGTGGCTCGTTTCAATTGGAATGCACTGTATGTTAAAAGTAAGGACATCTGTGAAAATTAGACAATCTATCTGAATGTTTGAACACAGCTGGCAGATCTTTGATGAATAGTACAAAAAAGAGTAACCCAAGTTGGAACCCTGAGGAACCCCTGATGCAGCAGTTAATGAAGTGTAACATCAACTTGAAAAAGCTACTATATTAGTGACACGTCGTTATATTTAAAATAAAGTTGGTGAAAATCGAATCATTTTCGAGTATTTTGTTCAAATGTAGAATTAAGTTGTGAAATAACTCATTTTGGGTAGCTCGCTTGAAAAATAATATGATTGAATGAAACCGTCGTTTATCAAATAGGGCGATTCATAATAAAAGCTTCCCTCTATCTGCTCTAGGTAAACTATATGAGTGTTGACTGTTGAGGGAGTTTAATCATAATTTTTTACTCAACGATAATTCCAGTCAAGCTTTCCCAAACAACCATGCACTTCCAACATCCGTAGAGTACCCGAAGTACTTGTATTTCTGTCGTTTTACGTCGTTTTTTTTAATAGCGTGAGAGCATGTGCTAATTTTCTGCAAATCCACACATTTGTATCTGCGTGATCTCACAGTATCGGTTTGGGGTTACTCTTGGATGTTGATATCGGAAAATGGATGAGATCTTAATAGAAACAGTAAGAGAACATGCTGTGTTATATAATCATGGATTGCCAAACAATGAAATTCGCCTAATTCATTTCTTTTCATGTTTATGTCATGGACCCATGCTTTCCTCTTTTTTTTATTTTCCTCCTCCAACAATAAAAGCAGCCACAGTTTCTATTTTATCTTCCCAGTCCGAAGAACTGATGGAGCTGGCGACATCAAACCTATTCATTTGGGTACTACCATCATAAAACGTGATAGTAGTGTGTTTCTAAAGCATGCTATCACGGTTACATCATGACAACGTGATAGCACGTGAGGTCACGTGAGCTCACGTATCGTGAGCTCAGTCTGTTTCCAGGGTAACACTCCTACGCCGCGATATGGATATAGGCTGAGACGGTATGAGCTTTACAAGCTGACAGAAAATGTATAATAGTCCCAGGAGCCCTCTGCATCTAATATCTGCTTCCACAATACCCTCTTTATCACGCGATGGTACATCAAGGAGTTGAAAACATCAACTTGGCAGGCATTATGAATCCCGTGTAAAATAAATGGTATGCGTCCGGCTGTTGGAGGTGCAGCAGTTGTATCCACAGGTTTTCCTAAGTGCAACGGACAATGGCAATAAGGAGATGCAGAAAAGAAGACCGTTGGGAAACCGATCCAGGCTATCGAAAGGTTACGCTAATAATACAAGGGGCCCTGCGTTAGATGAGCAGCTTCTCTATGCAGCCAGTGACCCCCGTTCCTTGACCCTCTTCGCTCATATATAAAAATAATGTTCATTAGCAGACAAAAATGTGTATACATAGCTTAACAGATAAGACATAAAATTTAGCTGTGGTAACATGTTACAATCCAGTACAAATAAACAAAGGTTCCTGCAAACGCAGTGGCTGAGCGCAGGTGCTTTGATTATGAATACCTACTTGAGTAGGTATGTTAGGAATACAGTTGCTATACAATATTCAATGAACAAGTGATATATCTTGGTAAGCAAACTCCAAAATTCAAATATGAAAACAATTGGTTGTACAAATAGTCAGTACTATAAAATAATTGCACGAAGAGTATAATAAGTATACAGGTTATCTATAAAAATTGAAAGTTATGTTTAGGCAAATTAAAAATTCGTAATTATGAATTATAAGAATGAATAAATGATTATAAATGAATATGAGAGTACTGAAAGTTTAAAAGAGATGACATATCATTGAGATGAAATATAGAAAAAGAACAAATAAACGAATACATTACAATAAATAAGTACGAAGAGAACAACTAATCTCAGCGCATAATTTCATTGGGAATTTTCAATGCGTCGATCAGGAGATGAATATCAACCATTGGTGTACTAAGAAGGAATTATTCTGTTCTTTATTCATCTGGGACTTTGCTGAAGAGTACTAAAGATACGTAGCAGAAACTTCTTTGACCTGTTGTTTTCGTCTTGTATCGTATCTATGGTCAACCAAAGGTAAGGAACTTCTGTTTTTGTATTGTTCAGTTGCTGCTCTGAGAAAATAGTCTGAAACTTTAGATTCTACAAAAGGCCAATCTGACGGATAACGTTGTAGTCTTCCATATATAGTTTTCTGAATCTTTTTTGGATGAATTCGAGCTGTTTCATGTAGTTTGCAGGAGCAGTACCCCAAGCGATGATCCTGTAGGTCACTCGCGAATCTACTAGCGCGTGATACATAAGTTTCATGTGGATTCAATCCAAAATACCCTTGAAATATTTGTCTGTCGTCAGATTCGTCTTCTTCGTCAGGTGCGCTTTGTTTTGTCTCAGTAATGATCAGGATGAATGTAGGGAACTGCATTGTACGAACAAAGGACTGCAACTTATTATCGGTTCTGACGCTAATGCGTACCACGTCACTTGGGGCAGCAGCGAGACTAATGAAAGAGGTGAAAATCTACTACATTTCATAATGGTTAACAACCTGGATACGCTGAATGTAGGAAACAAACACACATTCATTAAAAAAAAACAGGAGGAGGTACTCGAAGAGACTAATCGGAACTCACGGAAAACAAACTGGGAAGCATACAGAGCAGACCTGAGTCACAAACTCCAAAGAACGCATCGTACGATAAAAACAAACGGAGACCTAGAGCTGGCTGTGGAAGAAGTTGATGACGCAGCTATCTCTACATTTGAGGAGCACTGTCCACGTATTACAAGGAACACCACCAGGAAGATGCCCTGGTGGCACAAAGAACTTGCAGAACTGAGGAAGCAAGCCAGAAAAGAATTCAACAGAGCTAAAGAAAATGGGAGCAGGGATGAATACAAGAACGCCTTGTCCATTTTCAAAAAGGCCCTGAACAAATCCAAGAGAGGCTCCTGGAGGAGACACTGTGAGGAAATAGAAGGTTCTCGAAAGTGTCCTAGACTCCAAAAAGTATTCTTGAAGCACACCTGTACAGGAGAAGACGCATTAAGAGAGAGTTCACTTCCCTTGAGCAGAGATAGATCAGATACGAGCTATGGGAAACCCGAAAATACTGGGTCGTGACCTATGACAAAGTTCAATTGGCAATAAGCACATTTGAACCCTGCAAATCACCGGGACCAGACGGGATCTACCTTGCAATGCTATAGAAGGGACCCAAAGAACTGCAAATCAGACTCTGTCATGTACTCAGAGGCAGTCTGGCCCTCGGGTATATACCAAAACCATTGAGGCAAGTTCGGGTTACCTCAATACCGAAACCTGGAAAAGCTGGAAAGAATTTGGCAAAGTCCCTAAGAGCAATAAGTCTTGTCATTTGTGCTCAAGACTTTGGATAGACATATTAGGGACGGTGTGCTGGTGGAAAGACCACTGCACCGCGAACAATATGCCTACTAGACTGGCTGTTCAACGGAGACAGCACTCCACCAATTACTACCGAGGATAGAAAACACGCTGGAAAATAAAGAGGTACTGCTAGCGGCCTTTCTAGACATAGAAGGAGCTTTCAAAAATATCTCTATAATCTCAATCACTAGAGCTCTCAGACACAGAGAAACCGAGGAACCATGTGTGGCCTGGATAGATTCAATGCTGATAAACTGACTAATACATATCACTGTATTAGACGAGACCGTAGTAGCCAGGGCAACCAGAGGATGCCCACGAGGTGGAGTTCTATCCCCGCTTCTGTGTAATCTGATCTCGGACTCGCTGCTGGAAACACTGAACGAAGCAGGACATCGAGCCCTTGGCTATGCTGACGATATCGTGGTCGTAGCACAGAGAAAATTCAACACAACGGTTAAAGATCGCATGCAGGAGGCTCTTAACCTTGTCACGAGAAGGACGGACTTGGAGGGGCTCAACGTCAATCCTAACAAGGCAACTATAGTAGAAGACGAAAAGCAGAAGGCCTAGGACCCGTACGACCTCAAGGGTAGGACATACAGATAAAGGGGGAATTTGAGTATCTTGGAGTAATACTAGACTTCAAGCTGACCTGGAACCAGATACCGCAACGAGACTAAGCAAGGTGAAATTACTTGTTAGTCTTGGAATCAATCACAGGGGCCATCAAACCAACACCAACTGCAGCGATGGAGACATTCCTGGGAATGCCGCCTCTTCACTTTGTGGTTCAAGGCAAGGTTAGGCTTGGTGCCTCCAGACTGCAGAACTGAATGGAACGGCTCACAGCTCGAGAACATTCTGAGCGGGCTCAGAAGTTTTCTTCAGGAATCTGGGTATTGGCATGAGCTACTCACTGGGTACCTATACCTCTGTCTTTTAAGCAAAAGTTTACACCATCCTTTAATGCGCGAAAGAAAATAATAGGAGAAACGTTGAAAACACTCATATCAACATCCTATCAGACAGTCAAGCGGGATAGTGTCCCAGGGTACAAACACGGAAAAGAATATATTAAAGGACCGTGCAATAAAAGAACGGCAGACCTGTTAACAATGAACAGGAGCCAGTTGAGAACCATTACGGGACTCCCGACTGGACATGCACCAGTGAAGGAACACCTCAAAAAAATGGGGCAATACGATGTAGACTGACCTGCAGACTATGCAGTAAGGATCAAGAAACCGTGAAACACATACTGTGCTATTGCGAAGCTCTAGACCGCAAAAGACAGGCAATTTTAGGGCAGCCATCTGGCGACCAGGACTATATAGTTCCTACCCAATACGAAACTTGTACAAACTTGTACAAGGCACAAAGGTATTGGGTTGGGTACTGTAACATAACAACATAGGTGAGATACAATGAGTCAATGGGCCTAAGTGTCACCGGAGGCATTAGCCTGACCGGACCTACACAGACATGGAGGTTTTAGTGAGTATGCCTGAAAAGGAGAGTCTCACAGTGTTTATTGAGCTTGGAGACTCAATATTTCTCTATAAAAGATTTCATCCACCCCAGAAAAAAAGTAGCTCTCAACGTAATTAACTCCCTGCCAAGTTGACTCAAAACTTGTTTGGGAGCCCTACAAGAGCTGGGCAGTCATAACCAGGTACCAGGACATACAGAGTATGAATGCGACAAAGAGGCTGACTGAATAAACGCGAAGTGCTATTGATACGAAACCCGCTTATGGTTTGGCCGAAACTCTGAAACTTAAAAGAACACGTGGTTGAAGACTCAATCTCAAGAATGGTGGAACAAGGCGCCAGGAATAAGACAAGCAAAAATGGTCTTTAAAGAACCACCGCCTTCTTTTACTGAGTATCTACTAAGTCAGAACTGAAGGACAACTAAGATTATGGATGGGCTTCTTACAAGGTACTGTAGACTTGATAAACATATGAATAATATCGGATTGGCAGAAACAGCCAAATAAGGGTTATGTCAACCGTTGGGTAGTATGTCAGTCTGAAGGTCTGACAAGGCTAAGTTCATCAACATCAGGAGAAGAAAATTCGCAACCTCAGAAGTACACGGGAGAGCTAACGCTAATCTCTAGAGTCTAGAGGCAACAACAGGATTAGACAAAGAACTCTAAACAACATGAGGGCATCCACAGTAGATCTCTATTGGTCAAGGCTTAGAAGCTTCTGGGTCCAACAAGCCCCAAACAATGCCTTATATCTCTCTAAGGATGGCCGTGGATGCTCTGTGCTATGGCAGCAATGAGCAGGTGTGCAGTCAATTCCCTGATCATCAGAACTTTGTTGATACCGTGAGATAATAGACCAATGATAGCTACACCAGATTAGTAACGAAGGCGACCACCAACAATAAGAATGAGAATGGCGACAATATGAAAACAACAGAAAGTCATGCACGATACATACAACAGAATTTCACTGGAGTTAGGAAATACATGCAAAGTAACAGTTGGTAAAAGCTAGTCAGTGAAGGTTTGAGGACCAGTCACACAGATCTATCATTGCTACATGGCCTTCGATGTTATCTGCTGCAGCCGCAGTCAAATTGTTTGGTAAAATGACAAACCACAACGAACAAGGTAATCTAAAGTGTTTTCGAAGAGCAACTTTCCAAAATTAACCCAATTAGTCCAAAAATAACGCAGAAATACAAGACTATTGAAGCCACATTGAAGAACTGTCATCTATGCTCTCCCATTCATAATATCAAACTTGATAGATAGTTCTGAAATCACAAGAAAGAATTTGGGGTAGTGTAAAAGTGCTCGCTTCTCATCCAGACAGACCCGGGTCCAAACTCAACTCAACGAAGCTAGACTGGCACAAGCTCTCAGTCGAACTTCTCTAAGGTTTCTTCGGAAACCTGAGGGATTCGTAAAAACAAATTTCACAAAATCAACCCTTGGATCTACTCAAAGTTCAGTGTCTATCCTAACCTAATCTCCTCATGGGAACCCTACTAAAACTGTATTCGCCAAATCAATCAAATACCTACTTTTCCGAATCATCCTCAGATTTATTGGGAAGGTTGACATGCAGCTTCAAGGAACCAGCAACGGTATTCTCAGCACCATCGCTCACATTTTCTATCCCAGTGATCCTGAAGTTTCTTCTGACCTCCAAAATAGGACTGGCACTCGGCGTACTGTTACCCGACCGATTCCCACTGATCGTTACTCTGGTGGGAACCCCGACGGTACCATGACCACAAGGCTTAACACTGACGTGCACTGGTTCGGGTTTTTTCGGCGTATCGAAAAAAACTGCAGTATTATGGGACATCATTGCAATGATATCGGGATTCGCGGGATGGATCGCGTCGTTTTTCTCGCTAAGTGACACAACACTGGATGCATTCGGCACATTTTTTCGGGAGACGGATTCGGATTCCGAGAAATAGTTTGGCAAGGGTTCCGGCTCACTTTCCGGCGCAATCTCGGAATTGTTGGTGATTGTCTGAGGAGTATTTTTACACGCATCCTCACCTTGCACGGAACTTTTACCTTCTTTATTCAGAGTCGGTGGCTCTTTCGGCTCTCTGTTCTTCTTTTCCGATTCCTTTTTGGATTTTCTGAAGAAGTTGAACATATTTCCGATAATAACTGCAACTAGTAACACAACTAATGCATTGTTGGGAGCAACGTAACTTCTGGGGGAATCAGAACAATTTCATGAATCTCACAGAGCGGCTGAATCAGCCAAACTGAAAAATGATCGCAAGACTGAATTCTGTTTTAAATATAGATGCCCATTTTATAATTACTTCAAGTTTTGTGTTACTTTTTTTCGTGAAAGTCTTCTCTGGTTATTTTCAACTTGATGCTATTTTATACTGAAGGGGTACTTGAGATTCTCGAGGAAATATAAATAAAAGTAACACGGTGAACTAAGGATAACAAAATGACAAGTGGAAATTTTGTGAAAATACCATGAATGACGAGAGTTTGTGGGATGTTCTCGAGGAGGGGATATCCTGAAATAACGTTTCAGTTCAAAGAGAACTGTCACGTTGAAAATAAAACCCACACGACCTTGAGTTTCCGAAATTATTGTAGACTAACGTTAAAATCAAAAAGATTCTCGTGTTTTGTTGCTTAGGAAATGAGGTTAAGGATAAAATACTGGGTCATGGATTATATACTCAAAAAAACAATACATGATAAGTTGATTTTTTTGCAATTGCTAGAGGATTATCAGAGATAATTTAGCTCATGTATAAAATCTTCCACAAGAAACTTCAGTTTTAGCAGTTTGATATCGGATAAATAGGATCTTAACTGTTTGCAAGTGGATAAACTTTTATTGCCTTCACCACGGCAACAATTTTTGATTGTCGTATGAGTTTGTTGCAGCCGCAACAACAAAGCCAAATGTCAACAAATATTCCTATTTTTAGTTAGTTTTTGATTTGAAATGAGCGAAAGATAGAAAAATAATCAAACTCAGCAGTCTTCTTCGAGTAGGATTGTATACCAAAACTGTACTTTTCCTAATTGTACATTAAAATAATACTTTCTGTTAGATTACTTTTTGTTCAATGAATTATTCATTTAATTCAATAACTTATGTTCTATGTACTTTCGTTTGATGATTCATTCATTTGATTCGTTAAATTATCTCACTAAATACCACTCGAGGTATTCTTTTCATCGGATACACTTTAATTTTGTTCCAATTGAACTTGGTAGATTGTAATATGACGCAAGAAAATAAGTTTTTGTTCAAAATAAAAGTTCATCCGATAAAATGAAAACATCTTGTGGTATTAAGACTGAAACACAATGGAAGTTTTAATTCATAATTTTTGATCCCGTTTAAACACGAAACTATATCGCTTCAATTATTATTCCGATCACGTCCCACAAACAATCTTGTTTGAAGAATTCAAACTTTATATTTCAGTTCTGTTCTGCATCCTGTTTCATTTCCAAAATTGTCTTTACCCTCGACTTTTTCAAGCACTTGGCAAATGAACCAATCAGGATCTCTAGTCAATTTCGATGTTTTCAGATTTGTTTATGTGACAGTTGAGCGTCAAATATGAGTTAAAACGAGCAGATTACTAGTTTAATCAAATATTATTAATTTCATTCCATGCCAATGTTTATCAAACTTTAATAATTTTTCATATCACCTTCGTAGCTTTTCTGCTAATTTCCTCTAATTCTGCCGACTATCACATTTTTTGCCTAACACTTCGTTTCTAAAATAGTCTAATAAAATTCCACTCGTGATTGAATTGATCTCATAAGTCTGTCTTTTATTTCAGACCTCTACTGAATTGATTAAAGAAAACATAACTCGTCCTGCGGACTCGTGGTGGAAACTTATCGCGAAAATTCAATCACTTGTGGTATTACTCAACTCATGTATAAAATCTTCCATTAGAAATGCAAGTTATGGCAGTTTGATATACAGAGTGTTATTTGAGTACGTGGCCAAACTTCAAAGAGTAATTCTTTGAATGATTCTAAGACTGAAAGTTCATATAAACATAGGTCCGGTAATGCTTTGGTGTCAAAATTTTTTCATAAATATCTTAATAATCCTTCAACCGATTTCATTGAAATTTGGCAGTGTTATTAAAGGTCGCAAAAGGTTGATTTAGCCCTAAATATATCAGAAGTATCATGTCCAATGGGGTCCCGGAAGGCACCGTAACCAAGATTTTTGACAGAATAAATGTGCGCTACTGATTTTTTTGCAATTTTTGTATTTGCTTTACATTGATCAACTGAATTTTTTCTAGTTTTGTTTTTGAGAAAAATATAAAAATCACTTTTATGTTAGACCCTGGGACAACAAAATAAAACATTTCAACTACTGAACCATCAAAAACTGGGGTGCTACTATTATCTTTCCATATAAATAATCAAATCCAGTCTTAAAATTTTTATTAAAATTAATGCAATGATAATAATAGTAATACGAAAACGACTATTTTTCTTGAAAATTTTGACACCCTGTATTTTGGAAACGAAACATTACTGGACCTATGTTTATGTGAACTTTTCGTCTTAGAATCACTCAAAAAATCACCCCTTCAAGTTTGGCCATGTACTTACTTAACACCCTGTATATCAAACTTCATGAGCACAATGCTCTTCATTACAATAAAATGATTATATATGTATAAGAAATGTGTACAAAATTGAGAGTTCGTACACAAATCATAGGGGTTTTTTCGCCCCAGGACAATTATATGAATAAATACGTTTTCCATATATTTACATAAATAATAAAATATAATTTTTTCGAGTTGAGAGCATGTTATATAGAAATAAATGTCGGTCGGATAGGAGGGAACAAAGGTGTAGATTTAAATGCTTGAATCTTAAAAAAATGCGTTTGTTTATAGGTTGTCATAAAAGAGAGAAATTTGTAATATTTGCAATTCAGATATCTCTATTTTGCCAAGATTGGTGTCTTTTCACTCCAGCAGGGCTGGAAACATTGATTTCTGTGAGAGAAAGGGGGTTCTCAAACAGCCATCTTGATGAACTGGCGGACGTCGAAGTAAATGAAAAATTTCGACTAATATACACACTCAGGGCTCCAAGCTCTGAGAAGTTCAGGTATGGCAATGAAAAATTCAATAGCCCTGACCCTCGAATTGGTTCATATTCTCCAATGAAATCCAAACTCAGGAACAGTTCAGAAAGCTGTGATTCCCCGCATTGCTGTTTGATCTGTGTCCAAAAAATGTGTACAAGAATGAAATTTATGACAGTTTCTAAAGCAACAACCGGAACTATTGAAAAAGTTGTGAAGAGACTAGCCCGTGTATATTTAGTAGCGGCTTTTGTAAAATATCACCGGTACTGGCCATCCTCATAATTCTCATAAAATTCATTAATGAGATGTGAGGCCTATCCATAACCTCAAATTATTTTCTCACTTCTTGTCTACAATGGCAGATTTTCCTCATCGCAATTTTAGGATGATTGACACTGTTTCCAGAGCTTGAAAAGATGGATTTGTTTCAGATGTGAAGCATCAACCTCATCGAACCTAACCTAACCTTGCCTCCTGAAAGTTTCACAAGACTACTTTGTTATTTCATTTATTCTATCGAAGTCGTTTTCCGTTAGCCTTTTTACTTTCTGAAAAATCTAATTTTTTTTGTGTTCCACCACTGGTTTTTTTATAAACAATTTTATTTTTTAACTAAACATGATATCAAGAAGTCACGTGCCAAATTTCATAGTGTCACAATTCATCCTTCAGTTTTGACACAAATTTGTCTGTGGTTTTTGGACTACATGTCACTGATGAGAGGCAATAAACCTCGAAACATGCATGTCTGCAGGTGGTTATTCCCAGCCAAATGAAGAATAATCTTCTGTTTAATTACAAGACAAGCACTTGCAATTGGGTCTTCTTGGAAGAACGTTGCACAAATATCTGTCAGATGTAGTTCAATGTCCGTCGTGGTATTAACCAGGGAGTAAGTTGTTTTCTGACAGATGTTTGCTACTTGGTGAATACGCTAAGAGAGAAGGGTACTCCGTATTCATTTCACTTTACTGGCAGATTGTTCAACATGTCCGGACCTTTTGTACCTATACATATTTATCAATCTGTATACAGCAACATTCAGTTTTAGTTTTCACTATCAGAAAATGTAGATAAATATAGCGGTTATTCAAGATTTAAGATTGATTTTTGTACCGGGCCTATAAATTTTATATCGTGGCTCCACCACACTTTCCAAATGGCATTTCCTGCGTTTTTTACAAAAAGTGGCCATTTTAGGCGAGCTCTAGCTCTAGCCCTACCTAGCTTTCTAGTGATTATAAAAAACAGGATCGTTTGTAACCTATAAGCGAAATTCCTGAAAACCCCCCAAACTAACGCGGTTTTTGCTACTACCAAAATGAAACATTCGCTCGCTGTTGGTTTTCGCTCGAAATCCGATGCGTACATCACCTCAGTACGTTTTCTGGAGGGTTCAACGCGTAGAAACGTCTATTTAATTTATAGACTTGCTATTTTCGACTTCAACGACGTCAGCGCAAGCGTCAGTGGCTACTTGCATTTCATTATAACTAAATTTAAACACCACCATAACTCCCTCACCAAAAATATTGATATTATCTCTGACATTTCATACATGCTTGAAAATCCCACAATAAATATAAAGAAAAAGTAATTTGTGGCAGACAGGTATGAATTTGGTTTGTTTAACAAGTCTATTGGCAGTTGGCACGATTTTGAGGAAGCGTAATTATAGGAGATAGAGGAATGAATACAATTGAATTGATTTTTTTCAGGTGTTGGGTACCAAGGACGACATACAACTTTCTTTGTGCCATTAAAAGCTGGAGAGATATGAAGAAGCTCTTGATTCGTACTAGAAAGCCAAAGTTTATAAAGATTGTGTTATTGATGTCCATCAGTAAAAATTAGATTCCATTTCTGAATTTCTAAAATGATCAGATCTACCGTTCATTTCGAGGATCTAGAGCATTTCTCTTAGCGAATTCAGGAGCAATCTTGAAAAATGACATGACATGACGGATTTTATTGAAAATAAACAGAAAATGCTGATGATGTGTTTCCTGGTATAAGTTCTAGTTCTGCACCAGCATTATTTGATCATCCCACTTCAATAGCATCATCATTGGTTAACGATGAAGGACCCGCTACAGTTGGACTAAATACTTCGTCAGTAACTTTACAGAGAATTAATATTAACAATTGCACAAACTGCCAAATACATGTAAACGTTTACAAATAATTCCTTCTAAGGGCCAGTTTTATAAGTTCCAGTTAAGTCCAGATCGACTAACTAATGGTTTAAAATGGGAACTATAACAAGATTTATCTAGATTTATACCTACGGTTGAAATGGGGAAAAATTGTTTTTACATACAGAAAGGTCGCTCTGGGTTGATACATTTAATGGCCTATGACCTTAGATAGGGTAGTCTGGGACGTCGTGCCTAGAAACGAAATGTTAAGATTTTTTTAAGGGAATTCGGTGTCGAACGGTCCTAGTGATCAGTTGAGGGTGGGACCATCCGCGGACCACCCGCGTGAGGGGCTGATGCCACTCTCAAATATGAAATGTCTTGTGGGTCTGTGTGTGTGTCTAAGTGTATGAAGTAAGTATTTCACTATATATTTTTTTAATTTTTTCATGTCTCACAATAATAATAGTTATAAAGTTTCGTTTTAAACTTGGGGTGCGTTTGGTCTGTTGACGATAAATATGGGGTGTTGCACGATATCAATATAAGCTTCAGGCATTCAACTTAGTTTCATGTGAATACTAATAATAATTGCTAATATTGAGTGTTTTGTCATTTTAAATTGAGGGTAGCTGTATTATAGGTAACAACCTAACAAGCACGCAACATATTTTCTAAAACTCATAGTGACCCAACGAGTCTCCAGCCACAATTGATTATAAATAGTACCTATATTATGTCTGAAAAGCAGTAGTGGCCAAAGCTCCGATCAAGTAACACAACCTAGATGAGTAATACTCAAACAGTACTGAAGGGAACATCTTTTCATAATGTTATCCCTCAAATCATGACATTAGCACGTCAGCTAGATTTTGATTTCTGTCGGGTATAGTCACGAAAACCCAAATATACTGTCTTGGATGAAATATATATCAATAAGAAGGCAATTGAAACGTTTATTGCTTCAACAGGAATGTTACCAGTACCAAGAACTTGAATTTTAGTTCCATCGCCTATTGTTATTTCCTTTTTGATTCTGAATTCTTTGAAATTTTTGAACCATGACAGATTTGGTGACATGATGACTTGCACCGCTGTCTAATTACCATTCGATCATATTTGAATTTCAAGTTGCGGTAATCGGTAATCAAAGCATGACGTTCTCGAGATTGGCGATTTTCTTTCGAATTTGTATTTTTGGTTAGATTGAACCCACTTTCTTGTTGATCTGATTTATTGTTGTGGTTTTTCCTATTTTTAAGCCAGCATTGACTTTTCCAATGACCAGGCTTCTTGCAGTAATTGCAAACATTATAATCTTTATTTCTTCCAGGATTTCTTTCTCGAAACTGATCTATTTGTTGACTTCTTCTTTCAAATTTCTAACGATGAAAGCTTCTGCTACTTGTGGATTTGATGCTTTGATATGCAGTCTTTCTTCTTCAATGAGAAGTATAGAAGTGAGGCTATTTAATGTTTTATCTGAAGAGCTATCCCATGCGGAATAAAAATGCTTATATTCTGGAGGAAGTGTCATCAATAGTTTATTCATTAACATGTTGTCACTAACAGCTTCACCACAATTCTTCAAACTCTGTGATACATTTTCCATTTGGGAAATATGGTAAGCGATACCTTTATTTTCATACTTATATGCATAGAATTGTTGTTGGAGTGTGTTTACACTTGCTTCATCAGTTTTGTTATATAACGCTTGCAGACGAATCCACATTTCTCTTGAAGATGTACATGATACTAAATGCATGA
This sequence comes from Chrysolina americana, assembly GCA_958502065.1. Taxonomy (NCBI): domain Eukaryota; kingdom Metazoa; phylum Arthropoda; class Insecta; order Coleoptera; family Chrysomelidae; genus Chrysolina; species Chrysolina americana. The sequence goes on along the minus strand of OY293417.1, from coordinate 13,799,458 downwards.
GGTTTTTCTCATCAACAGTAGACACAATTATTTCTTGAGCCTCTAAATCATCTTTGGTGAACTTCTCTCTATTCTCTTCTGTATCAGTTCGACTCATAATACGTTCACCTCCGAAAATATCGTAGATTTTCCTCTTCTAGAATGAAACTAATAGCTGGAACTTCCAGGTAACGAAGTTCCTTCCATAACTGTCCAAAAATACCCTGTATTGATTTTCTTGTACTCCTGAAGACATATTGTTTTATCCTGTTATGATTATGGTTGGTTTTCAGAATTCAACTGAACTGATTTATAGCTGATAGACTGAGTGAAAAGGTTTTTCTTTATTCAGTAAATTTGACAGTACTTATAAATAATAATCTGATGATTATATATTTATAAAGAATCATGACAACGACAACTATTCTATTTTCAAGGAAAACTTAATAAAAATGAATATTATTCAATCTTCATTTTTCAACATTCAACAATTTTGTGTTCGACAAGCCGTTTCACCGTGCGCAAGACAGCTGGTGTAATGCTGCGAAAAGCATTCGTTATCCTAAGACGCATATTTTCGGATGAAATTGGTGGCTCAACGAAAACCATATTTTTCATGTATCCTCATAGGAAAAAATAAGTTTCGTTAAATCTGACGATCTAGCTTGCCAGCTGACAGGCCCAATCCGTCCCATTGGCCATTCATAGGAAAATTTAAATGATCTCTCACTTTTCTCGAATACTAAGCAGGGTCGCCATTATGTTGTAACCACTTTCTTTGGCGAAGATCAAGAGGAATATGTTCCAACAAACCTGGTAAATCATTTCTTAGGAAATTGATGAATATTGCTCCATTCAGATGTCCCTCGAAAAAGTATGGACCAATCACATATTCTCCAACAATTCCTCCTAACACATTTATTGACCACCTATGTTCATAATCCACCTGCCTCAATGAGTGGGGATTTTCTGTCGAATAATCATGGTAATTATGTCGATTTACAAATCCATTTTTATGGAATGTCGATTCATCCGACCATAACATGTTATTGAAAAAATTGCCATTTAGACGAATTTTTTCCATGGCCCAATTGCAAAATCACACTCTTTTTTCAAAATCTGCATGTAGAAGTTCTTGATGTAATTGAACGTGGTATGGATGAAAACGATGCTTCTTCAAAACTCAGTGCACTGATCTCTCACTTATATTCTCTATTTCACCAATATGTCGTTGAATCCTACGAGGATCTTCTTCAACAGCAAGAAGAACTCTCAATCCATTATCCTCATTAGTGGCTAGTTTGATGCGCTCATGTTTGGAATAATTGATACATCCAGTTTCAACAAATCTGGTCAGGACCTTTCGGAATGATCTTTCGTTTGGATGCCTTCTATGTGGATACTGTTGAGAATAAATTTTACTTGCTAATAAACAATTCCTGTCTATGTTGAAAGAATACAGGGGTACCCTTCTCTCTAAGCGTTTCCACAAAGTGGAAAATAAAGGCAAACATCTGTCAGAAACTACTTCCCTGGCTAATACCATGACGGACATTGAACTAAAACTGACAGATATTTGTGCAACGTTCTTCAAAGAAGACCCAATTGCAAGTGCTTGTCTCGTAATCGAACAGAAAATTATCCTTCATTTGGCTGGGAATGACCAAGTAGTTGTTTTCTGACAAATATTTGCCTTTATGTTCCACTTTGTGGAAACGCTTAGAGAGAAGGGTACCCCCGTATTCTTTCAACATTGTTGATACCTCTCTGGCACAATATATTCGAACTAGTTCGAATGTTTATAGATTTCTCTTCCCGGAGACTGTGCTGCTTGGGAGTGTTTTTGCTTGTTCCGTGCGGATGGCGCTTCGATCAATTTGGTTGTAGATCGTGGTGTTGTCCGTGCGGAAATATTAGTTGAACGGTTCATTATTATTCATTTGGCAGGGACAGGACAATTATAATGTTGTCCGACCTACCCTGTCACTGATGAGAGGCAATAAACCTCGAAACATGCATGTCTGCAGGTGGTCATTCCCAGCCAAATGAAGGATAATTTTCTGTTTAATTACGAGACAAGCACTTGCAATTGGGTCTTCTTTGAAGAACGTTGCACAAATATCTGTCAGTTGTAGTTCAATGTCCGTCGTGGTATTAGCCAGGGAAGTAGTTGTTTTCTGACAGATGTTTGCCTTTATTGTGGTCGAATCCACCACTTGTTTATCTTCTAAATGGTAAATATAGACATGGAGCGATAATTTTAAGAAGGGGTATGACAAAATCTTTGCATCAAGTGAAGGAATTACAAGGCTTTTCATTAAGAGAAATGTGTTACAATCATAAAATAACTCGCGATCGCAGTCGTCAAATATAATCATAGGAAATATTCGATGAAATTTGTAGAGCCTCCGTTGGCACTTTTCATGGATCGATAATATACCGCGTCTTCCATTTAAAATAAAAAATATTTTGCACATTTCTATTTACAATGTTTGACAAGCTGTTTTTCGCACCCTGTCACAGGTCGACAGATATATCGTTTGAGAGAGTCACCAACGTACATCATTTGACCAAGAATAAATGTTAATGTAACTTTGCAACTTTATAATTCCAAATATGATGAGTGAACAATTTTGAAAAAAAAAAGCTTTTGTGCTAAAAATATCAAAACCGTCAATGTTTTCAAAAAAAAAAAACTCACATAAAGTACATCATGTTGAAACTGAAAAACTGATAAAAAATGCAGGTTGCTTCTCAAAAAAACAAAGTTGGGACCCGCCCAGAAAAATCTGTACACCCTGTGTAAGTTTCATCACTTTCATTTTGTAGAGCTCAAAAAATAGTATTACTTTGTTCATAAAATCATCCATCTATCTTTTACCATAATGGAGATATGGAAGACCACGCTCTTGTTGCAGGACCCTGTATATTACCTGCAAATCTAAAAGTATTTTTTGTTGGGAAGTGTCTATTCATTCGATACACTTTATTATCCAATGTTTAATGTAAAACCACGTATCTACGCATAACGATCCAAAATAAATACTATTAAAAATAATCAAAAAAATAAATAGAAGAGTTATAAATATAGAACCTCATTCAAAGTAGGCACAAGGTTAAAAACAAAGTTTTTCACAAACTAAATTAGAAGATCAAGAACTCATTACCAATTGGGAATGTGAGAAATTTTGTACCGTTGTGAAACACGTGGAAAATATTTCAGAGCAATTGTTCGACATCTTTTCTTGGTATCCAATTTTTCATGGATCTGAATATAGAAATATCTATTGAAACAGACGTTCCTTTTCAAAAGTTTCAAAAGTCATAACTATTGTGATTATGACAATTAGATATAAATCAGAAGCAAAAAAGGAGAAATTTTTATGAATATCTGACAGTAAGTATATAGATTTCTGCCCTTCGAGTGCCTCTTTCAAGGCATTCCTGGACACATAATTCTATAGCATGTACATCTGCTTGGAAGATGGTTGGTGTGTTACTAAGGGGTTTTGAGAGAGAGCCTGAAATTTGGTCCTGTAACGCCCACTCCAACCCTTTCGTCCATCTTAGATCCGTCTGTGTCCCACACTGATGCATCCCTTCCCAGTTGAGGTCCGTTCTCTATGCAAGTTTGGTGGCTGTTTATGACCACTTCAAACTGCATTTTCGTACCTAACTGGCATGAAATCTGTCGGTTCAGATATGGCTTCTAGGGAAATGTGTTCCAAAATCTTCAAGTGTCCGATCAGATCTCCTGCTTTTAATTTTTTTGTCTCGCGCAGTCTGAAGGCACTGCTGCTTCTTTTATTACACATAGGTGCAATGGCGGAAGGTTTAGCATTGCCTCTAAGACTGCAGTAGACGATACAATGGGCTAATAAGCCGAGTGTCACCGGAAAAAAAAGGCTGCAGTAGGTAAATATTGCCCCTGTGATTCCCAGACAGGCTAGCCGCTGCACTTTCTGCAGCTTGACTTATGCCGATTTTTTTTTTATTTTTGGCTACCATACCAATGAGGCGTAGGTGACCATTAGTTCAATGATTGTTTGGATTTACCAATAAATCATTTTTGGTTTCAGACCCCATGTCTTACCAAAGACTTTGCGGCATGTCCATCTTGCCGCTATAGTTTTGGAAAGAATGTGGTTGATTTGGCTGTTCCAAGTCAGTTTCTGGTCTATTGTAACTCCCAAATATTTCACCTCTTTGGAAAATGTTAGCTGGGTTCCATTCAGGTTTTAAGTTCATACTTTCGCCTCTTGGTGAATGGAACCAGCACTGTTTTGCTAGGATTGACGTTGTATCCTTCCTTAGCGCACCAGCTTCTGATTGTGTTTAGGGTCAATTGCATGCGGTCGGAGATTACTCCGTCATGTTTGCCCCTAATGGTGACGACTAGGTCATCGGCATAACCTTGAGTCGTGAAACCAGATTCGAGTAGCTTTACTAGCAGTTCGTCAACAACCAGTGACCACAGCAAAGGCGATAAAACTCCCCCTTGGGGGCAATATGTCATATTGACTGTCTCTCGCCGAAGGGTCGCCACAATGATTCTGCTTCTCAGCATTGACTGTGTCCATCTGATCAGTGAGGCGTTAATATTCCTTTCCTTCAATGATCTGGTTATGGAAGCATGTGAGGTGTTGTCTCATAATATTCTAAGTACTGAAACAACAAGTAATCAAAAAATCACGTATGAAACCGATGTTCACGACCTGAACATACGTTTTGAATGAACACTTAACACTCAACCCTTCTTCTTTCTTCAGTTCTGCCTATAATTTTTTTTGAGGGCGGCCAAATACGTACGATACTTTGTACATGATTTTTATTCGCTGATTTGGATAGAGTGCAGAATTTTTATGTAAAAAAGTTACAAAAGGTTTGAAAAATCTTCTCAAAATAAAAAATAAAGGCAATTAAAATGTTTCGATTTTCCCTCTTTAACTCCAGAAATAACTAAGATTTTCTTTACGCAATCACCCCTTTATCTTTCACCGTTACCAAGATCTCATGTATGGCATTAAAAAAAAATTCAAGAAACATTCACTATCGCAATGACACTAAACATATTGAACAGAACGATCCACACCATAAGTTTGTTACTGACATTACCTACTATCGCATCAGCATCATTTTCTACTTCTTTGGATACAATCACTACACTATTTTTTTCTCTCTCTCTCTCTCTCTCTCTCTCTCTCTCTCTCTCTCTCTCTCTCTCTCTCTCTCTCTCTCTCTCTCTCTCTCTCTCTCTCTCTCTCTCAATCATGTATCATATTTCGAAAGGATTCGAACATTCCAAATCACAGTATCTTCAGTTGCTTAGAATGAATATTTTGCGCTCAAGATTAAAAACAGGGGCGGTGCTTCCGTACCTCCATTTGATCTTTAGCGTTTTCTTGAATCTTCCTCACTTTATTTTTTGTAGTTCGGAAGATATGGGAAATGAAGACCATTTGATATTATTATTATTATGTGGGCAACTCACATCACACTTCCTTTTTCAACAAGGCATCTGAAAAGGCATGTGGTTGCCTATCGATTCTAATAAACTTGAGAAGACTTATCTCGCCCTCAGGGATCGAACCTGCCCCACCTCGATTACATATAATCTATCAAAATGATAATATATATAACAGAAACGTGAACTGAAAATATCGAACCAACAAAGTTCAGTAGCGATAAACTGGAGAACCGAACCAAACCGAACCAGATAAAAAATTACTTTAAAGAAATGGGAAATAATCGAAAAATAACTTTCTCAAACCAAAACCAAAAAATTTCTACATACTGAACAAGAAGCAACAGTAGCTATAGAGGGGGAAAATCGTATTTCCAGTGAGCAGGTTTACTGGCAAAATGGCATTGTAGCAACAGCTGATTCATTGTTTACAATGTCAAATCAATAGATATAATATATTAATATACAGAAAGTCATTCATGTATTGATTGTGATTGATATGTACAACTTGTGAATAATTTATGTATTCAAAAAATAAGAAAACTTGGTCATGCCTGTCTTATACCACCATAAACGATGGGAGAAGTAGCTTCTTTCGATTCCCAAAAGATTTGTCAAGGTAGGTCAGAATGCTTTCATCTTCCAGAAACTATCATTGCCTAATCTCTTTTTGTATTTTAGATACCAGGATTGATCGTGAATCTGTAGCCGTCAGAAGTTAGATCACTCAAAAAACGAAAAGTGGAGTTGAAATGTGAAGCCACTGTTGAGCACTTCAATTAATTTTGTTTGAACTCACTTCGCTTTCATATCGACCCAAAATAATGCTTGTATAAGAAATTGTGGGATAAATGACATCCATTCTATTCGAGATGACTGCTCCTTTCATATAAAATTAACTTTTTGCTCATTAGTATAAAAATTATTTGTGAATAATCAGTTGAATGAATTACTAAGTTGGTGTGTATTTGTTTTATTTTACCTTGATGATATACAGTCAGTCCAAGATAAAATTGTTCACAATGAGGATATCAGAAACGGTGATCCATACACTTTTAATGGGAGAAAAAGTTCCATAATAAAAAAAAAACATTCATGTAGGGATATTTTCAAAATGTTTTTAAAATGTTCTCATTCAAATTATTTTAAAAGCAGGAGCTTGCATCCTAAATCTTCCGTTCCACGGTTATACTTCCCCAGGCAACGGGGAGGCCGTGGACTTTTGAGTTTGGAGTGTCTACACATCCAAATGGTGCTGAATGGAGCCTGTAAAGTCATCAGGAGTTCAGATTCCCTTCTCTGCTTGGTATGCAATCATGAAAAAGCAGGGATTGGGCCATTTCCTTTCAAAGCAGCAACCCGTGCAGCCGATGAACTCGGTCTCGCATTCGACGCTCAACGGACGATCCCAAACTCTGTCACCGAGTTGGAACCCGTTCAGCAGAAAGCCCACGTCAAAGCTGCGGAGAGTGAGAGGCTCCTACAGCTACATAAGGATAAGCCAATGCATGGGGTCTTCTTCAAGAACATTGAAGACCTTGGCTTATCCAGAAACCTGATCTTTGCTCTTCTCAGGTCAAGTGGGCTGAAGTCGGAAACCAAGGGATTCATAATGGCCTGCCAGGATGGTGTCTTCAACACCCTCGTCTATCGTAGTCGCGTGATGGGTATATACGTCTCTGACACTAGATGCAAACGTGTCGTGGGGCAGCTGAGACCATAATGCATTTGCTGTCAGCTTGTCCAGCTTATACGGTCTCAGCCTATATCCACAGACATAACGCGGCCTTACGAGTGTTGTACTCCCATCTACGACACTCGTACGGTGTAGACGAAACACCGGTGTTGACGTATGCTCCGGGGGATATTGAGTCCGTTGTGGAGAATGAGAAGTGCCGAATCTATTGGAACTACTCATTCCCCACCCTCAGGCAAATACAAGCCAATAAACCTGATGTAGTCCTCCTCGGCCATCAAAGTAGGATGATTTTCGTCATTGAGTTTTCAGCTCCTGGTGAAACGAATATCGTCCGGAAAGATAAGGAAAAACGGACTAAATATCGAAATCGACTCTTTGTACTCCGCAGGCTTTACACAAACCATTCTGTCAAGTTGGTGGTACTGATTATAGGGGTCCTTGGTGGAAAGATGGACACACTGCTCTCAAGTTTGAAAATCATACCGTTTTGCCATGATGTGGCAGAAAACTTAGCCAAAAGAATGCAAAAGGCCGTAATTCTTGGTTTACTCCGCCTTCTCAGGGCACATGACTCTCGGACCCAGTAATCACTCAACGCACAGACGTGGGGAGTGTTTACTGGGGTAAATGACACACCAGCGCGCCCTCCGGTTGTATCGGAGCTCCGGAGATAGGGCTTAACTGGTACATTCTTTATGGAAAAGAAATTAAAATAATAATAATAATAATAATAATAAGCAGGGAGGGCCAACCACCATCCAAGGCCTTGGTGAGTTGCGACACCACTTCCCTGAGCAACCGGTGCAAAACCAGACCGGCAGCCAAGGCGCACCCTAGAACGAATGCTCATTCCTTCTGACGTCGGCCGTGGGTATACAAGGCCAACCCCCCGATATACCCTAACACTCAGTTCTAGATGCACGAGGAAGAGGCCCCCACAACCGACCCCTCCGTATTAGGGGTCACAGGCAAGGTGGTGGGGCCCAAAACGATGATTTGCATGCTCTGTAATGTGAAACACACCCACACCCAGAGCATGCTGCCATTTCCACACAGTTGAGCCGGTATATGAACGGATGAATGAGCAAAAAGGGTCAAAGAAGAGGATCGCTGACTGCAAGGAAAAACTGCTGATTGATAGATACATCACGCAGGACTCCGTGCAGTCAGAGTCCAAACAGAGCAGGTTATCTTTAGAAAGGGGCGTGTTTCAGTTAGACTCCTTCAGCCCTCTTCTCTTCTGCATATCACTATTGCCATTGTCCGTTGCACTACAGAAAACCCGCGGATACAACTGCGGCACTCTTACCAACCGGAGGCATAAGTCAAGCTTACAGTTTTTGTCAGACCCAATGTCTACTGTCAGGTTGGACTGCAAGACTCACCTTGAAAAACTATTCAGTTTGAAATAATGTGTGGATTAAAGATAAGAAGTTTGTAGGTGTAATTCAGATTCATCTCGCCATGTTTTCAATTTTTCCAACATTCAGAAATATTCAAAAGTATGAAAAATACTCCGATATGTTATAACAAATTAGCATTCTGCGATTATGGCATACGGAAAATGATATCTACACATAAAATGTTATGACTTTTATGTCAACTATTGATGAGCATCACTGATGTCAAAGTCAAACATTCATTTGTCAATTCACTTGTCTGAAGAAAATATGAAGGAAAATATGGCAACTATTTTACGAAAATGAAACACTATAACATCAAGTTATCACAGCGATAAACCCAGATCAGAGTACCAAATTTCAATAATTTTCCTTTATGTGTTTTGTAGAAAAAAATAAATAAATCTTAATTCCAAATCTCTAGAGGATGCATTTGAGGATATACATTGATAGAAACTTTTCACCTCAAAATTAGGTAAAGAATTTGTGCATGAAGTTTGTCGATCTTATTTTGACTCACCATGTATATATTGCCAAAATGAAAATATTTCGAATTTTCGATTTCTTGGTGGAGGAATGAGAAAGATATCGCGACCTGAGAACAAGTACGAACCAAAAAAATCCAACTTCGTGGTCCAAAAAAAAATCACAGTCCACAAAACAACACAAAAGACGTACCAGTATCCGAAAAAATTCGATATAGACGAACAGTCTGCGTCGGTGGGCCCGCCAGTCCCCAGCCTGCTTTCCAGATCACTACTACTATTGACATTACTGAAAAATCCGGTATCCGAAGAAGTCGACGTCTCTTCGCTGAAATCTTCCTCGTCTTCGGTTTCCTTGTTATCACCCATGCCGAAAATGTTTTTGACGAAACTCATAACTCTAATTCAATTGACGTATCGCTAGCTTGTGTGAGTAAGACTTCGACTTTCACGATGTTGGCCAGATCGCTTTTCTGCTATTTGTAGCTCAAGCATGCGAGGCCTTGTGTACGGTCACTGTTTGTTCGTTCGTCGTTGTTTGGATGATAGAAATAATTATTGTTTGGTCTATGTACAGGGTGTTCTTGTCTGTTTTACCTAGGTAAGATGCAGCGAGTAATTTTTTTCGAACGAATTGATATGTACCGTCTGTCCCAGCTGAAATGTATTCCAGTTTGCAGTACAAATGGATAATGGTTATTGAAAAGAAACCAAGCGCCAAATTGCAAAACCGTAGATATAGAGTCCAAACGAGAGTTTGAAATTCATTTAGTAGGTGTAAAACTATTAAGCGCCTAGTATAATTCTGGCGACATCTTTTTACTAATGATCTAAGCGACTGAAGAAAAAAGCAGTTTCCTATCATAGAAAAAGATCCAACATTACGACACCGTTCATAGAACATGGTCCAATTCGCTTGGTTTCTTTTCAATAATCAAATAATGATTATTGAATAGGAACCAAGCGCCAAATTGCAAAATCTGAGATAAAGGGTCCAAACGACAGTTTAAAATTCATTTGGTATGTTTAAAACTATTAAGCGCCTAGTAGAATTCTGGCAACATCTTTTTACGAATGATCGAAGCGACTTTGAAGGAAAAAGCAGTTTTTTATAAGAGAAAATTATCTAACAATACATACCATTCATAGAATATGGTCCAAGTCGCTTGGTTCGTTTTCGATAATCATCATCCAATCATCGTTCTAATGTTCTCCCTGTATTCCAAAAAAGAATGAAAAAATTCTGGTAGTTGTTCCAGGGAATTTCAAATTGAAAGAACTATTGAAAACTATTGAAATATTTTCGAATAAAATGAAAATAATTCAACTGCCCCATGGGTAGTCGGTGGATCAGCGGTCTAATGCACAGGCCGTTGGAAACTCCAGCATAGCGATAGTAGGTTCGAATCCGATGTAGGTACGAGAATTTTTCTCAACTACTTTATATCGGATCGATAGGCGGCCGCATGCCTTGTTGAAAAGCAAGTGTATTGTGAGTTGTCTAGATGCCAATCTCGTCTAGTGCTAGCTTGGAGTGCACACCGACCACCCGAGGTGGTGCTGTAGGTTTTCCGGGTTTTCCTAAAGCTGAAAAGTGAATACATCACCTAAAGCATCAGTAAGTCGCCCCGGAGCGCCACGGCAAATAATAATAATAGCCGTCCTCTACCCGCACAGGGTATGCCTTTGGGTACACTCAACGAGTGTTTATGAGGGAGTATTATTATTATTATAAGACTGCCGAATTACCTCTGCCCAACGCCTGGCAAAGTTTTTCCACAAGAAATATGCGTAATCTTTCAGTTAACGCACTTGAATCATCAGTAATACTCATAAGCTCTGACTGATAGAAGAATAGGACAATGCTCAATGCTACATCATTTCGAAGTGATGTCATTAGGTTCAGAGTCACCAGGGGATATCCACAAGGTGAGGTACTTTTCCCCCTTTTATGGTCACTCCTTATGGACAACCTGCTCAATGTTCTCGAAAGAAGAGGAGTGGAGCTTCAGGCTGATACTCATCAACAACCGCGCCTTCCACATTGAAAATTTTCCTTGCTTCCTGAAAACCTCTGTTGTCATCCAATAAGCTAAGACCCAAAGTCATAGATAAGCTGGTGAAATTTTGAATTACTGATTTCCTGGAACGCCACAACATTCTAAGTGAAAATCAGTTTGGTTTTCAACACAAAACCAATAAACATGATGCAATGAATATTTCTTTCATGTATTATATTCACAGTAAGTTAAATACCGGTAATGTTGATGCAGCGGTCTTTTGTGATCTGTTAAAGGCGTTTGATTGATTCAACCAAAGAATTTGCTTGGAAAACTGTACCATTACGGTTTCAGAAGAATCACATACAAAGGAAGGAAGGAATCAGATGGTGAGAACAACCAAACGTCGAGCAGGAAGGAAATTATGTCTGGAGTGCCTCAAGGATCGGTCCTAGGACCCATATTATTTTCACTGTACATCAATTCAAACATCTCTGGAAAATTCACTCTATTAGCGGATGACACCACGATATTATGGAATACCAAAACTTCCAATGAATTACTCAACACTTTACTAGTGATATGAGAAAAATTAAGGAATGGTACAACGCCAATTTGTTAACCTTCAATGTAACAATAGCAATCATCGTTTTGACGAATATCGTTCAAATGTAGCATTTGTGATATTTCAAATTAATCAAAAATTATCAGTGGGGAGACTATAGACTGACACTGTATGTAATTCTCTAGTTATACAAAAAATATCTCGCCAAGAAATTTCATATTCTTGGAAACTATTCAAGGTTAACGTCATCCAATATTACTAATGAATAATTTGAGATGAAATAATATTAGATAAGAAACAAGAATGGGCAGGTGCGATATTAAGTTGGCACATAATTCAAATTATAATTTGATTAAATAGTGTTGGCTATGCTGATAAGTAGCCAATGAGTTTTCTACATGGTATATTTTCAACCACGCTTTCGTTTGCTATATTTAACAAATTATATTTTTTCATGGACAGGAATTTCTTTGTGCTGAAAAAATACTAGTCATGTTTTTGCCTGGAAAACTTTTAACACAAATGCTTTTATGCAAAGTGCAACAAACAACAAAGGTAAATAACCTTCCTTGTGCCAAAACAATTATTAGATTATTGGATTCATTGAAATCGACATTCAACTGAACTTGCAATAAAATATGAAAAATTGAACACTCAAAATCTTGCAGAGGCAATGAAAAATAGAATTTGGTACCTATTTTTTATGTTCTGGTTTCAACGAAAAGGAAAGTTCTGTAATGTTTAGGAACCATAGTGAAAATGGAAGGAAAATATTTAGGAATGAGTGTAGTAATTGAATTTTGGCAGGCTGTATGCCTCAGGGAACACCTCCCAAGGTCAGGAGTTCCAAGTCTTTGTCTTTCGTTGAAAGAACGAGCCCTGAAAAATAGAAATACGGCATGTTTCCAACGTGACAACAAATGGATGTAATAGTTATAAATGTATCAAGGGCGTAAAGTAGGCGTTTATGGCCTGCGGCGTCGATAATGGCCCGAAGGCGTGATACATACAAAATTTTATGCACTAGCGGTTTATACAGTGTCCACCAAAATCTTGGAACAACATGGGAAACTAACTTTTATGAAGAATGACATTTTCTGAGAAACTATTAATAAAAAAGTTTTCCATATGGTTCCAAGACTTTGGCGGACACTGTATATATATTTATATCGCAATTATCGTGTCAATAATCATCTCTGTATACTGAAATAGATTCATTTATTCAAATTGTACACAGAATACCCAGTATATACCCACCTAATTATGACGTTGTTAAGCAAGGTGGTTGTTGTCTAGCAACAAATTCAATAAACAAGGTAAACGGTCATATTCATGTTTATCTGAAAAAGTGCGTGAGTGAACTCAACACAAAAATTATGGAATCATTAGATGAAGAACATAATATATACATACCAATGGAAATTTTGGAATCGGCTGAGAGTGCCAAACTCGAACTGCTACCAACAAAGTCAAAGAAACTTAACGAAAAGACGTATAATGAGTTCATAAAATGGTGCAATGAAAATAATGTTAAGGTGATTACAGAAGATAATATGTTACTGGGATTTTTTTTTGAGAAGTCCAAGAATCGAAAACCATCTTCTTTGTGGTCATACTATTCGCTGTTAAAGTCTACTTTGAATATGTATAATAATATAAACATAAGCAAATTTCCAAAATTGATAGCATTTTTGAAACGGAAGAATGATGGATATAAGCCAAAGAAATCCAAAATATTGAATAGGGATGAAATCGAACTTTTTCTAAAAGAAGCTCCAGATAATGTATATCTGATGATGAAGGTATGTTTTACCTACCTATATTTATTAAGTAATTAAAAAGCTTATTGATTCTTTTATAGGTTGCATTAATATTTGGGGTACATGGTCGTAGAGAAGAATTAACAAATCTCAAGCTTGATGACATTCAAGACCTAACTTATGCTTTATTGATTACAATTCGAGAGTCAAAAACTAAAATACAACGAACATTTACCATCTGCAGTACTGAAAACCAGTCAGTTAATTATTTGGATATTTATAGAAGATATGCTAGTCTACGTCCCGCAAATATTGAACATGGGCGTTTTTTTATATTCTATAATAACAACAAATGTACAAAACAAGTTGTTGGGAAGAATATCCTCGGTCAAATTCCAAGAAAAATTGCAGCATTTTTGAAGCTACCAGTCCCAGAAGAATATACGGGTCATTGTTTCAGGCGTTCTTCAGCCACTTTATTGGCTGATGCTGGGGAAAGTATCACCAATATCAAGACACGCTGGTTGGAAATCAACTATAGTAGCAGAGAGCTACATTGAACAATCGATTTCAAATAAATTGAATATTGCCAAAAAAATTGCCGGCGATGGTGATGGACCGATACCAAATAATAATTATTTGGACCTACCATCCACATCTAAAATGAGTGGTGAGGATGTTTCAAAAGGGAATAATTATTTTAAAGACAAAAGTGAATATCCCACCCTCAATATTCAAAATTGTAACAATTGCATAGTTAATATAAAATTCTTATTTTCAGGGTTATGGAGCAAAAATGTAGATTTTGAATAAAAGTTGTTAAATGAGTATTTCTTTATTGAACTGAATTCATTGTTTCGTGGTAAGTCTTCCGTGAAATGATGTGCGTAGGTATATATGGACAATTTTAGTATATTGTCTACTTTACCGCCCGCGGGCCATGATGCGCCCACGGGCGGTAAAGTGCCACTTTACGCCCGGCGAACCGGGAGGTAAAGTGTACTTTACCGCCCGCTAGTGCATAAAAACTATTTTGAAGATATTGATATACGCGTATTTTGACAGTTCCTACGGTTGGGTATCCAACCGTAGCAACGCTACCCCCTCCCCATTTCACTATCAGTGCCCTCAGAGCATATCCGCATTCTGCTGATTTGAAATTTGCAATTTGAAATGTAACCGTAGCTGTCTGAGTTTCCAAGACCTTCACATCATCGGTGAAACCGCACGTGTTAATGCGGCACTGGTATTCAAAGAAATTCCCAAAGGCTTTCTTCCTTATCCGCGTCTGTAAAAACCAATCAGATATCACTGTGAAGTGTGGGGCATGTTTTCGTGTGGCCGTGCCTAAAGGTTAATGCATCTCCCATATGTCTTCTGTATTCAACTCTACGTTTCACTATTGTGTCCTGAGCAGTTTCAGTTCCTCACTAAACTGTCTATTCACTTGTCCTCGGAGGTTAGTGTCCTTTAGAACCATTAATTCAGTCTGCGCCTTTGCCTGATTAGTTCCTCGGTTTTGAGCAGAATTCCTCCTTGGAATGCAAATTTTGTGATTCGAGTCTCTTTCGATCTTTCCTCCATAGCGTTGCAGATAGTCTGATTTAGCTCAATAACCGCGGTATCTAGCTGCTGCGTCGTGTCGTTTCTGGGGAAGTTGATATAGTTATAGACGGTCTGTTGGCACCTGGACCAGTCAACAATCTTCTTGGTCATAAGGATCACATCCTTCACCTATTCTCTTACGGTTAGCAGGATAGGGTTGTGTTCTGAAGAGCCTTCGTCTAGCACAGCTATCACCATCATGGTTGAGATGCTCTGTACCAGTGCTATGTCTCTCTCTCTGTATTTATTGGACCTTGCTTCCTATTGGCGCACTTGTCCAGCACTCTCCCCACTACGTAGGGATCCGTCCTACCCCAGCCTGGTTACTGGCGTGAGTAGTGAGGACTTCGTCAGGGGGTGGAGGGGGAATCTTGCTCAAGACAATGCCTCCACCCAAAATAAAATTAAAAAAAATTAGTTTTTGGTGATTGCACGTTTAACCACGGTTAAAAAATTGTACGTCACAAACACTTAAAAATTGGGTGATTGCACGTACTAAAGACGGCAGACATCACAACTACACTATACCATTCACACACATGTACTTGACTTGAGACACGAGAACGCCGTCAGTCCTCCACCATTGCCGGAAGTCGAATGTAGTGCTATGTCCAGGATGTCAGGTTGTTGATCTGCCCTGTCAGGATCGTGGGTTGGTTCACGTGGGGCGAGTACTGTGACGTCCTTGAAGGGTTGTGGCAAGTTTCTACCTCTATAGATCTCGTTCCAACAGTGGCTACCGTCAGGTGGAGGTCTGAAAATGTTTTTAGATATCTGTTTTCAGAAGGTTGGTACCTCGGAGAACGTATGCGGATGATACTTTCAGGAGGACGATGCCTGTCACTTTCACTAATCACTACCGATTCATCGAGTGAGAGTTCTGGCTTTACATCTTCGTGGCAGCCTATTTATGATTTATTAAGGATACATGACAATAATATATACCGATAATTCAATTCGAAATAGAAGATTTGATTGCATTGACAACTCGAAAATTGTCTGAGAGATAGAAATTCCAACGCTACCACTCAAGGCTTAATTTATCATATACAGTGTGTTTCACTTCTCATAGAAACACCCCCGTATCTTCGGTAATTTTCAACGTAGAACCATGAAATTTTCAGGATCGAAAGATTCACTAAAACTGAACTCGCTGCAGAAAATGTGTCATCCTACGTGATATACACTGCACGAAAACAGCGATGGAACCACACATTTTTCCAGAAACTTAAATTAGGGGGCAAAATTGGCCAAAAATTCCTTCGGATTCGTGTTTAGGATCCTTGAATTACTGCTACTGCACCTGTCTCTTGAAAAATTTTTAGTTTTCAAATTTGTTTCACTTCTCATGGAAACGCCCCCGTATCTTCCGTAATTTTTGACGTAGAACCATGACATTTCCAGGATCGATAGATACACTAGAGATGACCTCAGTGGAGTATTTGAAAAAAAAAATGAATTTTTCAAAACTGAAATTTTTTCAGGAGACAAGTGTATTAGTAGTAATTTGGGGATCCTGAACACGAATCCGAAGGAAGTTTGGGCCAATTTTACACCCTAATATTACTTTCCGGAAAAACGGGTGGTTTCATCGCTGCTGGCGAGCAGTGTATATCACGTATGATGACCCCTTTCGTGCAGAAAGTTCATCTCTAGTGTATCAATTCATCCTGAGAATTTTATGATATTTCGTCAAAAATTACAGAAGATACGAGGGTGTTTCCATGAGAAGTGAAACACACTGTAGATGAGGCCTCCGAATGAATTATGAAAAAACCTGTCAAACAGAGCATCGGCTGATCGCAGAATTTTGTGGAGATTATTTCATCATAATTTCAGGTTGCCATTCTATATTGGGTTTTCATCATTTCTATTTTATTGAACCTCAATATTTCTCTAAACAACGCACGACACTGCCGGTGAGAGAAAAGGCTATATGGCTATCTTCGTCTATAACAGGCCTCTCTCTCTCAGAAGTTGTCCCTTACAAACAAAGTTCAAGGCGTGAGAAGTTACTCATCTAGGTTGTGTTACTTGATCGTGGATTGAAAACAATTTGATGGATTTTTGACACTGACGACAGTAAATCTCACTATTTGGTACTTGAATCAGCAAACGAACGTCACTTCGTTTTATAATTAATACGGACTCTGATAGCGAAATTCCAGTATTATCGTAGAAAAAATAGCATTTCATTCTCGGGATGAAATACGTTTTTCGTCCGTGAGATTGTCATACTCGCTCCACTCCGCTTCGCTCGTGGACAAACTCTCACCTCACGAAAAAAGCAGAATTTTCAGCTCTTGTTGAAAAACATGCTATTATTTGCGAATATGTTATTTGTTGATCTGAGTGACGTACACTGCTCGCCAGGGCCAATAAAATTACCCGGTTTTGCGAAAAATAATATTATATAGGGAACAATATGGGCTCAAATTTACAACAAATTCGGAATCAGGACATCCATTTTACTACCAATACAAAAAACTTAATTTGTCTTACTTCTCATTGAAACACCCCCTTGAATTTCGTAATTATTGGAGTAGAACTCTGTGATTTCAGTACCGGCGATGAGTCGTTAATCTGAGTGACATACACTGCTCGTCAAGGGCGATTTTGCAAAAATTATCATAATCAATTGACTTTTCATGCGAAATTACTTTAATGATGTCGATAGCTAAAAGAGTTCTATTCCAATAATTATGGATGACACGGGGGTATTTTCATACGAAGTGAGACACACTGTATGTATAATGTCGATATTACAGCAAAACTGAATTTTTGATATTGTGTTCTTTTGCACAAATGATTCCTCTCGAATCGTTGTCAAATCATGGTATATTCCACAATAAGTCACTTGACTTGTTTTGCTCTATTTCGCATTCTAGCCGTGGAAAAGGGCATAATTGCATCTTGAAGAAATTAAGTTTTTGGAAAAAAAATTCTTTTTGTTTTTATGGAGCTCCTAGACTAAAGGCGAATGTTCCAAAATATCTCACGTCAATGGAGTTGTCATAACATTTTCTAAACATCAATAATCCTTCAAACAATGTGCGCAACAGAAATGAATTTTTGAGGAAAATTTCAAACGGAGACATTTTGTCGAACGGTAAGATTGCAGGGATTCTTCAATAATCGTGTTTCCAACAAAGGTCAACGTTTCAGATTCGATTCTTGAAATGGAGCCAACAGAAAGTGCTGCTGATACAGAAAAGTGTTGTAAAGTGATGTTCAAACAGCCAGTTACATGCCCTTGGAGCAATTTTCAGCCATATCCGTCATCGATGAGTAAAAATAGAGCAGGTGAATTATCGACAAGCCAAACCCCGGTTAGTATGTATAATAAACACTCTGATAATTAGGTATGGAACTGAGTAAATCGTTCAACACACGCCATTTAGAGCTATCAGTATTCCAAATAAATTGCTGTTCTAGTAAACTAGTTTCCATTAGAACAAATAGAACTACTAAATTAGTCATCCGGGTGATCTTTGAAGACGGGTCAATAATTGGCAACTCATAAATACTATTTTATAAACCCAAAGTTCATCACGCATCTATCAGCAATAACATTTTTAGAGACTGGGAAACACGAGGGACAATTAAATCACATAACTTTATTGTTTTTCAAAGTATTCGCCTCCATTATCTAGAATGTCTCGAACTGTTAACGCACCTACCAGAATATTTCATCCATTTTAGAAACCATGCCAACTCTATCTCAAGTGGCACACTCATATTGGGAAAATATCGGTAAAATATTATGAAAATCTTCAAACGTAATATCGACTAGAAAAAACAGGGACATTTCACGATATCAGTACAATGTTGCAAACATTTTCAAAATAATATGGGCGAAATATTTTTGAACCAATATTGGCTTTCAAACATTCATCATTATTGGTATAATTTTGCTGTAGCATATTTACATTAGGATAATATTGGAACAATATTATGAAAATTCTGACAAAATATTCAAACGTAATACTTATTATTGGCTACAACAAACATGCGAATGATTTAAAAATAATATTGGTAAAATTTTATCGAAGCTATATTGGCCTCAAAGTATTCTGATATTGGTACAAAATTGCGAAGATATTGACAAAATATACAAACATATTAGTGGCTGAAAAATGCAAACATTTCGATACCTCGAACAAGGCCGTAACTAAAATAACAGATATTTTCAGTTACAGGTGTAGGCGTATTCAGCTTAAAAAACTGATGCTGACGATAAAAAACCGTATCTCTAGACCAAGTAGTTACGAAGAAATCTACTCAAAAAAAGTTGTATTTCGAATTAAATATTGAAAAAATAATTCAGTATTTCGGCTCTCCTGAAATATAATGAAATATGAGCTACGTCTTGGTTCGTTGGGAGTGTCGATTTTACGATATTGCTTGGACAATTTGAAAATGATATTGGTAATTTATTGAAGCGATATTGGCCCCAAAACATTCTACAATATCGCTAAGCACATTTATATTTGGATAATATTGGTACAACAATATGAGTATGTTGTGAAAATATTCAAGCATAGTATTGGCTTAAAAATTGATGTGAGCACCTCACGGTAATGATTAAATTAATTTGGTAAAATACTTTTTAAGAAATATTGGCCTTCAACCATTCAGCCTTTTGGTCACCAGAACCACTGACTTACCTGCCTTGCGACAAAAAACTTGAAAAGTGTTTTATATATTTCCTTCGGTTTTAGCTGACGGTATATACAAGGTCCTGCAACAAGGTCACAGTCTTCCATGTCTCCATTATGGTAAAGATAGATGGATGATTTCATCAGCAAAATGATACTATTTTACGAGCTCCAAAAATGGTCGCAACTTGTTTTTTTCAAATGGCAACATGTATTTTTTATCAGGATTTCGGGTTCCACATGAGAAATGAAAATTGACGGTTTTCGAGATTTTTAGAATGACATCTTTTTTCTGCAATAGTATTTGAAATAATTAAGTTGTACCAAGTCATATTAGAATACATTTTTGGTCAAATATTGTGCAATGGTGACTCTCTGAAACGATATATTTCAAATCGACCTGTGACATACAGGGTGCGAAAAACAGCTTGCTACATATTGTAAATAAAAATTTACAAAATCTTTCTAATTTCAAATGGGACACCCTGTGTACTATCGATCCATAAGATGCGCCAACGAAGGCAATA
Source organism: Chrysolina americana (assembly GCA_958502065.1). NCBI lineage: Eukaryota > Metazoa > Arthropoda > Insecta > Coleoptera > Chrysomelidae > Chrysolina > Chrysolina americana. Next base: position 13,779,316 of record OY293417.1, on the reverse strand, counting down.
CAAATTTCATTGCATATTGCCTATGGTTAAAATCAACAGTTTTTCTTGAAGCTTTTTCCAAAAATATGAATTATTTCTATTTCTCCGCCATAATTTCAATGAAGGACTTGTGAAATGTGCTCAGTGATATGTAGAATGGGTTGAAGCCAATATCGCTTCGATAATATTTACCAATATCATTTTCTAAATATCCAAGCAATATTCCAATATTGCAAAATATTCTCATTTTATTTTAGCCAATGTTATGTTTGGATACTTTGTTATTATTTCAAAAATGTTGGACTAATACCGTGAAATATTCATGTTTCTTCTAGTCAATATTACATTTTCTTCAACCACGATTATTCATTAATCATGTCATAAAACACCGCAATTTTCTGTTTGAAACTTGATGATTCATCTTAATCAGAGCGTAGAATACCAGAATTTACACATTTATTTGAAACTCTGGCACACCTTCGAACTTCTTTCGATTTTATGCATTTTTTCCCCGGAGTCTGTACCAGCAAGGAGTGTTTCGTGCTTTGCTACGGATGGCGCTACGAATGATTTATTATGAGTAGAGGCTTCATATGTAGTAGATGACTATAAGCTTTTTTAATATTATCGTTCATTTGATGGAACAAGACGACTCTAGTGTCTGACCTGTCCTATCCTAGCACTGATGAAAGGCAAGAATCTTGAAACATGCTTTGTTGGTCATTTCCAATGAAATGGGAGATAATTTTCAGTTGTTTTATTATAATTTTTACTTGCAATAGTGTCCTCCTTGAGGAATATTGCACCAATGGATGACAGATGAATTTCTCCTTCCACTTTCGAACTTTGTTCGATTTAATGTTCCAGAATTTGTTTATATTTCAATGTAGACTGAATGTTTTATACTGATTATTTTTTGACAATTCTTGCAACCAATCGAAACCATCAATTCAAAGCATTCATGTACGTTCAGGCCAATCACAGCATTATTATAGTGGGAATTTTCTACCTTGAAAATTGCCGCGGGAATTTTCTGTAGTATTTTGTTTTTATTATGTGACAACTGATACTTTTGATCTGACGTATGTCATCAGTTTGCATGAAAAGTGAAAAATGATTCGAAATCGGTTTAGTACATCATCATTCGATGAAATTTTAAGAAAATCAACGAAAATGCATGTAAGACTACAATTTTGAGTAACATCAATTTGAAAAGTTTCAATTGATAACCTAGGGACAGAGAGAAAGCAATAGCTTTCAATCTAACAGAACAAAACAATGTTACGGAATCCTCCAGCCAAGGACAAAACTTCCATAATAATAATTTTATATTTCATGATGTGAACTTCAAATTCAAAACTCCACTCTGTTTATAGTGATTCAAGTAAATTGTTGAAATAAAAATGTTATATGTACTTATAGAGAATAGGTCTATGATTGGGGCATCAAAAAATATCTATCGAATACCACACGATAAAGTAGAAAATAATCCTCCAGATTTTTTCTCAAACTTGATGCCATTTGGCAAAAGACACTCGAGCCCTTCGGGCCATCATCTCCATGTAAACATTTTTATGTCACTTACCTGCACAAAACTTTCGTCAAGTCAAAATTCCACAGATACGGTTAGATCCCCGGTTCAATCTGCAGTTTTGCGGACACTAACACGCAGTATTACCTGTGGCGGATCCATCTATAAGATTCAACCGCGGATTTTTATTCTGCGTTTGTGGATGACATCGGTTTTAATACATGGCAGTTAAAACCGACAGACCAATCCGTGACGGTTAAAACCGACAGATCGAACTCTGTGTGTATGGCCAGCTAATGATACACCTTGTAAAACTCCTGTTGAAATATCTAGACACTTGAGGTGCTACATTTGATAGTGTTTCCTTCAACAAATTATTTCTTGTAGACAACCGATAAGCAAACGTACTTGGAACCCAAGCCAACGCCCAAGACCTATCCTTCATTGCAGCAGTCCTCCAGCCAATTCTTCTACTTCCTCCGACTGATGCAGCTTTTTCCTGAGACGCATCCCGCCACGCTCCATACCGTTCTGAGTTTGTGCAAAAACGACTTCTTCTGCGCAGTTGATAAATTGCTGTACGCACGAAGATGCAAAACGTTGTACAATCGTAGCCACAGCTTGTGTAGGAGGTACACGTATAATGGAACCCATCCTTGCTGCAGCTTTCATGACCCGTGCAAGAATATGAGGAGGGAGAGGGTCGTAGATCCACAAGTTCAGCAGGATAGGTCGAGAGTGAGTTGAAGGGGAATTTAATAGATTAGTGGGAAGTTGATTCGATTCAACACGACTCAATTAGATTTATTTTGGTTTTGAGTGAAATTGACTAACATACCTACAGTTCGATTATTTTATCTTTACCCGTGCGTCATCAATGTTATGCATATGAAATAAGTCGAAACGTTTTAGTCAAAATAACGTCTGAATGTAGAATGCCGAGGCTAATTACCCGATGATATTTCAACGTGTAGGTAATAAGATAGGATAATGAATTACTAAATTATCATTTTCAAATTCATGGAAATGGCTAACCATCAGACAATGAGAGTTTTTTTTAGTTCCAACAGAATACCGTCTGACACACACTTATTTCCTTCATTTTCCAAATATGTCAAAAAGTGTCGTCCAGTGAGCATATTCAATGTTCCAAATTTCAAAAATATTGCTGAAGAAACAAAGGCGAAAAGGAATGAATCTGTTTAAAATTGTCGTCCCCTTACAAACGGCAGCCCTCAGTAAACCTTTTAACGTGCGATTCCTAGCACACGGTGTATTCCAATTATTACGAATCCAGTTACACCAGGTTTGATAGGATAATGAAACATGGAGGCAGAGATATGTTCATGGAATTTCCTCATTTGCCCAGTGAGTTTACTAGAAACTTTTGACCTCCCTACTGTATTCTAATTTCAGTCACACTCATATAAGGAAGTTGTTTTATCCATATCTCCGCAGCCGTTTGAAACAAATCCATCAAATCCTAATTTTATCCGCATTAATGCAATTTCTGTAGATGTAACAGTTTACGAAAAAAGTTGTTCAGAAAACTAGGTTGAAGTGCAATATTTCCAAAACCTTTGCATACTTGATATCAAAAAATGAGTTTCCATTCAAACATGAGTAAAACTCAGAAAAGGACTCTTCTAGACGTTTTTCAATTACCTATTCGTGCATGGATGCAAGGACACACTGTATAATGATAAATAAAGGAATATCTAAGAAGTAAAAATACACCAGTTGAAATATTTGGTAATGAAATACTCAACACATGATTAACAAAAAATGTATTCATACATTTATTTATGTAATGCGAGCATGTGGAACTATGTCCAGTTATGAAAGGAAAAACAAAACTGATATATTTAATCACTTTCAGATTCAGGGGCCCGATTCTCAAATGTCTATTACCCTTTGTCGCATGCGACAAAATATGTCCATCGCTTTTCTTGAATGTGCATTGAAAAAAGATGAAAATATTTTAATAATGAAATATGATGGATTACGTAATCCAATCTTCCGCAATAAAACCTATACAATAGGTAAAGTCGTCGGCAAGTATTCAACAAAACAGAACAACTGCCCCCTACGACCATTGAATTATATTTGTTTAATACTTGGCAAAGTTTTCTATAAGAACCACTTTGCAATGCATTTCAAAGATCAAAGCTGAAATTATTTTTCGATTTAATTGGGGGAACACCTCCGTACCGGTTTCATGGTCATTGCCAATCATCAGCGAAGGCTAGTTCGACCCAATTGAATCGAAAAATCCTTTCATCCTAATTGGAAATCCCTGAGACAAACACTGAGGTATGAATTCAGCGCCATCTCTGGGTTCCAGTTTAAAATGCACTCCGACTACGTGTCGACTTTAACATGAAGTCAGAAACATCATGAAAGAGGGGCGACACCACTTGACGGAAGACCATAAAACTAATAATGAAATATGGTGGATTACGTAATCCAATCTTCCGCAATAAAACCTATACAATAGGTAAAGTCGTCGGCAAGTATTCAACAAAAAACAACTACTGCCCCCTACGACCATTGAATTATATTTGTTTAATACTTGGCAAAGTTTTCTACAAGAACCACTTTGCAATGCATTTCAAATATCAAAGCTGAAATAATTTTTCGATTTAATTGGGGGAACACCTCCGTACCGGTTTCATGGTCATTGCCAATCATCAGCGAAGGCTAGTTCGACCCAATTGAATCGAAAAATCCTTTCATCCTAATTGGAAATCCCTGAGACAAACACTGAGGTATGAATTCAGCGCCATCTCTGGGTTCCAGTTTAAAATGCACTCCGACTACGTGTCGACTTCAACATGAAGTCAGAAACATCATGAAAGAGGGGCGACACCACTTGACGGAAGACCATAAAACTAATAATGAAATATGGTGGATTACGTAATCCAATCTTCCGCAATAAAACCTATACAATAGGTAAAGTCGTCGGCAAGTATTCAACAAAAAACAACTACTGCCCCCTACGACCATTGAATTATATTTGTTTAATACTTGGCAAAGTTTTCTACAAAATAATTTCAGCTTTGATATTTGAAATGCATTGCAAAGTGGTTCTTGGATGAAAGGATTTTTCGATTCAATTGGGTCGAACTAGCCTTCGCTGATGATTGGCAATGACCATGAAACCGGTACGGAAGTGTTCCCCCAATTAAATCGAAAAATAAATTCAGCTTTGATATTTGAAATGCATTGCAAAGTGGTTCTTGTAGAAAACTTTGCCAAGTATTAAACAAATATAATTCAATGGTCGTAGGGGGAAGTAGTTGTTTTTTGTTGAATACTTGCTGACGACTTCACCTATTGTATAGGTTTTATTGCGGAAGATTGGATTACGTAATCCACCATATTTCATTATTAGTTTTATGGTCTTCCGTCAAGTGGTGTCGCCCCTCTTTCATGATGAAAATATTTTGTCGCATGCGACAAAGGGCATAAGACATTTGAGAATCGGGCCCCAGAACTGTCCAATGTTTATAATAATGGGTTTAATATCCATATCACAAAGGAGCTTTTCTCGTTCATACCATTTTTCAATAATGAGTGATTTAGTATGTGTTGATGGAATGGGTTTATTTTCATTTCATATTTTGATGTACACCGTTTTTCGAGATATTCTAAGTGCATCTGCAACTCTCTAAAATACATTAACGAAAAGTTATGACATTTCTTTTGTGGTTTTAATTATTACCTCTTGAACAGATGAAAGTGGTAAAAAAGGTCCACCATCCGCTCTTTCCCTTTCAATACAAATTGTTGTGCTTGTGAAATAGTTACAGGCATAATCTAAAAAAGAGTTAAAATATATTGTGAATGTTTTTACCTGTATTTATAGATTTAGGTAATGTTTTTTCTCTCATTAGGATTTTCACACTACGAATAACTGTTGTGTGAATATCCCGGCAGCACGGGATTATAGTCACAAATGTCGATTTTGAGGCTGGAGTATTTGTGAATAAAACACATTGTTTTTGTACTTACTTTGGAAGTAATGATTAAGAGACGTTTAGCTCTGAAAAAAATAGTTTTTATAATATATTCGACTGCAAATCAAAGTAAAATTGGCAACAAACAATACCCCAATGACAGAAAACAATGACGCAATTGATGGTTCTATGGTACTATGGTAGGTTTAGTTGAAATGTAAAACACTGTTGGTTTTATGGCTATCTCTTTTCACTGTTTAGAGTTGTAATCGATCATCACAATACCATAATTCTTAGCTTAGAAGACAAATGTTAACGAATTTTGATTCGCTCATAGCGGTTGATAGAAAGAGATGTTCGATAGAGGGTGTGTGATTTCTTTGATCATAAATTGATAACGCATGGGTAAAGATAAAATAATCGAAAGGTACTTATAATTTCTTGATTTTATTGCAGGTTGCTGAACCCGTCGCTACGTCTATAATTTATTCGAGGAGTGAAGCAAACAAAGAAGCGTTATTGGATTTAACCATGAAGAATGAATATAATTTGGAGGAATATGGTGAAAATGGTTAGATATTGTACTTTTTATGCAAGTCGTTTTTTTCCATAATCACCCAAAAAAATTCTTAAAAACAACCATTTACAAAAAAAAAATCATAGCAGTATATGGGTGGTCGCGAAGTGGTAGGGTAAATCATAAGTGTTTCGAGAAAAATCAAGACGACTCAGCCACTTTCATGGCTGAGGGTAGCTAAATATACGTTTTCGGAGTTGGACAGTGATTTTTTACGAGTTGTGACTGAAATATGCATTCTATCGAAAAAAGTTCAATATAAAAGTCGTGAATCATCAAAATACTTCAAACTTTCTCAACGTTACCTCGAAATGAACGAGAAAAGCTATAAATCTTTTTTTTTTTGTTTTCAATGATTTTCTCCCGCAAATATGTTTGTTTCTATATGGAACTTGTTGAAAAAGTTCTTTCCTGTGTTTTGAATGGGCTGTGATTTTTTTCGAGGCAAAATATTTACTTTTCCATTGCATACGAATTTAAATAAAAAAAAAACTTATTTCAATCGAAAAAGTTTCTTCTATTTCTCAACATTATAAAAACAAATATATTTGCGGGGATAAAAATCATAAAAAAAGGGGTTTTAGTATTTTTCTCGTTAATTTCGAGGTATTGTTGAAAAATGATTGTACAAAAGTTTTAGATACGTCGAATATTTATAACTTTTGTACGAATTTTTTTTTATGATAGCATACTTCAGCTACAAATTGTACCTACTTTGTTTCGTTCGATGTGAAATTTATTTTATACAGAAAAATCGCTCTTATGAAACAGTATTCAAAAAAGGGGATAAAACAAAACTTGAAAACTATAAATTAGTCTTTACTACCTTCTATTTAAAAAAAGTTAGAAACTGTCTTTTATGAAAGAATAATGGAATTTATAGTAGTCAATGAATTATTTAATGCCAGCTAATATGGCGACTTAAAGGGGAAATAAACTGAAATAGCAATATTTCAATGCATAAGGGGTATTTTAGATGCTCTTGAGAGTGGTAATGTAGCCTTTTTCTCGACCTCTCAAGGCATGTGACTGCCTGGACCACAATGCTCTATTTCCCAAATTAGAAAGATACGTAATAATATACACTAAAGCTTACAAAATCGTATTTCACAATCAGAAAACAGCTGTGATGAAAACCAATGAAGAATGCTGGTCTGAAATAAAAAATAGCAATAAGTGGGTACCGAAAAGGAGTATAGTAGGCCCACTGTTTTTTTATAATTTTTATGAATGATCTATCTAAAATGGCTAACTATAATAACCAAAGTATTATAAATTACGCTGCTGACACGAATCTTTTCATTCGCAAGAAAAACTTCACGGAACCTAAAAATATAATTTCAGTCAACTTTTTGTAGATGCGAAAAACTGGTTAAATAACAATAAAATGGTTCTAAACAATGAAAAAAACACAGTTAGTATCATTCAAATCAACATATACGGGTCTAAATGATCCTTTTGTTACGGATTTAAATAACTATCAAAATCAAAACATTCACAAAATTTTTAGGAATCTATACACTATTTTACTATACACCAAGATGGAAAGTACAATTTCAATATATAGAGAAATCCTTAATTCTACTTGTTATGGTATAAGAGTAGAAATATCTGAAATGGCCTGCTCTGAAAAAAGTTTACTTTTCAATATTTCAATCGAAGATGAGGTATAGCATTATTTTTCATTGTGGAACATACCTACTGAAGTAAAACTGCACTAAACTAATTTTTCTAATTTATTTAAATCACTACTTGAAACAATTATTCACTAAAACATTGACTTCAAATTTATCTCTACTGTGGTTATCTTCTGCGACCTCTCGAACTGAATTTATAACTCTCTGTGTCTATCTATGACTATCCTGCCCTCTGTCAGCGGTTATATAGTCGCATTTACAGTTCTTGATTGTTCAGGAGAAATCTTTTTCTTGGAACGTTCGCGCTTCTTCTACGTGTTTGTCAGCGGAGAGCTTGTTTACATTTCGAGTGTGCATCAAATTGGATGATCAGGGCCGGTCTCGAAATCGTTACAATTCAACAAATTTTTGTCTTTAAAAAGCCTCTTAAAAATAGAGTTCAGAAAAACATGTGAAAACAAATTTAAAGAAAATAAATTCTTAACTGTGTATGCTATATATATATATTCAAGAATGTCTTTCTTCATTCAATAACAAACATTTATTAGAACAACATTGTAATCTTAAAGATACCTATAATGCTCGATTTCGAAACTATTTTTATCGTAAACACAGAAAAAAATAATTATTTTAAACCCTTCAAGAAACCACTGTATTATTTATTACCTAATCTAGAATACATGATAGCTGACTACTTAGAAAAGTAATGCTGTAGATATTTTCGTATCTTACCATCTTGTGACGTTATTGACTTTCTGTTGTGTATACAATAATACCCTAACACCACTGACTTGCAATAAAGATTATTTCATTATTATTATTATTTGCAAATGAGCGAAAATGATATCTAGTCTTGAATTAAGTAAAACGCTCGCTCTACTGATGAAAATGAATATTTCTGAAAGCTGACAGCTCACCAAAATATGAAACTTCAATTGCTTGTTCATCAGTTCTCTCTCCAAAGTGGAATCTTCATATTCGCAAGTGACATTTCATTTGCACTACGTTCACTTTCAAAACTTACCCGGTAATAAAACAGAAGCCAAATCCATGATGAAACTCCTACTATCAACTGTACAATAAAAAAATGGTCAAGTGTATATTTGAATTATTATTATTTACTCATTATACCCTCAAGATTATAAAAATATTTCTTCACTTTAAAATTACAAAATATTCAATTTTGAGATTACAGTTATTATTCTTTACAAGGAACAATTTTGAATGCCTGAGGCTTATATTACATAACACAGTGATTCAATAAAAAAGTATTTTTCTATCCAAACAAGCATTGCTTTGAAATAGACTAAACACGCCCCAAGTTTATTGTTGGACATGGAAAATTCTTGAAACCATATCTTCAAACTACTCACTTGATATAAATGTTTTAGTGCCCTCATTCGAGAGTGGCACCAACCCACCCTCCACGGGTGGTTCAACCAACCCGAATTCTCACTAAGATTGTCCATCACGAAATGAATCACAAAATCTCAACCCTTGTTTCTTTTCACGACATGCTGAAAACCCTCGACAGTCCTATCTTAGGTCGTCGTGTCAAACGTTATTAAATTCATCAACACACACAAAGCGACCTTTTTTGTTTACATTAACAGTATTAACAGATTCCGTTAAAAGTTATGAAACTCCTCTCTCTTACTAAATAGAACCAGGACACATACAGGATTCCTTAAATTTAGGAGACTGTTTTATTATACAGGGTACACTATTGAAACATACAGTGCATTCCATTCAAAACGAGCCACCCTGAATAATTCTTGGTACAATTATTTTCAGGAAAAATAAAGAAGCACGTTAACAATAGCATACAGGGGGACACATTTTAACATATTCACATTTGATCTAACTTTCCCTATCGCACCGCAAGAGCATGTCACCAATTTTTTAAATGGATCACCCTATATTGTTTCGCATTATTAGATGCTCCATGATGCGCAGATTTCAACAAAATATAAAACATATGGTGTGAAGCTAATGGTTCGGGAGCTACAAATTATTTGAGTTGAAAACGAGCCACCCGGCATAACTTTTGAAACAATGGTTTGCAGTAAAAATAAAAAAACAGATCCTCAATTATACAGGAGGCCACATTTTGAAACATTCGTTCTATAGACAATTATGGAAGCATAAGTTTCCATAAATTTGTTCAATAATTTCCAAACGTATTTCGTCGTACATTTCTTTCTGGATGATTATCATTGAACATACGAGCAGCAGCTCTAGCACTATTTCCATTCTGGTAGTACTGTAACGATTTCAAGACCGGCCTCGAGACCGGCCCTGATCATCCAATTACACTCCACACTCGAAATGTAAACAAGTTCTCTTCTGACAAACACATGACTCATCCGTGGAAGAGACGCGAACGCTCTAACCGAAGTTTCTAGGGGCCTCTAAGAAGTCGCCGAACAGACTGGAAAGATCGAAAACTGTAAATGCTACTATATATAGCCGCTGTATAGCAGATGGCGGGACAGTCAGAATTCAGAGTTAGTTACAGTTCCAGAGTTCGCAGATAGAGACTGACACAGTAGAAGTAAATTTGAATCTAGTGCAGTAAATGTTTTAATGAATAATTGTTGTAAATAGTGTTTTAAATAAATTAGGAAAATTAGTTAGTGCAGTTTTACTACATTTGGTATCAGAAGAGGAATGTTGAACATTTGAGTGCAAAGTGGACAGTTTTGCGCGTCGCGGGACACTAAACTGAAAACTGTGTCTGAAATAAATCAATAGACTGATATCTCGGTAAAGACAATAAGAGACAAAATGTTTCCGAGAAGAGGTCACCTAGTTGACCTTAAAGTTAGTGAATTAAAGCAAGAGTTAGAGGAGCGTTAGAAACAACTGGAAAGAAGGCCGTACTCCAGAAAAGACTTGCAGATGGACTGATTGAAGAGGGAGAAGACCCCGACACGTTCTTATTCGAAGTTTCTGGAATTGATTTGAGTTCCATAATGAATAAACTCGACGAGACCACGAAATCCTTGGAAGATAAATTTCTGGAAAATTCGAATAGTTTGAAGGAGGAACTTCAAAAAAATTCTGTGAGTTTGAAGGAGGAACTTCAACAAAATTCGTTGAGTCTGGAAAATAAATTTCTTCAAAATTCGAAAAATCTAGAAGAAACGCTTGAAGAAAATTCGAAAAGTTTATAAGTGAAACTTCAAGAAAAGCTTCAAGAGAATTCGAAGAATCTAGAAGAAAAACTTCTAGAAATTTTCTGTCAGCTTAAAAGAAGAACTTCTCGAAAATTCTAATAGTCTGAAAGAGGAACTTCAAGAGAATGTGAAGAGCCTAAAAGAAAAACTTCACGAAAATTCGAGAAACCTAGAAGAGAAGCTTCTAGAAAACTCAGAAGGCTTGAGAAGAGAACTTTGTGGTGTAACGAATCGAATGGGAACTTTTGAAGCAGAGATAGAGAAAATCAAAGATGACATGGAGGAAGAAATTAAAAAAATTAAGGAAACGCTCCATGATGAAATAAAAGGCGGAATCGAGACAGAAATCGGCAGAATAAAGGAAAAATTCAGTGAATTGGAAAAGCGAATGGATTCTGCGCATACCCCAGAAACTTACAACAAAAACTCAATGCTGGACACGAGTATGAACTTGGAGGAAGTTCAGGAGGACATCAAAAATTTCAAGGTCAGTGCTGAACCTGGATAGCTCTCATTAAAACCGCCTCAGTTTGACGGAAATACATCCTCGTGGCAATGGACTACTTCAGCAAGTGAGCTGAAGCCTATGCCCTGCCCCACCAGGAAGCCATAACCGTCGCCGACGTCCTGCTAAAGGAGTGGATTTGTCGATTTGGTGTCCCACTTGAACTGCATTCAGACCAAGGCAGAAATTTCGAGTCCAACTTGTTCCAGGAATTGTGTCGAATGCTGAACATCCGGAAGACGCGAACTACGGCTTTACATCCGCAGTCTGATGGAATGGTGGAGCGGAAGAACAGGATGATGAACCGCCACTTATCCAAGGTAGTCTCTGACCACCAAAGAGACTGGGACCAGTATCTCCATTTGTTCCTGATGGCCTATCGTTCTGCAGTACACGAGTCGACTGGCCAAACCCCTGCTAGTATTATTATGGGCCGAGAGCTGCGACTACCATGTGACCTGAAGTTTGGGACGCCACCAGGACAAGACACTGTGAGAGAGGACTATGTCAGCAAACTTCGGCAGAGAATAGAAGACATCCACGAAAGAGTCCGTATGAACATCGCCAGCGATCGAATGAAGGAGACCTATGACATCAAGGCCGATGCCGGAGGATTTAAGGTTGGTGACCTGGTTTGGCTGTACAACCCCAAATGTCGTCGTGGCCTATCACTAAAGTTGCGGAACTCATGGGAAGGCCCTTATAAGATCTTGAAGAGGATAAATGACGTGGTCTACCGAATTAAAAAACCACCTAGAGCAAAACCCAGAGTCGTCCATTTCAATAGGTTGGCCCCTTACGCTGGAAACCACGACAAAGTCCGCACACTCAGACCACCGGAGGATGCGATGACGTTCCAGAAATTCATGTCCTTGTACTCAAACGCACAGAAAGTTCGACATGGGGTGACTCGAGAAGAACCACGAGACCTTTTTAAGGTGCCTGCGGATTACGCGGTAGCCCACTGTGTAGCAGAAGACCTTCAAATGTCCAGAGGCATCGCTGTGATGTTCTCCAAGAAGTACGGTCGTCTCCATGAACTACGGCAACAAAACCCGGAAGTTGGAGGGGTGCTACAGTTGCGGAAAGGCCAGAGAAGCATCTTCTATCTAGTCACCAAGAAGCAGTCTCGAGACACACCGTCCTATGAAGACGTATGGAACAGCCTTGAGAAATTAAGGGACATGATGGTAGAGCAGAATCTCGTGGACATGGCAATCCCAAAATTGTCCTGTGGGCTCGACGGACTGGACTGGAGAGTCATAAGGAGCATGTTGGAGACCGGCGTCAAGATCTTGGTATGCTGTAATCATCGTCCACAACCAAACTTGACGACCGTAGAGTGCTACTTCCATCAAACAGCAAGGTGCAGATATGGAGAATCATGCAAATATCTCCATACTCCAAAAATGACATTTTGGGACGAAACGTCTTTAAGAAGGGGGCAATGTAACGATTTCGAGACCGGCCTCGAGACCGTCCCTGATCATCCAATTACACTCCACACTCGAAATGTAAACAAGTTCTCTTCTGGCAAACACATGACTCATCCGTGGAAGAGACGCAAACGTCCTAACCGAAGTTTCTAGGGGTCTCTAAGAAGTCGCCGAACAGACTGGAAAGATAGAAAACTGTAAATGCTACTATATATAGCCGCTGTATAGCAGATGGCGGGACAGTCAGAATTCAGAGTTAGTTACAGTTCCAGAGTTCGCAGATAGAGACTGAAACAGTAGAAGTTAATTTGAATCTAGTGAGTAAATGTTTTAATGAATAATTGTTGTAAATAGTGTTTTAAATAAATTAGGAAAATTAGTTAGTGCAGTTTTACTACAGTACAAACTCACTATTTCAATTCGTTCTCGAAGCGTATAAACCATTGCTTCTCACAATTCACTAAAACAGAAACACCAATCGTAACTTCACCTGATAGGTAATCGTTATTGTAGAATGAGACAAATACAAAATGAAGAGAATATCGAATTCAAACCTAACTAGGCAAAATAAGACTTTTTTTAAGTACTTATACTTCAAAAAAACACCTATGAAACCTAGTAACAGATTGTACAGAAGTTCATTCAGGGTGGCTAGTTTTCATCTCAAATAATGTTTAGCTTCCAAACTATGAGCTTCAGACCATAATGTATTCTACTTTGTTGAAATCTGTTCATCATGGAACATCTGATAATGCAAAACAATATAGGGTAATCCATAAAAAAACTGATGACATGCTCTGGGGGTGCGATAGGGAAAGTAGCATCAAATCTGATTATGTCAAAATGTGTCCCTCTGTATACTATTGCTTAAGTATTTTTTTATTTTTCCTGAAAATCATTGTACCAAACGTTATTAAGGGTGGCTCGTTTTAAATGGAATGCACTGTATAACAGTGCTCACTAGTAAACTTCGAGCGTACCTTTGGGTGCGCCCAAACGTGATGTGTTGTTTTTTGGATTGAGAGGAAAGTTCATAAGATATGTTGCGGTACCGAAAGGCATAGTTGCTCCGATCAAGTAACACAACCTAGATGAGTAATACTCAAATAGAACTGAAGGTATAAGGTAAGCTCGGGTAAGTGTGACCGTGATTTTCATTAGTTCGTACTGCATTTAGTCCATCTGATGAACCTGAACTAATATTAACAATGAAATTTTGCAGATATTTACTTCGATGTAATACGCCACAGAAAACTGTTGAAAAACGTATTCTATGAATTTTATTTATATATTCAGATATACATCTTCATAGGTCACACTTCCCCGGAAATTTGGGGCAAGTGTGATTCTGGCCAAATTTAAAGATATTAATGCACGTAAATCTCTCTTTGGGGCAGGTGTGAGTGAACAGTAAAGGAACTTTCACCACAATTTATTTGTTTCGATATATCTTTATTCAAAACATAGTTAGGAACTTTTTAATATTGAATTTGAAATGCCCCATTGGAAAAAAACAAAAAATAATCGTGAAAGTGAACATTTGTTGAAAAGAAAAATTTACAGGCAGAAATCTGAAAAATCGAATGAGAATTTCATTGATCCCCATCAGCACAGTTGTTATTTCATCCTCAGAAAGTGTATCAATGTCTTCCACATCTGGTCAGGTATATTATTTGGCTCTCTGAGATTTCCGTATATAATATCGTACTATAGCTGAAAAAATATTACTGTTTAGATTGTCCAAATGAACCAGTTTCATACTTACCCCGACAGATAGGTCACACTATGCCCAATAACATTTAATTTCGGGGTAAGTGTGACATACAATGGAAAATTGTAAAAAAAGACAACTTCATGAAAAAACGGCAATCTATAGTCAGATTCATTGTTTAGGCAGAAGAAAAGTGTATAAAATGGATTCTTACCTTAGATTTTAACAATACACTCAAAGCTTGAAATAAAATTGTTATACTCGTTCGGGTTGATAAATTGGGGAAAATATTTGAATTTCACAAGATCTCTTTTGTATTTTATATGATGGTTATGGATTCATTATAAGTGTAGGCTATTCGTCAATAGACGGCATTGGGCTGTCGCCCGGTTTAGCGAAGATAGCAAGCAAACTCACACTTGCCCCAAATTCACACTTACCCGAGCTTACTATAACATCTTTTCATAATGTTATCCCTGAAATCATGACATTATTGCCATGTCGAAATTTTTTAAGGGTATAATAAGCACGTCAGCTAGATTTTGATATCTGTCGGGTATTATTGTAAAAACGATAGTATTTCCACCGCCGAACGGAGATTCTTCGTTGTCGATATAGTCTTGTCAGTACGACAACGTTGCATTTGATATTTGACAGAACAATCATTTGAAGCTAACTATCGAGAAAGGGAAACTAAATTGGAAAAGAGAAAAATGAATGAATTATGAAAAAATCATGTCAATTAGAGCATCGGCTGTTCTCAAAATCCTGTGGAGATTATTTCATCTTAATTTCAGGTTTCCATTCCATACTGGGTTTCAATTATTTCTATTTTATTGAACCTCAATATTTCTGTTAACAACGCACGACACTGTCGTTGGGGGCAAGATGTCCCTTACACACAAATCTAAATGCGTGTGCGGCGAGTTACTCATCTAGGTTATGTTATTTGATCGGAGCATAGTTGAAAGTCGCGTAGGAAGATTGTTATTTGACAAATTCGCTGGTAATTCGAAATACGCGAAAATACAGAGAATGGGCAAGACGATTAGAGCTGGGTGAAAGTAGCAAAAAAATTTATTTTTTCTTGGAAAAATTTCTATTTTTTATTGAAAAGTGCTATTGTTAATGTTCATCCTTCAATTGTATCGATATAATATTATTATTATTTTATAAAATGTATTTTTATTCCCGTTCCCTCGGAAAATTCACATAGAAATTACAAGATTCGACCAGATATTTGCTATATTTTCTGCTTTTATATACAAACATTTTTTGTGGTAGTGACTGAATCAACAAGGGTAGGTGGAAGTGATTCGGCATTAATAAGGTTTTCTCGATATGGCCACAATATTTCATTAAAATTTTTGATATTTTGTTTCGGTCTCATGATGTAGTCGATTATACGAATTCGAATTGTCTTCACAGATAGATATTATATTTGCGAGGAGAATTGTGCCTTCTATCATCATTATTATTGTCATTATCCAATCTATCATATTCTAACTAACGTGCTATCGATCCAAACAAACGTGTTAGTACAAATCAACTCACCTTTGGAACAACCACATTTGCTCTTTTGTTCGAACAAAGTATACAAAACAACTGCAATGAAGTTCAGAAATATTTCTGAACCAACACGTAGTTCGAACATTCGAAATATATATCCATTCGATTGTTTATTTACCAAGCATTAAAAAATATACACCTAACAGGTGATGCTTTGTACGTTTCGTGATTGATATCAAAATAGATTTGAACTTCAATCAGGTACACGAATAGATGTCATTTGTATCCAAAACTATGAACGGAAAATATTGGTATTGAATACACGTTGTTTTGTTGTTAAAAATTATCAAAGGACTCCAGAACAACTCATATCACGACATAAGAAACTACCCCGGGTGTTCATCGATTATCAGCTATATATTGATCACTGTCTGTTCCATAAATCTGACGTCGAAGAAAACAACCAGCTGATCTTTGACTCGTTTCATTTCATTTCATTACAATTGGAAAATAAAGATCTATTATTATTATTTTCATTACTTTATCCCGTTGTATCAGGCTGTTCTGTTGAAAAGGAGGTTCTGATCAAAGGAGATTTTGATGGAATAATGGACACGCTGCTATCGAATCTGAAATTGATAGCTGCTTGCCGTGATGTGGCATAAATCTAAGCCAGATGGATGCAGAAGGCAATCATTCTTGGTCTACTCAGAGCACATTATTCTCAGACCTGGTAATCATTCACCCCATGGATGGCTCGGGATGAATGCCACCAGCAGACCATGCACAGAAAGCGATCTGAACTCCTTATGATATTCTCCACACAGTACCATTCTGTTGTATAGACACTCCAAACTCAAAAGACCATGGCCATTCCTTTGTCTGGAACCGTGAAACAGACGATTTAGGATGCAAGCTCCTAAGAAGAGTTGTCGCAGCTCCTCCTGAGTCCATTTCACCACTCCAAATGGGTAGAGTAGAATCGGATCTGCAATCATATCAATTGCAGCAACTTTGTTCTTTCCCCGACAGTTGTGAAGTTGATACTGTGGTTGATCCTTGGGGCAGCGTTGTTTCAAGTACATCAATGAACTGAATGTCCTCTTCGTTTTGCTCGTTTCGTTCTCTATGGCAGATTTGTCGATCTCGTATTCCATTCCGATAGCATGTGTGTACTCTTCTACAAGTACAGATGTTGATCCTTTGCCCCCAAGGCTCATAGTTCGAAGTAATCTACGTAAAATAAATGGTTGAGCTGTCTCCAGTTGGTGGGGGTGCTGCAGTTGTATTCACGGGTTTCCTGAGTGTAATGGACAAAGCAGGAGAAGCAGAAAAGAAGAGGGAAAAGACGGCTCTTCTGAAGATTACCTACCTGCTCAGCTTGGAATCTGACTTGACCAGATCTTACGCTGAAGCGATTTCTCCGGAATGGCATCAGCTGTCCAATGCATCTCACTATCTGATTCATTACCGCAAGCTATCTGAGAAATGCATGATGACGTTTATACTACACGGAGTCCTGCGTGATACGTCTGTCGATGATCAGGTTCTTCTTGCTTACACTGGATCAACTGCGGAGAGTATTCTAATGTATGAAATGCAGATAAACATTGGCATGTTATCGATCTGTAGTTTTCGGATCAGACTAAACACCGCTTTTGGAGATTAGTACGGTTCGCCACCCGATAAACCAATCCAGAATCTGTTGCTCCTCATCCAGCCATGAGTTGAAAAAATCTTCCCAGATGACGGTGTGTACTTGGAATGTTTTTCCACCGATTGTAATGTAGCCAGTTAGGGCCTAGAGTAGCAATCTTCTTCGAGTCCTTAAGGGCCCATCAAACGTCTTCAGGAGTTCATTGAGCTCAAGCTGACGAAGGCTCCTGCTAGTGCTGAATTATCTTCATTGGGTGTTTGTGGAACTTCATGTTGTCGACAGTGCTGTTTGATTGGTAAACAGCTCGCCTTCATTTTATGTGTGGTGAGCTTGTCTATTGACTGCCACGTTGTCCACCACACAT
The DNA here is from genome assembly GCA_958502065.1 of Chrysolina americana. Classification (NCBI taxonomy): domain Eukaryota; kingdom Metazoa; phylum Arthropoda; class Insecta; order Coleoptera; family Chrysomelidae; genus Chrysolina; species Chrysolina americana. The sequence continues at coordinate 13,761,272 of OY293417.1, read as the reverse complement.
TGGATACGAGACGCGTGTTGTCTCGCCGGCTTGATCTTAGCTTTCATCTTGTCTACTCTGCATCTCAATCAGAGGGGTGGTATCCTTCCTCAAAATCTGAGCGACTCGGACTCTGACTTGACCAGCTCATTTGGTGATTTCTCCAGAGCGGCATCAGCTATTCAATGAATCTCACTATTTGATATGAAAGTTTACAGCTCCTGAAGATGCTTACTTTTTTGACGAAACGTGCATCGGTGTTCGGCCACTTCCTGTTTCTTGAAATATTGTTTCAAGATCAATGGCAAAATTTGCACCGAACAAAGAAGCATTGGTATTATTATTAAATTATTTTAACGTATCATGCAATAATATTTAACTGTTATCCAGTTCTGAGCTATGTTCAGAATTTCAAGTCTCTAGTTCAGTTTAAAATAGATGTAAAGTAAAAACAGGTCACAGAATAATGTTAAAAATATAATGGTCATCGGGACCATTCCTGAGTAGATTACATACATTGCTGTTATTCATTCCTCTTCAATTTTCAAGTTATGGCTGGAACAAACTTGGCCTCTATTTTGAATTTCTTGGATTCCGCGCCTTAGAGAAGTACATTATTAAGTACCGGCTAGGATATGGTTTTCAAGCTCTCCGCAGTTTCTCCAAATGATAACACACAGTACAAAAAGTCAACAACTTTTATTTCAAGAAAGTATTGCTCAGTCGCACAGGAGCGGATCCAGGGGGTGCAGAGGGGCAATTGCCCCCTCTCCTGACTGAACTTACTGGACATTAGGGTAAATGGGCCGTGATAGTCGTGTGGTAGAGCGCTCGCCTTTTAAGCATAAAGTCGTGGGTTCAAAGCCCCGCACGGCCATCGGTCCCGGATCTTTTCCTTGCTCGCACAAGCTCCTAGGAGCTTCTGAGGGGTTTTCTCTCAGGAAACCTGGAAGATTCGTTACAAAAAAAAAATAAAAAAAATAATAAAAAATTCTGCCGCTTTTAATGAAATCTGGTAAAATTGCCCCCCATTCTCTGAAAGATAGAGTTGGGATTTGTAGTCCAGTTCTACTAGATTTAGTATTTTTCGAATACATTCATAAGCATAATATTGTTTTACTTTGGAATGTCAGTAAAGCCCGTTGCTAATGGTCCAATTGTTTGAACAAACATCAAACTACCTGGAAGTGAAGTAATTTATAGTTGTTTGTTTCAAATTTTGTATGAAATATAAACATATTAAGTGTAAAACGATGACCTGTTATATATCGCTTTGTAGATATAATGCGTATCTAGTCGAATTCTAAAAAAGGTATTGTTTGAGTTGTTTATAGTATCAAAAAATTGATTTCGAAAAAGCATGATATAGAAATTAATTTATCGAAACGTTCCTAAAGTTTTGTTTATTCGATAGTAAAAACCTCACATATTTCAATATCTTAAACTTCAAAATTGCATATCTTAGAAACGCAACATACAAAGTTGAAAAACGTCCATGGATAATAGTTGAGTTTTTCAAAATGGTATGAGTAAAATTCAATAAGAAAATTATAAATGAACTAAAATAAACATTTACGCACCCTGTATCAAATGAAAGTTCATATTGAACAACTGAATTCATCAATCCATGCACCGTATTGATCCAACTACCATTAATATGATTATAATTGGACATATAAACGAGTTCCAATGAACACGTTTTCATCCTGGATTTCTCTTATTTCGACTAACATAACAGTTTTTTTCTATGTCAACCCGACCCAACTACGACGTTTTTACGAACTGTGACCGCTTAAATCTCGACACATGCAAAATCATTTTAATTTACATATTTTTTTACGTGTTGCTTACAATTACAGCTAATTTGACCGGGAGCCAATTTCCCATATGTTTTCGTGCGGGGTTCTTTCTCGACTTTTGTCGTTTTAGAAGGAATTTGTATCCAAACTTCAAGTTCATTATCCATCCAAGTCATTTTTATTAATCCTGGCTACAAAGGCCAGTACAACCTTATACACGGCCTACACTTCAAAAATACCCGGAATGACAAGATTCGCTCATCGAAGGTGCCCCTAGGACTTCCACGCCACTGTGTTTTTTAAATTATTTGATGAAAACCAGTCACATTTCCTAGTGTTCAATTTGAAAAAAATTGTGTTTACGTAAAAAATACGAACTATAATTGGAGGGCCTTTTTCTAATAAATAAAATCGAGACATGATAAGGATTTATTATATTTTGAATCAAAATGATCCTGACGTCCCAGGACTGATAATTTTCAGAACCAAAACAAACCTATTATATTGTATTCCTTAATGGAAGAACCTTTGAATGTATTACGTCAACTATGGTGGCAACAGGACGGTGCACCCTCTCATAATGGGAGATGTGTTGAAAATGTATTGAATGAATTGTTCCCTAATAAATGGATTGGAAGCCAAGGTCCCGTGCGTTGGCTAGCTAGAAGCTCCGACCTAAACCCTCTAGACCACTTTCTTTGGGGATTTCTCAAAAACCGTCTTCATCGAAACACGCCACAAAACCTTGACGTTATACAACAAGACCTAATAAGGGAGAGCAGGGGCAACAGGGCTATCCCCGCAAGGACCATTCAGGGTGCCATCCATAAAATTCACAGACTGACGCGAAAATACATCCAAGCAGGCGGATTATAATTCGAATATTTCTTATTCTTAGTTTTTGTTTCACTTTTTTTATGGAATATTTAAAACAACATGCCTATTATTGTTGAAAGTTACATATCACACATCGAATCATTTTCAAAACATTTATTTTTTATATGATGAAAACATTTTCATATAATGAAAATATTTTTATATGATGAAAACATTTTTATATGATGAAAACATTAATAATTTTTTTTATACGAATCCAAGTAAACAGAACAAATGAAAAATTTCACATTCCCATTGTAATTTTTTTCTGTTCTATAAGATCGTAATGTATGATTTTCCATCCAACGGCGACGACGGTTAGTCTTCAAGCAACCATAATTACTTTAATTTTTCAAAATGGAGCTTCTATAAGGTCCTAATCCAATGATGTATGGTTTAACGATGTCCTGGTCTCAAATCTCATGAAAAATATATTCTTTGTCTCTCTCTCTCTAAGTACGATACATTATCGGTTGTGGAAGCTCTTTAAATCCGCAATAAAAATTCAAGGCCGTATTTAAAACAACAAAGTCGGTTTGAAAATCTGATAACACCTTCTTGTACAACAGAAGAAGTAGCAATGAGAATAAGTAATTTGTTACATCTAGAGTCATAAAAAATAAAAATGAAATCGAAAATATTCGGTTTTTTCCAAAAATCTTCGGAATTACTTGGAATTTTCCATTTAACAGACCTCTCTTTTAGTTTCCGAGATCCTAATGATGAGACTCGAATTTGAGATACCGCCACTGGCGGATGTGAGGGGGGCCATGCCCCCCCTGGAATTCTGAAAATTAACGTTATACAAACCAAAATTATTCGTATTCGTATTTTTCCTATTGAATGTTTCCTCAAAGCACTCAAACATCCCAAATCAACACGGTTTTGAATTTAATATGAGTCATTCATCATCTAATACAACCATGGAACAGAAATATTCTTCTATGCAGTGCGAATATGTAAAAAGAACACAGGCGGTCAAATCAAAGGGCGGTAAAACAGATTACGATGGAGGAAAAATTATTATTATCGGGGACTAGTCTTCAGAAAAATGCATAATACTAGTAGCGGTAAAACCAGCGTGCGCGGTAAAAATCAAAAACAAAAAAAAAAGAGTAGTTGTTTTTTATCGGAAACCGCACTTGGTTTTGAAGGAAAAGGGTAGGTAATTTCACATGTCTTCAAACATATCAATAAGATTCAGTTCATATTCCTGTGGATTTTTTAACTTTGGAGGTAATTACCCCCTCACACAATCGAAGAAAATTAAGTGTTTCAATCAAAATCAACATTAAGATTCACAAAATGAAACCTTATTCATTTATCTATACATGGTGTTCCAAATTAAGTCGGCACCATTGTTAACTCCGTTATTATTGATGCTACGAATTCGGTTAAATGGGCAAACTAGTAGCATTTTCAATGGCCTTCTCGATTCCAAAAACAAACAAAAATTGACAGTCGCGTTTTCAGAATATTTCATAAAATGATTTCTTTCAATCCCCTATATTTTTCATGCATTTCGATTCGTAATAACATTCTCAACAACAAAGCTTATATCACCTTTTTTCCTAAAGTGGAAAATGAGCGACTTATGTGGAAATATTTATTTCATTAGTACAAAAAATTTCTATGATTTGGCGAATAAAACCTCATGATTGTCCAATCACCCAATTTTGGTACTTATACGAATGACAATATTTTGTTACTAATAGCAAAATAAGACAGTAAAATGAAAAAAATGCGCTGGGATTGTGAACTCGTGAAACCCGTGATCATCATGACCTCTCAACTGACACCACTGAGCTATTTGGTATTATTCTACAAAACGATAATTTCCATCTTAAAGCCATTCCGCTAGTCGCATTTATTTTGTGAATCAAAATATGTCTGCTGTAATGATAACTTTGAAGCCGTTTTTGTACAGAACAGAAAATACTGGAGTGTCATATGAATGTGGATGGAAAAAATTTGTTTGATTCGATAAAACATAATTATTCTGAGCAATCAAGTTGCCTTGAAACTTTGTTGAAATACTATTTGTCAAATATTCTCAAGTATATCAAGACAATGTCATAAATTATTGTAACTGTCAACTACTGTCCTAATATTTTTCGAAATGCCGTTTTCCCTTCAAGAAAAATGTGATATGTTAGAATCCTACCTGGTTTTCCAGAAAATAGCGTGAGAGCACTCCAACACTACAGCAATTCGTTCCCCGATCGTGAATTGCCTAATCGACGTTTTTTTGCAGTGCTTCATTGTCGATTCAGGAACAATGAAAAGGTTTTTGAGAAGAGGAAAACTATAAAAAACGTTTTGTAATATCTGAAGATACAGAAATTGACGTTTCATCCTACTTTGAGGTATATCCAAATAATTCCATCAGAGATTTATCTAGAGAAATAGCTGTTCCACTGTCTGGTATTCAACGAATTCTGAAGAAAAATAAGATTTCTCCTTATACGTTAAGACCAGTGCAAACACTAGAACCTGGTGATCCTGAGAGACGATTGGGATTTTGTGGGTGGTTTATGAATAAATGCAGACAAGATCCAAACTTCTATAGAAATATTATATGGAGCAATGAGGCTAATTTTTCAAATCGTGGGATGTATAATAGAAAGAATTTTCATTAATGGAGTGGACATAATCCATTTCTAGTCTATCCCCACAATCCGCAAAGACGATTTAGTATCAATGTTTGGTGTGGTCTATTTAGACGCAGATTAACAAGAGTGCTGGAAGAGTTTTTCGATGATCTTGATCTGGAGGCTCGTCAGATGGTCTATTTTCAGCAGGATGGAGCACCAGCACATAATGTCAGTGGCGTCAAAAGAATGCTGCGAGGCTGTTTTGGAAATAGATGGGTTGCTATGATCCTGATCCTGATAAGTGGCCCCCTTGTTCACCAGAAATGACACCTCTAGATTCTTATTGCTGGGGATTTTTTAAAAACGAGGTGTACAAAATGAAACATGATAATGTAGATGAACTATAATTAATAGAATTGATTGCCGAACTGTGTTGAATGCCACACGTAGTGTAAATAGAAGGGCCCAAATATGTGTTCAACAAAAAGGAGGTGTTTTTGAACATTTACTCGATATTTTATAGCGCGTTATCAAATCCGTTTGTTATAAATGTTTCCTATCGATAAAACTGTCTTATTTTCACCTTTACGAAAAAAAGTCAAATGAGATTCGTTGTTGAGAATGTTACTACGAATCGAATTGCATGAAAAAATAGAGGGTGTTCAATTGAAAGAAATATCATTTTATGGAATATTCTGTCAATTTTTTTATTTTTTTTCGGCATCGAGAAGGCCATTAAAAATGCTACTGTTTGCCCATTTAACCGAATTCGTAGCATCAATAATAACGGAGTTTGCAATGGTGCCAACTTTATTTGGAACACCCTGTATATGTAAAAGTTAAATGTATTCAATTTCAGAATGCTTCTGTTAATTTCGATATTTTATATATAGGTAAGTATAGGATAAATAATACAAACTGAATCTGACATCCTTTTTTCCCACCTTTATGATACCCCACTGACAAACCTAACTATCAATTCAAAGGCATCTGACCTTGAACAAAAAAAAATCGCCTACGGAGCTTTTCTATTTTGTGTCACAGCCGCGCCACGAATCACGCCCCTCCCCCCATACGCGCCTGTTAGGTTAAAAATTTAAAAATCAACTCATGGCCCCCCCTGAAAAACTCCCTAGATCCGCCAGTGGGACACCCTGTACATATCTCTTCTTGTTTCAGAAATATCCAGGACCCCTATAAATATTCTCAAGGAGGAAAATGAACATCAAACACAGACTATAACATCCTGCGAAACAGCACGGAACGCGTGTGGAGCTCTGTACGAAAACTAAGACTGAATATTTTTCAAATAAAAATTATTCCCGAAGAAGTTCTTCATGTGCGAGACTCCTTCTGTTCATGTTTTTATTTTAGAGTATTTTCCATTATATTTATTGAATCAAAATTCTCGTTTTAGTTTGATATCTATACAATCTTCTTTTCCCGGGTGAGATGATATTGCGAAATACTTGTTGAACCGCAGAAGTTGGCCGCAAGGAGCGCTGGCAGCAGACGTAGGAATGCCACTTCTTGCAAGTCTAGGGTTGTTTTGTTTCGTAATTTGCATAATATATAACCTTCAATTACTTGTATCAACTTTGGAGCTGAAGATTGTAATACCTAACAATAAATTTTGTCGGATAACTGCGTGAAGTAGTGAGTTGGTGTGTTGAGAATAAACTGAAAATGTCGGAGAGTGGCAGAAAGACGGCAAATTATCCTAACGGCTGCTGTCTGCATATTCAACAGGTGAGTCTTTCCGACTTGTTCACGCTGTAATAACTTTTTCCTGGAGTGATTCGATGTAACAAGTTTGAACCCTTGTAAAATTTTCTGATGTGTGTTGCATCAAATAAACCAGTGGAGATATAATTACTAATATACCTACCTAGATTCTTACATAATATACCTATGTACCTACCTAATTAAATAGTTCGGTACCTAGCTACCTAGCTGATGATGCGTTATTACAAACACTTTTTTTACAATTCAAATCCCTATTAGTCTCTGTAGGTAGATACTGCTTAAGCAAATACTTTTTTTATTTTCCAAATTTTATTTTGTGATCTAAGCATTTTAAGAGATGTAGAGTAATGCAGTTTCGACGTCACTGACTAACACAGCGAAAGTCGGTACGGTAGGTAGGTACGCAGAACAAACTGCCTTGCTTTGAATGAAATACCGTGTATATTTTCATATTTTGGAACATGTCCTTACAGGTATGTATGTTTATGTGAAACTACTTGTAGTATTTTTCTGAAAATTTGTATACGGGAGTTTTCCGAGGAGCTCATTTCAGTTAAAATATTTTCAGTAGTCTACGACTTTCGCTTATACCGGAAGTGGACCCCAACTTTGTTTTTTCAAAAGGAACACTCTATATATTTTGGAAACAAAGAGAGTCAGGTCAATAATTGACAGAATATACCTTAAATAAGACCTAAATCTTTGGAAACTTTTCAAAAAAAAAACATGTGCTCTGAAATTGGCGCCATACTCGGCTATGTCGAAAATTGTGTAGCACATTTTTTTCAAACGGCAACCCCATTTTTTTCTCAACGTACGGTGAAGAATAGAAGGAATTATGGCTTAGAACCCCAAATCTAAAATTAAACGGTTTTTGTAGATAAACTAAAATGTCTTTGTGATTATCAGAGATAACTGAATTATTATCATTAGACGTCTTTGAAATACCGAATCGACAAGAAACAAATACAGAAAATTTGTGTTTTAGCGAAATGAAATATTTTATCATGTCCCATTCAGAATTCAAAAATGAGCATTTCTTCAATTTGTCAATCATTTATGGAGGATTTGACATGATTGTTGGAAGATTCTGTAGAACCTTTCCTCCGTGATATCACCATGACACAGATCCACTGGCTGATCTAGGGAGTTTTTCAGGGGGAAGGGGGCATGAGTTAATGGAAATTTGTAACCATACAGGCGCTTATACAGCTTTGTATATTTTTTCATATCGCCCTTCGATCGTCAATAAGCTTACCATTCAAACTTTCGTCATAAAGCACCACAAGCACAGCGTCATTATTAATTTCAACAAAAACATTGAAACTCCACTCCTTGAAACTGCCTTTCTCGAAATACATGTGGATTAGTATCACTCCAGTAGGTAATGTAAATTATGGCGGTTGAACATTTCATTTTTCGTGAATTTTTGCCTCATCCGTCCAAATCAATTTCTTTGAAAAATGTTCGTGTTCCTAAATTTTGATTGATATTAATTCGCAACTAAACCTTGGTTGATTTCAACCAGAAGAAAACACACGTTATACAAAATAAAATTATTCGTATGTTTCGTATTGAGATTCCTCAAATACATCCCAAATCAACGTTTTTGATTTTCATAGGAGCATTCATCATCCAATACGAACTGAAATATTCTTCAATGCATTGCGAATATGTGAAAAGAACACAGGCGGCCAAATCAAAGGGCGGCAAAACAGATTACGATAGAGGAAATATAATTATTTTCGGGGTCAGAGCACAGTTTATAGCAAAAACAATCAGTTCGCTCACTCGCTGCCATCTTGTGTACAAGATAGAATAAGCGCAGGGGAAACAAATTCGGGTTGCGCAACAAACTTACATAGTTGTCAAGTGTACTAAAAGTATTCAGTTTCCAGAAGTATATAAATTTCGCGTGTTTTTTTTTTAATTGAAACGATTTCTGGGCTCCTATAGGAAACTGCAAACATGTTTGAGTACTTCTTTATTCATGAAATACCATTATTTTTCCAGGCAATTTTCAGAAAATGAGAGCAACATATGCAGCTCAAGTGTTCAGTGCCTCTGTTTCTGCAGAAACAAATGTTTATATATCTTTCAAAAAACTCCCATTAGCAGACTTCAAGAAAGTTGAATTCATAGAAAAATTTGATAATTTCTTTGATGTATTCAATTCATCAAAAGTCCACAAGGCATAATCATTCAATAGTACTTTCATGGGGACAGATACACAAATTCAATTTCTTAAAGATATGTTGGCGTTCTATGAATCACTTTATTGTCTAACGAAACAAAAATATAACCAAAGGGATGAAATTTATTTTTGGGTGGGAATTGTCAATTTCGGCCTTTTTGCAAATGTGAGATGTTAAAAGGAAAACAAAATTCATACAAGAAGAATGAATCAGGCCTGTTTATAATATGTTTTTCTCTAAAATCTGGCAGTAAAGTGGAAATTGCGGGAATTCTGCACCCATACAATTTTAAATGTTTGCAATTAGCTATTTGGATAATTCCGAAGGAACAAAATGCCTTGATTTTGATTCAACAACCACGTCAATTCAATTATCTCAAAGTAGAAGTAAACGACTACATCAACCTCAATATAACATAAAAATTGATCTCGTTTCGGTTAGAAAAAAAACAAGTGAAAAACATATTCGAATCGAAATATGGCATGAACAAGCTGACTCAAACAATTTACAGTTTTCACAGTGCTTATCCAAATGCTAATAATGATTCATTTGGCAACTTAAAAAAATGCTTGATACTATTTTTTTTTTTTCTAATATATACATGCCCTTGAAACCGTCTTGTGAACTTTTTGGCCACAAAAGAAGGTATTGGATAGAATATTAAAAATTGTCTTTTAAAAATTGACTTCTGTAAGACTTGTCAAGACTTCTCAAAATATTACTCATTGTCACTGTTAACGAGAGTTCGTATTTCTTGTACTATTTCTATATTAGAATAAAGTCCACAGGTAATAAAAAAACAATCTTAAACTGACTATTTTAAAACATAATTAGTTTATGTATATGAAAACTCATTTATGTACATTCAGTTATTTTTAATGATTACGAATATTGCATTTACCCCAATATTTACAAACTGCTTGTTTATCTTGCTAGATCCGTAAAAGTACCATTCACATTCAATAGGACTCTATGGTTTTTATTTAAGATCAAGATCCTGACATTGGAAAAATGTATCTATCTACTTCAGTGTTTCGAAGAAGTTGAAATAATTGTGAATGAAAAATTGAAATACTTTCTCCTATAAAATTACAATTACTAGAGTGTGGTAATCACTAATATTGGAATAAATCGTGTCATGAAATTTCTCATCTAGCTTACATTCATTATATATATGTTCTCGAAATTAGCTTCTGAATATCCAATTTCGATACGTCATTGATCGCAAAACTTGCACGACATATTCAAATTAACGAAAAAATAAGTAATATTTCCATCACAAACTCCTACCCAATTTTGAAAGTCAGTACAATAACCACAAAACTTTGTTGCCCTTTAAAGTTTTTGACACAAGATTCGTTATCCTCCTCAAGACTTCTAGATTTTCAGCAATTTTTTTAATAGGGAGCCCATAATGCATACATTTTAACTGAATGATGTTAAAATCAATAATCTGCAATAAAAAAGAAACAGACCTCAACACGGTCAAAATATCCACAGTTTAGGTACCTATTTTTAGTTCCGGCAGTGTATCCATTTATATGTTGAGCATTGTATGAATTATTGTAAGCGACAGTATGCGCTAGGGATAAGGTTGTAGGTTGCACAATGCACAAACGTGCACAAAAACATCAAAGTGCCGACGCCAAGTGAGCGAACTGATTCTTTTAGCTATAAACTGTGGTCAGAGCTTCAATAAAATGCATATTACTGGTTAACGGTAAGCCGTGAGCGATGGCGGTGAGCGGTTGTTTGAAGGAAAAGGGTAATTTCTACTTCTTCAAACATATGAGCACCGTAGATAAGTAAACAGAAATAAGTTCACTCGCCGCCATATTTGTGTCGACATCCCCACCTGGAATGTTGCGTATGGCTGACCTATTCTGTGCTATCGCGCAACCAAAATGAATCCGAAATAGAACGCCGTACGTGAGACCAAGTGAGACAGGACAACACTCAGCCGACCCCTCTTACCCCAACGCATGCCAGAAACAAATAACATCTGAACCCGATACATCAAAGGCGCCGACTTGGAGTGAATCTACGTCTGTTTACTTATGTACGGTGATATTAGTCAGATTCAGTTCAATTTTATTACTTTGGTTACAAATTTCCATTAACTCATGACCCCCCCTGAAACACTGTCTTGATCCGACAGGGATAGTACTTATGTTCTTTTAAAATATTTTCTGGTAATTTCGTTAAGGTAGCCTTTCGATTGTCGCGGCCATTGCAACCGTTCCGACTGATGCGACAATGCGGCCGGTCGTATCTATACCGCTTTAATGTATTAAGATAGGTCTCCTTTAACAGCATCCGACCGCGACAAGTGCGACAGAGACGACCATACGATTCTACTGCTCAAGGAGCAGTCAGGTCACATTGTCGGTAGTGGACGCATGTATTGAGAAGCAAGAATTAACATTTTTTAGGTTATTAAAAATAAAATGGCTCCCTTTTAGAGTGAAGATAATGAAAAACTATTTCTTAGAGTGTGTGCTTTTTAGTCCACAGAAACCAAATTAAGCACAAAATTAAATTGGTCATGATTTAGTCTGCAGTATTTTCGAAATATTTCCTCAACATATTTTAGATGCCTTTCAATGAGCACATTGTATAAACCTTCAAGTGTTCATGCTTTAATTGCTTTTCTCTTTTTTTCAGTCACCAATACGTGAAGTAGGTTTACATCATCATCTTCTTCCAGTAATAACTTGCAATATCTCAACTTATTATCAGAATTCATTGTACTGAATACAACGAAAGTCAACAGACAACTGATGATATACCGAATCGTTCAGGTCGTGCCGTACAAAGTCGCAGCTCTCGAAAAGGGGGTACAGATGCGACAGATCGTATTGGTCGTCAGTCGCAGCCGCATTAAGTCGCGGCCGCAATCATCGAAAGGCTACCTTTAGTTGGGAAATCGGCAAGGTATGCACTTTCGGTGGGGGGTTGAGCCTCTTACACTGTGTGCTGTCCCTTTGAGTTCGACCTTAGCCAACCTGAGGTTTGCTTCACAAGCAGTTGTCCTCACCATGATATGGAGAGGAGTGAGGTCCAGAATTACCTCTATTGCTGCTGTTGGAGTCGACCTCATCGCTCCTGGTATACAAAGACATGCTAGTCTTTGCACTTTCTCCAGGATTTTCTTTGTTGTGGCGAGTTCGGTTCTGCCGTGCCACACTTCTGCTCCTTAGGTGATCATTGGTCTCACTATCATGATGTACATCCATCGCAGTATTGATGGGTTGCAGCTCCACGTTATTCCTGCAATGTTCCTGTACACCATCTGTGATGATTTTGCCTTGTTAACGATCTTTTCTACGTGTCTGTTCCAGAGTAGTTTTAAGTCTAGGGTATGCCCTAGATACTTCACCTCTTGCTTTAGTTGACTGACCTTCAACTCAACCAGGCAAACTCTCCTCGAAAACATTTTGTCTTTTATATTCTTCAACTGAGATATCAGTCTATTATTTCTCACAAAACGTTTTCCGTTTATTGTTCCGTAATGCCCAAAACTGTACACTTTGCGTACACTTATTTTTTGTTCAACGGGTCGCTAGTAGATTAGGCGCTATAAAAATCTATCAGTTCTTTTTTACGCTGCACGGAAAGTGCCCACTACGCGAACACTTATTTATTTTAAAAAAATCCTACTTCTTACACCAAATGTAATGAAAATACACTATATTTCGCTAATTTATTTCCACTCGTAAATAATAATTTATTTAAAACATTTCACTATCGCTGTCTATTCGCGAACTGTGGAAATAGCTATGACTGCAATAGCCCTGCCATCTGATGTTAAGCGTCTTATACTCCAGCAAGTAAATTTCTTTACCAGTCTGAACTGTCGAGCGTATATGATGACTCGTTCAGATGGCTCCCGCACATTCTTGATGCGGATAGAACCACGATGACTGCATTCTTTCACCGACAACAAATCGAAGTCGAATAATCAGGCGATCAGGTACGGCCTCAGAATCGTTACAATATCGGATGTGAGCTTAAAAATTTTAAACATTGGTGAATGAAACACAATACCTATATTGTACTTTCTTTGGAATTAATGATACCAAGACACGTTTAGCTTTAGGAGAAACTGTTTTTGTAATATATTCGACTGCAAAACACACAGAAAAATAGAAAAATCGATACTGCGCTAGTTATATGTCCAGTAAGTTTAGTTGAGACAACATGGTCGGTTGTATGGCCATCTCTTTTCTTCGTTTTGAGTGACAATCGATCGTCAGAATAGCACAATTTTTTGCTCAGAAGATAAGTGTGAACGAATTTTGATCTACTCATGGTGGTTGATAGAAAGGGATAATACATAGTGTGTCTCGAAGCGTTCAAAGCCAAATTTACTATAAACGTTGTAATATTTTACACAATGGGTCTGGTGAATGTAGTCTCTCTCTTACACCTAAGCAATAAGTACCAATAGGCGTGTCTCAAAAAAAATTGAATAAGAGCATTGGAAGATGGAGCATTCGCTCGAAATTCCTAGTTCCCCTTTTACGCTTCGAACTTACTTTGACTTTTTCCAGAAGCAAAATATCGGCCCATCCAAAAAGTTCGAGAAGAAACCCTGTACTAAATTTGATCAAAACTTGTTTTTCAGCTAACCGTTGAGCAAATTCAACTACACAGCTTATCAAGGGCCATCATGACTCAAACGTACACCGAACAACTCATTCCTTTGTATCCATTGTTGAGTAAAACTCAGGTCAGGGCGGCTCTGATACTAACCAACAACAACATGCACGAATGCCGATTGATCCTCGACATGAAAAGCAAGTTGGAAGAACTGAAAAGGTCCTACAAAGTGCCCACGCTCCAACGAGAGACCACAGCGGATAGCGAGTCGAGTGACTCAAGTTCCAGCTCAGATGACTGTGAGAATGGAGTACAAATGAATAAAAAGAGACGTGAAGACGTCGAAAGATGCGAAGAGATGAGGTCGATCGAAACAATTAAATGCGAAGTTGTTGAGAAAAGCGAGGTCATATCTTCGACTCTAACACCAACTTCCCTTTCGAGCATAACAAGTTCTGTGTCAAGTGGTATGTATATTGCTATAGTCACTTTATATGCACGCGTAATATAGATGACACATATTAAGACAAACTGATATTTCTTTTGTACACAATACAACTTTCATGATTCTCAAATCCATCAATTTGAAATTACTTTTTGTTTGTCCAAAAACAAAACATCTCTACATAATCGCCAAAGAGTGTTTGAGTACTTTACTCAATATTTGAAGGTAGTAGACGATGTAGTAACTTGATTACTTAGGTTTCGGACGGAAAAATACAAGATAAAGGATATACATAAAAATATATACATTTATCCGGGAAATTAAAATCCGAAAAAGAAACGACATACGGTACACAATGGATAAGGCTTGAGAATATTTATTACATGGAAACAATAACTCACCTAATAAGTTCAATGAAGAACTTGTCTAAAGAATACAGAGGTACCCTTCTCTCTAAGCGTTTCCACCAAGTGGAAAATAAAAGGCAAACATCTGTCAGAAAACAACCACTTCCCTGGCTAATACCACTACGGACATTGAACTACAACTGACAGATATTTGTGCAACGTTCTTCAAAGAAAACCCAATTGCAAGTGCTTGTCTCGTTGTAGTTCAATGTCCGTCGTGGTATCAGCCAGGGAAGTAGTTGTTTTCTGACAGATGTTTGCCTTTTAATTTCCACTTGGTGGAAACGCTTAGAGAAGGGTACCCCTGTATTCTTGATTGTTGATACCTCTCTGGCACAATATATTCGAACTCGTTCGAATTTTCACATTATTGAAGAACTTGTCCGTGAGTATACCTCCATCTTTCATTTCTTAGTATGCTTTATAAAAAATTCAAATACAGGTATACAGAGTGGCCACTTTTTTAATGGGATTGTATTGGTAACTTTTACATCATAAGAGTTAGTAGGTCGGTTGAATGGAGAAAAAGTTGCATTCATAGAAGCATCGTTAAGCAGTTCAAACAAATCGAGATTATCAGGGCCGGTTATTGATATATCATAAGAAAAGTAAATTCTGTTATTTTGAAAGAAAAGTAAATTCTGTCATTTTGATTTTTCTTTTTTCCCACTTTATTTCAAATATTATCAAAAAATGTTACAGGAATTTTTTATACGACGGTGAATTATTCTCGATTTGACATAATCAGATTTCGTATCCAACGTTTCGTACTCTGGGCCACCCTCAACCTCATTTTTTTCAATACGTGCCTGCATATTTTATTACACTTTTCGAAATAACGTTGAATTCAACGATATATCATATAATGTCATTCAAAGTTGATTTTCAGGTGATTTTAACCCTTATCCAAATTTCGTTGGGTCGGATCTGTATTACATTTACCTTTAGTTTAATTAACAACATGCAATACATTTCGATAGGAAAATCAACTTACTCATCTTAAACTGAATGGAACGTATCAGAATCGAAGCAAGAAAAAAATAATAATTATTTACATATTTCAAGAGGAGAAAAACCTAATTCATAATAATCAAACGAAACTATCATTTAATGAAAGAAAAATTAAATGATTATTCGAAAGTAAATGAAAATTAATGAGGTAAGTGTTCGAAATGTCCGTTTGTAAAATGCACTTTGCGGTTCTGGAACCCATACTTCTATACATTTGCTTATTTCGTCTCCTTGAATACCTTCCAATACATTCTCAATTTTCTCGCGTGGAATCACTATTGTTGGATACGTCATTTGTTCCGTTGAAACAAATTACAAAATCGAACTTTATTTTCAAGATCATTACGATATAATTTTTACAAGGCTTGGTATTCATATTTAAAATCATTGTATTCGCGTCTCTTGACTATTTTATTAACAACAGTTTTTGATAAATTGCATTCACTGGCCACAGTTCTCGATTTTTTTACTGGATTCAGAATTTGGGTCAGAACATTGATATCGTTGATAGACCTGTTTTTTCAAGGGTAATACCACAAGAGGTTTTTATTTCATCGGATAAACTTTCATTTTGCACGAAAATTTGGTTGCTTTGGTTATTGACGAGAGAAAATAACCTGATAAAATTACGACACCGAAGGTGGAGTGATTTTATCTAATGTTATTTGCTAGAGTCATATTACAAGCTACCAAGTTTGAGTGGAACAAAATTAAAGTTGCTACGATGAAAACAAAACCTCGAGTGGTATTTAGTGAGATAATTTAACGAATGAAATAAATGAATTATCAAACAAAAATGAATAGAACATAATTTATTAAATCAATAATTCATTGGACAAAAAGTACATTCAACAGGAAATATTATTTAAATGTACAATTAGTGAAAGTACAGTTTTGGTATACAATCCTACCCGAAGAAGACTGCTGAATTTGTTATATTCCTCTCTTAGATTTGTCACTAACGTGGAATGATGCTGTGAGTCTATAACTGAAGGTATATGGCTTCAGAGAATTGGCGTTCGAATGTCCGGTCAGCTTGATAATTTGTTGTTCTGAGACTCCTGCTTTGGCAAGAGTAGAAATAGTGCTAGCCCTGTGGGAGTGATTAGTTATTTTATTTTTCAGATCTAGACCAATTTTTTCTGCAGAAATTCTGGTCCACTTTGAAATTTCGTTTGCACCAATGGGCACATTTTTGTACCATCCCTTGGCATTTTCATTTTTCCAAAACGGATTTGTTGTTAGGAACAATCTTTCTGAAGAAATATGTTTGTTTCGTTTTTCCAGAAGCATTTTCAACAATCTTACAGGACACACCTTCGGATTTTCTTTATTTGTGGTCAACCACTTACTTTCACTGCACCTTCTATCTCCGCCTTTAGCTGTTTTAGAAAAGACCGTGTTTTACTCCACTCTACCTGTCAATGTTCCATTATTGTATTTTTCGGCTTTGAATTAATAAATTTTACACTGCGCACTTTCACCACCTCTCCAGGCTAATTCAAAAGCGGCGATATAAAATAGTTTTTTTTGAAGTCCCATTGGAGTATTTTCATCCCACTGCTCTGCCATTTTTATATCTTCTTCTTTACTGAATGCTATAGAACCTTGTCTCTTTTATCTAAATTGCTCTACAGTTGCTTGCGTTTAACATTTTTAGCGTTTCTAGCTGCTTGAAATATCACATCTTTGAATGGGTCAAACATAATCTTATAATCCATATAATATTTTTCTTGCACAATTTTGGCTACAGTATTCCACATTGTTTCAACTACGTACTCCTTGTTGTCATTTTCGTCTGATTTCTTCATATTATACGCCCAATCTGCCAATATGCTTGAGATTTTCGGCTGCGACGTTGAAGGTAATAGTTCATACCCCTTTTTCTCGACAAAATAATTCAAACTTTCAAATTGATGATTTGGTTTTGTGGTGTTTTTTGGAGTGGCGTTGTCTATTGCAGAATTTATTATTTGAGTAGTTGCACTGCCAAATCTACCGTTAACGCTCATTTGAAATTAAAAACAACACTTTGTAACAAAAAGATTGAAAATTTGTTGTAATTTGGCTTTGTTGATAGCAACGCGTCCTTGGGTACAGAGTCGGATTCAATAAAGTCATACGACAATTATTAGTTGCCGTGGTGAAGGTAAATATCAGTTTATCCACTTGCAAACAGTTACGTTCCTATTTATCCGATATCAAACTGCCAAAACTGACGTTTCTTATGGACGATTTTATACATGAGTTGAATTATCTTACATACACACAACTCTAGGTTTATTAAATGTATTATTTTCAAGAAGTAGGCCGTGGATAAAAAAGAACATAACAAGAAATGTCATATTATTTGTCACTTCGTTCATTAGTGTCACAGAACTTGGTATTGAATACTCTTTTGTGTAATTTCAATTCAACTCATTCGATATGGTAAGATACACAAATGAAGAAAAAAGAGATATGTACGAAGTGTACATAAAACTGGATAAGAATTCGTTCAAAGAACAACAAAGGTATGGTGAATTATATTCTGAAAGAACAAATCCAAATATTAAAATGTTTCGACGTTTATCTACAACGTTACTTGCACACAATTCATTCATCAAACCTAGAGGTTCTTATGTACGACGAAACGAGCCTTTCAATGACATGAATGTCCTGACCCAAATTCGAATGAATCCAGAAATAGGATCGATAACTGTGGCCAGTGAATGCAATTTATCAAAATGTGCTGGTAATAAAATAATCGAGAGAAACGGATACCATGACTATAAGGTATCCGTTTCTTCCGTGCAAAAACAATATCGTATAATGATCCTGAGAGAAGGTTGCAATTCTGTAATTGGTTTCAACGGAAGTTGCGGATTAACAACAATTTTGCGCACAATATCATTTGGGGAGACAAATTCTGGCATGTTCAATCGAAGGAAGAAACATTTTTATACCACAAAAAATCCTCACTTGATTCATGAAGTAAGTTTTTCTTTGAACATGTGGTGCGGTTTGTTGAATAATAAATTACTGTTACCCTGTTTTATTGACGGCAACCTAACCGGAGCAAATTTGTAGAAATTATAGAAGAAATATTGGATGAATCCTATACGGTATCGGCATCGGCGTAATAGTCCATGGTTCCAACAAGACGGATGTGGTCCAAACAATTCAAGAATAGTCACAGACTATCTGAATCGAACTTTTCCCGAATCGTGGATTGGAACAAGAGGTCCAGTAGCATGGCCTGCCAGATCTCCGGATTTGAATCCGCTGGATTTTTATTTGTGGGTATATCTCAAAAATACAATTCATGATACAATGAACCCGACAAAAGAGATTCTTCGCGAGAAGATTGAGAATGTGTTGGAAGGTATTCAAGGAGACAAAATAAGCAAATATATAAGAAGTATGGGTTCCAGAACCGCAAAGTGCATTTTACAAAATGGTGGACATTTCGAACACTTACTTCATTAATTTTCATTTACTTTCGAATAGTCATTTAATTTTTCTTTCATTAAATGATAGTTTCGTTTGATTATTATAAATTAGGTTTTTAACCTCTTGAAATATATAATTATTACTTGTTTCTTGCTTTGATTCCGATACGTTCCTTTCAGTTTAAGATGGGTAAGTTGATTTACTTATCGAAATGTATTGCATGTTGTTAATTAAACTAAACGTAAATATAATACAGATCAGACCCAAATAAATTTGGATAAGAGTCAAAATCACCTGAAAATCAACTTTGAATGACTTTGTATGATACATCGTTGAATTCAGCGTTAAAAGTTATTTCGAAAAGTGTCATAAAATATGCAAGTCCGTATTGAAAAAATGTAAAATGAGAGTACGAAACGTTGGATACTAAATCTGATTACGTCAAATTGAGGATAATTTAATGTCGAGTAAAAAATTCCCTTGACATATTTTGATAACAATTGAAATATAGCGGGAAATAAAATCAAAATGACAGAATTATCTTTTCTTATGATATCTCAATAACCGGCCCTGATGATCTCGATTTGTTTGAACTGCTTGAAAATGCTTCTATGAATGCAACTTTTTCTCTATTTCACCGACTCTTATGGTTCAAAAGTTACCAATACAAACCCATTAAAAAAGTGGCCACTCTGTATAATAGGGGATTCTACGAAGTTTCAATTCAAAATTCCGACTTATATCTCAGATCTTTAAAATTCCGAGTTATAAGTCTGTAAGTCTGTCTGTTCCTCCACGAACGACAGCCCTCCCAAGGTCGAAACTTGGATTTTAAAGTATTGGCCATATCCAATATGTTGATCATTTGTTTTTTTGTGCACTCCTCCATTCTGTTCTATGAAACTATTCGGAGGGAATTGACGGTTTTCTAAAATGTATTTTTTATTGTAGTGTACGATCTCAGCGATTCCGAATCTTGCATTCAATCTCCAATGAAATGGTTTGAAAAACAGAGAAATCATGAGAATGGAAGACTTTTAGCCAACAAAAAAGTTGGCGTCATCATCATCAAGAGTCGAACTGGCTACAGAGCTTTCCCTTTATAGAAAAAAGAATACTCATATTGGTCCTTTATTACGTGTTGTGGAGTTTATTTTTAATTTTTTGTATAAATATTATATATTTCAGTTTATTTCAGTTATTTGTTTTGTTTATTACTGTTCCTGGTAGATACAAATAATTTTACTTGTATAAATGTTTTTGAATACATCTCAGCAATTAATAAACTAGTCTCATTTATAATACAAAAAAATTACAAACAGAAAATGTTTGAAGAGGACCAGAACCAGTAACAGTACGGGTATCATGGCATATTTATGCCGAACAGAAAACGACCACTTTTCTGACTGAGATGTGTGTGTACAGATCCTTTTTTTAAAAGAACAAATTTGCAAGAGCTTTCTGAACCAATTAGCAGTCGTAGGGGATTCTGAATGGTGATTTATTCAAGCGTCTCTGATTGAATTCCGAACGATATACTGAGTGTCCTAGGGCTTTCAGGCCAACAAATATTTCAGTTATATGTAGAAATTTACATACATGTTTCCATAATATTGTAACGATTTCGAGACCGGCCCTGATCATCCAATTATACTCCACACTCGAAATGTAAACAAGTTCTCTTCTGACAAACACATGACTCATCCGTGGAAGAGACGCGAAGGTTCTAACCGAACATTCTAGGAACCTCTAAGAAGTCGCCGAACAGACTGGAAAGATCGAAAACTGTAAATGCTACTATATATAGCCGCTGTATAGCAGATGGCGGGACAGTCAGAATTCAGAGTTAGTTACAGTTCCAGAGTTCGCTGATAGATAGCCACAGTAGAAATAAATTGAAATAGTTATTGAAGTAAATGTTTTAGTGAATCATTGTTGTAAATAGTGTTTTAAATAAATTAGGAAAATTAGTTAGTGCAGTTTTACTACATTTGTTGTCAGAAGTCGGATGTTTAAAATAAATCAGTGTTAAAGTGTTCGTCGCGTTAAAAAACTGATAGACATTTATCGCGCCTAATAGACAGTTAGTGACCCGTTGAACATTTGAGTGCAAAGTGGACAGTTTTGCGCGTCGCGGGACAATAAACTGAAAACTTTTTGTGTGAAATAAATAATAAACTGATATTTCGGTTAAAAACAATTAAAGACAAAATGTTTCCGAGGAGAGTTCACCTGGTTGACCTTAAAGTTAGTGAATTGAAGCAGGAGTTAGAGGAGCGGGAGTTAGAAACAACTGGAAAGAAGGCCGTGCTCCAGAAAAGACTTTCAGATGGACTGATTGAAGAAGGAGAGGAAACCACGAACAGTTGGAAGGAAGAACTTCAACAAAATTCGGTGAGTCTGGAAGAAAATTTCTACAAAATTCGAAGAGCCTGGAAGAAAAACTTCTAGAAAATTCGAATACTCTGAAAGAAGAACTTTCGAAAAATCTAGAAAAAAGCTTGAAGAAAATTCGAATAGTCTAGAAGTGAAACTTCAAGAAAAGCTTCAAGAGAATTCGAAGAATCTAGAAGAAAAACTTCTAGAAAATTATGTCAGCTTAAAAGAAGAACTTCTCGAAAATTCTAATAGTCTAAAAGAGGAAATTCAAGAGAATGTGAAGAGCCTGGAAGAAAAACTTCACGAAAATTCGCAAAATCTTGAAATGAAGCTTCTAGAAAACTCTGAAGGCTTAAAAAAAGAACTTTGTGGTGTGGCGAATCGGTTAGAAGAAAGAATGGGAACTGCCGAGACAGAAATGGAAAAATTGAAAGCAGCAATAAGTGACCAAGTCAAAGACGACATGGTGGAAGATATCAAAAAAATGAAGGAAACGCTCCACGATGAAATAAAAGACGGAATCGAGACAGAAATCGGCAGAATAAAAGAAAAATTCAGTGAATTGGAAAAGCGAATGGATTCTGCGCATACCCCAGAAACTTACAACAAAAACCCAATGCTGGACCTGAGTATGAACCTGGAGAAAGTTCAAAAAGACGTAAAAGATTTTAAGGTCAGTACGGAACCAGGAAAGCTCTCATTGAAACCGCCTCAGTTCGACGGAAATACTCCATGGTCAAACTACCACCGACAATTCGAAGCTGCTGCCAAAGCAAATAGATGGAATGCTGGGGAAAAAGCTTTAGCATTGACACTGGCATTGCGTGGCGAAGCAACAAATATTTTACAAACGCTTACCGCCCAACAACAGGAAGACTATGAACAGCTGGTAAAACACTTGGAACTTCGCTATGGCCAAGCCCACCTTGAACACGTATATCACTCACAGCTGAAGAACCGATGCCAGAAATCAAGCGAATCGTTGCAAGAATTTGAAGCAGACATTGCACGCTTGGTTCGCCTTGCATATTCAGCTACACCGGAAAATGTAATGGAACGATTAGCGGTTCAGGCATTTTTGGATGGGCTTCGTGACCAAGAAACGAGGCAGGCATTGACACTAGCTCGCCCCGCACATCTCGTGGATGCATTGGCACGCGCTCTGGAATTCGAAGCAGCGAAGAAATCCTGCAAAAGCCAGAATAGAGTCCGGATGATCGAGGAAGACCGACAGGAGCCTACTAATATAGAAGCTGTGATGAGAAAAGTGCTGAAGGAAGTTGTGCCTGAGAGAAGACTGATACGATGCCGAAATTGTAGAGAACTTGTTTACATTTCGAGTGTGGAGTATAATTGGATGATCAGGGCCGGTCTCGAAATCGTTACATTGCCCCCTTCTTAAAGACTTTTCGTCCCGAAATGTCATTTTTGGAGTATGGAGATATTTGCATGATTCTCCATATCTGCACCTTGCTGTTTGATGGAAGTAGCACTCTATGGTCTTCAGGTTTGGTTGTGGACGATGATTACAGCATACCAAGATCTTGACGCCGGTGGATTGGAATATCGACTCCAACATGCTCCTAATGACTCTCCAGTCCAGTCCGTCGAGCCCGCAGGACAATTTTGGGATTGCCAAGTCCACGAGATTCTGCTCCACCATCATGTCCCTTAATCTTTCCAGTCTGTTCGGCGACTTCTTAGAGGTTCCTAGAATGTTCGGTTAGAACCTTCGCGTCTCTTCCACGGATGAGTCATGTGTTTGTCAGAAGAGAACTTGTTTACATTTCGAGTGTGGAGTATAATTGGATGATCAGGGCCGGTCTCGAAATCGTTACAATATATATGTATTTCATTCACGTCATAATCCTCAGTACCCTTTTCTGGGCTATGAAACGTCATTTGCTGATAAGAATGTATTCCAGATACTGATTCCATATCGAATTCAACTTTCGGCCTGATGAGAATAATACAATTTGTACAACATATCCATATTCAAAACAGTTTTCAAATTCCTCAACTAAGAGGCTATGGAGTTCAGTTGTGAGATCAGATTTTCAGATTGGAGTTTCTATGTTAAAGATTGATCCAACTATATACCCAAAAATTTTACATTGTTATAATTTGTCTTGATGCCCTAAAATACAAGCTGTTCACATTCTCTCTGTCTGCCTGAAAAGGTGATTGGAAGCGAACCATTCTTCCGTTTTTGTAACCGTTGCACTACATTTCTCAGTTAAAGCACATTGTCCCTACAAGAGATCACTACAGCATAAATTGTGGAGGAAGCTGGTACGTGGGTTTTATTGATGTCATTCATATAAATAAGGAACAGAACTGGACCCAGGATTGAACCCTGAGGCACCCCAGTGTTTGTTCCGATGAGGAATTATTCAGATAAATATATTTTCAATTTTTCATGAAAGTTGATAGCCATTTTAGGGGTGAGTATACCTCGTGTTCCATTCCCTGATAGCTTCTCCTCTAGGATATGATTGACAGAGTCGAATGCCTTGCTCAGGTCACAAAAAATGCCAACAGGATATTCGCCGCAGTCTATATACTCTACAATTTTACCATAATAAGAGTGGATGGTTGTTGTAGTTTACTTGTTTATGAAACCGTGTTGGTTATCATTTCATTTCATTTATTTTCAGTCACGAAAGAATAAAATACGGTAACATAACTATACAATACACTAATCTGACAATCAGCCCTAAGCTGTATCATTTCCTTTAAAAATAACGTAGCCGTTATTCGCCATTTCCGTTATTTTGCTATGAACGGTGACGTTATTTTTAACGGAAGTGATACAGCATAGGGCTGAATATCAGATAATTCTAAAAGACTAAAAAATGCGAAAAATAGACGAAATATGAATGTATAGATTAAAACAGAGATTTAAAAATAGATAGGAATGATCAGAAATCACGATAAAATTCTTCCAGCGAATAGTAGGTTTTCTTCAACAATAACCGTTTCATATCACTCTTGAGTTCTTCTAGAGTTCTGTATATCTTTAGGAAGAGTATTAAATAGTTTGCAACCATTATAAAAGATACCCCTTTGATATAGGCTGGAGGAGTGTTTCGATGGAAGCAATCTGTTTTTCATACGAGTTTCGTGGGTATGTTCTACCCTTTCATATTTAAAATATGATTTATTTTTGAAAACAAAGCAAACCTCATCATAGATATAAATCGATATAATTGCGAGAATTGAGAGGCTCTTGAAATGTTCTCTGCATGATTCTAGTGGTCCGATTTTTGACACAATACGGACGGCCCTTTTTTGTAACAAAAATTCTATGAGCATCCGTATAGTTCCCCCAGTGCATTATACCATACTTCAGGTTTGAATGGAAACATCCAAGATATAAATGTTAACAATATTCTTGCTACATTGTTGAGATGATATACAGAGAGCATAACAGGTTTTAGCAAGTTTCAAGGCCAAATTATTGATATGTGTGTCCCATCTCAAGTTACAGTGGAGGGTGAGACCTAAAAGCTTCTGAGAGAATATCTACTTATTTTAAAAAGCATGAGAACCTTGGAAAAACCACTGGGTTTGTAGTTCTCTCGCATATGGAGGTCATTTTTTGTAGATTGGAGTTACTTTACCCACTATCGACATATTTGGAAAGGTTCCGGTTAGGAATGATATATTTACAAGATAAGTAAATGGTTTCATCAGTACCGTTATTACTTTCCTTATCAGAAACAGGAATTTCATCTCTCTCAGCTCTGATTGTGTGTATCAATGGAGAACAAAAGTTTTCACATATCTGAGCACGCGTTTTTGTATCGTATACCGACTGGGCTCTTTTCTGTAGGTTTAACAGCAGAGATGAAATCAGCCCTACCCAAGTGTCGCTGGTTCTTGGTCTATTAAGGATTTCCCATGATCAAACCTTCTGAATAACAGATTTGTGGTCAAATTCGAAATAATTTTGTTTCTGATATAATGACAGGAGGTCTATGATCTCTTGTTGGACCGCTTCAACTCAAGCTGTGTCTAGTACTTCTCCGACTAAAATCATAGAATTATCAGGAGGTATACTAGGAAGAAAAGTATTTATTGATATAAATTTCTCAGATGTTTTGATTTATTGTCTTTAGCCAAAGCAGTAACACAACAAGTCGAGTTTTGTATAAATAAAAAATTTCAGTTCAGTATACGCCTCACTGAGAAATCTGGAATTTGAGGAATCATCCTCCTCAAATCGTCGATCTCGCAGGCATACATGTATCCGGATTCAATTTTGAGCCTGTCGAAAGTCAGCCAGGTCAGTTGATCGGCAATGTCATTGCAGATGATGCTCTTCGAGATATTTGTTAGATAGGGGTTGTTGATGCCTAACACGGCTACTCCCGCCTCGTTCATGGGATCATAGACGATTTTCCAGAATAGTTCAGGAATTGGCATTGCCCTCTGCTTATTGTCTTCACTCAAAAATAAGTAGAGTGGTACCTCCTCACCTGTTGATTTGTGGGGCAAAGTTGATATTCCTGAAAAAATTTGGTGAATGAATAATTGAAATGACACGTTTTGATCATTTTAACAATCAGATGATAATAGTTAATCATGTAATAGGATTATAATGACGGTCATTATGATAGTACCCGTGAATATTATTGCTTGATGATTTTTTGATTATCTATCAAAAGAGTTAAAATAATTAGTTCCATTGAAATAAAAAAAAAGCTTTCCGACTATTACAAACATGACATGAGATTCATTAAAAAAAAATCGATAAATATTTGAATTCACAAAAAGATGCAGAGTGAACGGCTCTTTAACTTTCATACAAATTTTTTTCCAATAACTCATAATAACTGTGAATAATCCATACATTTGACTTACTCCATATAAGTATAACTATATATTGTTCAAAGTTCAACACTTGACTCCTTTTTTTATCATAAGATTAGTGATAGATAATCTACAATTGTCTATGAAATTGTTATGATCGAGAATTCCACGTCTACCCATTTTAAAATGTCATTCATTATGTAAATTTCCTAACCCCTCGAAAGTTCCGTCACTGCTTATTATTTCATTGTGAATCGTTATATTGATTGATTTGTTCATTATGTGACTGCAGATTATCATCAATGTTAAATTACATATAATGCAATATTATTATTATCAAGTGTAAATGATGTCACCATTGAATGTGAATCTTACGACTTATTCCGTAGTGAGCTATTTGATTTAGAAATGTTCTGGCTCTAATCCTCAATTTTTATATATATTTCACAATATTTCGTTGTTAACAGAAATACTTATTGAGGTTCAATAAAATAGAAATAATGGAAACCCAATATGCAATGGAAACCTGAAATTATGATATGGAATAATCTCCACAGAATTTTGGGAACAGCCGATGCTCTAATTGACATGTTTTTTCATAATTCATTCATTTTACTCTTTTCCTACTCGGTTTTCCTTCCTCGATAGTTACTACACTGGTAGCTTACCTATGAAATGACATATTTTTATTTCCAGCTTCAACTGGTCTTTTACGCATTTCACAATGCTTCACCACTGCTTAATAATAAAAACTATCGATAGTTTAACACTAATTAACTCAGAACACTCCAATAAGCCAAAGACGAAAAAAACAGGAAAGTTTTGTTGTTGTCATAAGTCTCACCTGAATAAATGAAGGATCACGCACAAAAGACCTTTCAGGTCTATATGCTTGAGAGGTTGTACGACCCTTCTACAATCTACAATGGGTATTTCAAGACGTGTCGAATTCAACATAGTTTGAAGCACCTGATCGCCTGTTTTTCAGGAATAACTGGACGTGTCGCCACAATTAGGTTAGAGCAATGTAGAACGGTCAATTCTGAATGGTTCACCATCATTTGTTTGCCAGATGTGTTCCGAAAAAAAGGAAAGCTCTCACACATCAGTTCGAACAAAAACGTTTTTGAGCGATCAAAACATCGAACTGAGGAGTGATCCACCGTACAGTCCTTGTTTGGCACCCAATGATTTATTCATATTTCCGCAGATCAAAACTAAACCGCGAGGTCAAAGTTTTTTGACGCCTGAGTGAGCAGTTGATGCGTTCAAATCACTTGTATTGGAGGTACCTCAATCGGAATGGAAACGGTGTTTTGAAAATTGGTTCACACGCATGCGAAAGTGTATTGACCTTAATGGACAATATTTTAAAAAAATGGAGCCATTTCCAATCGAAATATTTTTTGTTTTCATTCATCTATCTCAAAACCTAAGTAGCAACTTTCGCATTCGCAAATTGCTGACACGATCGGTCAACAGCGGTAATTTTTCATAAATTTGCTGATTTTTGGTACATTTCCGCAAGATTATTAGTTATGCTTGTTCATTTCAAAAACACCCTGCAAGACTTACTTTTTACTAGGTTTTTGGACAATTTCAATAGGCTTATCTATTGAAATAATACAGAAACGTGCACTTCATCAATTTCCTCATGTTAGAAAAAAATTAAAATTTGTTCATGATATATTTAAATAGTACCCCACTATGTTCCATATGTATTTATCAAATTTCAGCTCTCTAATAAAGGCTAAAATACAATGGAAGTTTTATGTTTTTAGTTTTAATTTGGATAATTTTGGATATTTTTATAACGCGAAACCGTCATTGCCATTAATTTTCTGATCACGCATCATAATTAATCTTGTTGGTAACATTATTACGTTTTTTTGAGTTGAACAAGCCCCTGTTGCATTATTGCACTCCAATCAAATCACCGCCACAACAAATACCACTATAATCATTAGCCAATTTCATCATATTTCCCAGCAGGGTTGCCAGTGAGACACTATTGATCACTATTTGAAAATCGTGTCACTTTTCTCACTATTCTCGAAATTTGGTCACTAATACTATTTCAAAGCTCAAAAGTAGTTAGAATAGAGGTGCCGGGTGTCGGTTAGAATAGAGGACAAATTCGTACCTCAATTATCTTACTACAGTAAACTCGCGTGGCGGACTTTGTCCCGCACATATGATATAATTCAATATTTGATTTTCCCGCGCACATTTAAACTTCAATGACATCTAATGCGATGACAGTGTAGTCTATTGTCGACATTAAAAAGTAATCGAAGTTTATCGATTATCGATCATCCCTAGCGGCGACTTCGTGTTTGTATGTGAATAACATCGAAGAGAAGCTGAAAGCAAAGGGAGAACAAAGGAAAGCCGATGACCAACTATTGGAAGATACAACCAACGCAACGCTTGAAAATGTATCAAAGAAGAACGATATGACAGCGGTGAATGTGGCTCGAAGAAAAACAATCACCCTACTTGAGAAGTTATTTCAAAATCACACCGACAAGAGAAGAAAGGGTCCCGAAAACCATGAAACCCTCACGACCCACAGCTTTGAATGCTTAGTTGAATATAATGTGAGTTCATTGTTCAGAGTTCAAATTACTTTAGCTTTAATAAATGTTTGTATCTATTTAATGTACCTAGTATTTGTCTTGTCCTTCATTTACTTTCCATATCCTACAAATTTCTCATGAAAATACCTACTGAAAATGACCTCTGAGCTCTGAAAAAATACGACTAGCTTTCACGAAAGTTCTTAATTTGATTCGAGAATTGTCACTATTATATCACTATTTCTATGAACGATAGGTCACCTATTTTTTTTTAATGACCAGCATTATCATATTGATTGAAATTGTTCATACATACCAAACGGTCCGCTGTAGACAATCAAATCCACCATGTTTTTTGACGCATATACTCTTAAATTTCGTTCAAAATAGAACCAGTTGTAACCGTTGAATGTTTGCCATTGTGGCAGTGAATTGACGTATTGGAAAGTACTCTGTTGCTGGGCGTTGTACATGAAATCTGACTTCGCTGTCAAGTGTCCTTTAGCGATATAATACTGACCTAAAATCAATCAAATTATCAACAACCTTCATGATTCAGTCAAGCAAAGTTGAAATAACAGTTGTAGTAGTTTTGTGAAAGTTGAATTAGAAGTAGTAAACATGAGATATTAAGGTAACCGTTTGATCTGGCTTGACTAACATGTCAGAGAAGCCTCCTAACCATAGAAATTGAACCGAGATAGAAATATTCCGTTAAAGGGTCCTATCTCGCCCGATATGAATTCCGAACAGAATGATTCCTCCATAATTTTTGTAAACTTTCGCATTAAATATCACGCCTGCGGGTGGGCTGTCAACACAAGAAAGATACTAAACAAAAATAAGACTCGATTATCACCTCTTCCTGCCAGCAGGCAGTTTGACAACACCTTAGGGAAGAGATGGCGAGTGTTCCATTGAAAACGGCGGTTGAAGGACTCAATTCTGATGTATTACACCGATTTGCAAAACGTTTTCAGATACTCAAATATATTCAGCTACTCAACATATTTATCATTCCTGACCACACTCGACAACTATCGAACGGACAGAATAATAGGGGAATATAATGTGCGGGTTGCTTACGATCATTATTCACAGGAAAACGTTATGCAAGACGATTCAGTTAACGGATGGAAGTACGAACTCGGCTCGACAAAATATCAATATCACAACGGCTCAATAAAAATCTCTCCCGATAAATAGGGGAGCTTGTATTTATAGACCACTCCCAGGAACTCGAAAACTATACAAAAGTAAATATCTGCGGCGCCACAAACCGACAGGCCAAAAAACGGGACATCGTGGTAAAGTATGGAAAGTTTTGAGCTGCTGTTGTATGGAAAGAAATCGAATGAAATTTGTAGATGGTGAGATTAGGAATTTTTCGAATAACTAGCAGTAGTAGTAGTAATTTGGGGTAAGACCACCGGGCAAGTAGGCCCACATGGACCCTTTTTGCCGTCCCCAGTCTTCCACAAATCTACATTCTTCCTTCTAGGCTTCTTTCTCAAAACTTTGTGACCTCCTGATGAAGATTAGTATGTTCGTCCAGTCCAGGTTGGAAGTGCCTTCTTTTTGAGTTTTCAGGTCCAAAGATTTTATATCCTTGCTTCCCGTATGCCTCGCACTAGCCGAGGAAGTGAGACGAAGTTTCTTCGTCCTCTTCTCATTTCCGGCAAGTAGGGTTGTCTTCTATACCAATTAGTGATTGGTGCCTGCCTAACTTGTTGTGCCTTATCGATATTTCCATAAGGAGAAAGAAGGCGTAGTTCTTGCGGTTTCTGCCTAGGAGCCATGCCATCCTTGTCTTGCTGGAGCCGGGCACAGAGTCTTTCTCTTGCTTGCAGCCGGTATTATCCATCAAAAGTTTGTTCCGCTCTTTTTCCGCCCAGGTTTGGCCTCATGCGGTACCTCGTACATGCTCCGGCCCACAGAACGGCGTTGCCGAACCGGTTCTAGCAAGTTCGTTTGCCATCTCGTCTCCGCGCACCCCGCTGTGACCGTGAACCCATACCAGCTGAACTTTCTTCGTTTCAGCTAGTTTGTCGAGAGCATATCCGCATTCCTGTACAAGTGCTGAGCTTGGTTTAGGATGACAAATGGCTCTGAGCGCTGATTGGCTATTAGAACAGATATAAATTCTCTGTTCGGGCCCTTGTATCACCTCTTGTCTCCTAGCTACGGTTAGGATGGCAAACACTCCAATTTAGAAAACTGTTATGTGCCTACTTGCAGCATAACTTTCTCTACGTCTCTTCCTTTCAGGTAGATACCTGTACCCGAAGCCTGTTTGTCAGTCAGACGCGAACCGTCCGTATAACATATTAGGCTTCCCATGCGAAACTCCACCGTGTTTTCTTCCCATTGTTCTCCGTTCGGAATAGTGACAGCAAACTCTCTATTTCATCGCAGTCGATCTTGTACGCTTTTCACTCAGATGGCGGAAGTGGGAATCTCCTGCTCCGCCCACTTCGCGATTTCGCGTGACCTATCCCACATCCTCAAATAAGCTGCCATTGCCTCCTTTTTGATCCAGACCGGAAGCAGCGGCAGTATCAGCAGTACCTCCAACGCCTTGTAAAGCCAGGGCATAATCTCCGTGTTAGTACCTCAATTACTTCCTACAATTCTCCTCAGTTGCCATTGCTACCGACTTTTGTATAATCCTTTCTACATCCCCTGATAACAAACTTTTGTAACTTAGTTCTATTAAGATATTCCAGTAAACGATCATGATGGTGAATCTCAAAAAGTTATAGTGGATCACCAACAGGTGTTCTGGGAAGGAAGTGGCCAAGTCCGTTTGGTGGTCACAGGTTCTTGAACTGGTCGATGAGATCCGTCAAGTGAGTATATGATGGCGGCCCGTATGCGTCAGGGCATTACTTGTCATGAAATCGATAGAAGTGGCAGTAGATCACCTACAGGGGTTCTGGGACCGAAGTGGCCAAAGCCGTTTGGTGGTCGCCCTTTTGTTGACATAGTCGTGCCCATGATAAGTAACAATCTCACGCATACGGGCCGTTATCATATACTCATATACTACGGATCTCCCACAACTACTTCAACAACCAGCGACCACCGAACGGCCTTGGTCACTTCTGTCCCAAAACCCCTGTAGGTGATCTACTAGTTATCCAAATTTCAATAATATTTGCTAATTTTAATGCAAATATTTCTATGAAGCGTCATCAGCTGGAGGCCGAATATACAAAATTACCCCAGGCCGGATATAAAAAATATGCTTCATTACAGCACAAACAATGGTTATGTTTGGTGTTCTCACCTGAAGATTTAACATACTGTGTGTCGTCGTCAGTTAGACCTAACTGTCTATTGATAGTTGTCCTTTGCGCAGCATTCGGATATAAATTATCCAGTTTGGTTTCCAAATTGTAAAAACTACCCTCCGTCCAACCTGGTCTGGAATTGCCAGTCGTTTGACTCCCGATTTCTTTGGTTAACAAAAACTGTGTGTAGACAACATTCCTCTCAATATCGTCGAAGCAAACTGTTATTTCGCGTATAAACGGCCCATCATGGATTTGAAACCCGATTTCTATCTCGCGGTAAGATCCCCAGCAGTTCTGCCCTGTATATCTAGCAACGCCGGTGATTCTTTTGGTGCATACGATGGAAGATAGATTGAAGGTTTCACCCAAAATTTCCACGTTCCACCTATAGTGATATGGGTATTTCAATCATTATTAATATATCATAATTCATGAAAACTAGTTTATGTACAAATTATTCCAGGGTTTCTATCCAAGCTATCGACTTGATTTCTTTTTTAAACGATAATTCATTTTCAAATGAATTTTCTGTGGGCCTGTGGATTAGGGCATATACTGAGACTGCCCAAAATTCTTAGTTACGTTTATTTTCAATTAGGGATAGTTTTTTTCCACAATTTTTTATTTTGCGAGGACGCCCAATTACTTCTAATCAATATGGAGTTTGTTTCATCGTGATAGGTCAGTTAGTTCAAAAGATATAACTTTTTGTTCACACATGGGTCACGGTAGCAAAACAAATTTTTTATTTCGATATTTTCAATACCTTTTCCGTCGATACAATCAAGCATAGTTTCCCTCATTTCAATATGTGCACTTTATAAAGACTCCCAATGTATACAGTTTGTCTCACTAAGTTGGAACTCTATGAAAAACTTTTTCATTAGTTACCTATTAATTTTAGGACAAAAGTCATTCTTTATAAAAAGTTCTGCATGTTTTAAATTCTGAAATAAAATCATCAGATATAAAAAAATTTCAGTCGTATACGCGGTGTGACAAAAAATATGAATTTTACTCAAGAGTAAAGTACCTTTATATTTGAAAATATCGAAAATTCTTATAGAAAAAAGTTGTTCAGAATTGAAAATTACGTTTAAATATACAATTGCATCCACTATAGTGTTTTCTTATTTTGTCAACAATAACAATGTATATGCATTCATTATGTGTTTAAATTGCGAAATTGTTAGAAAACATTGAGAAACGGAAAGGTGATCATGTGTTACATAATCAAAAGAGATAAATGGTCATTTAAAATTAAAAAAAAGTAAAAAGTATTTATTTAGTTTTCAATGATCTCACAAAATGCACAACATTGCAGTGCAAATAATTGACTAAATAGATAATTTTGGAGAATATTTCTTGAAACCCATAATAAGTTTAAAGATATGGCAACCTCACAAATTCCCTTCTCCCAACAATAACGTTTTCGTAATAATAGACTTTCAATGTTAATTCAAGAATTTGCCTGTAGTGAAATCTCCCTCTAGCTGTCGGTAGCTGAACTGAGTCACCTTTGAAATTGGCGAAAGCGCAGTAAATTGTATACCTACACACACGAACAGTACTGTAGAAAAAATTTGAAAACCAGACGATTTTTCCAAACTTCGTTCTGATGCATTCTCATTAAGTTATGACATAACCCCTTTCATAATTCGAAAATTAATGGTATAATCACAGCCGTCTTAATTCTCCGAGCCATGGTAAAGAAATTTGACAACACGGTGAAAGCGCCCTGCCATGCGACATGCGACGACAACAGGCAATGTATTGTGGAATGGTTATTTGTTGAAGTAGTCATTCTAGGATGAATTATTTGTGTTAATAGTGTTTACTCATATGTGATTGTGAGGTTATCTACGTATACCAATTTTTGCTTTTGGAGGGACTTTCTACTTCATTTATGCCAATATGCCCACTCGTTGTTGTGTGACAGGGTGTAAGTCGAATTACGATTCTCAATAAAAGAATATCTCAGTATTTTATTTGCCGAAAGAAGAGGAATCGCGAAAGGGATGGATTTCTGTACCTCGTATACATTGGATATGAAACATTTCCTCTTCCAGATGGATTAATAAAAAAATTGCTCAAACGTCCAAAGTTGATAAAAACTAAAGTTACAATGTTTACGAATTTAGTAAAATATTTTTCGAAACCTTCAACATTATTGAACTAACCCCGATGACAGAAGTTAGAAATGTTCAGATGTTCAATAATTTAGTACAAGAGTTTGAAAAATCAGATAATTATCCACAGTCACGATTAGTTAGGGAATATGACGAAAACTACAATTTGATAATTGGAAAGTTCATCATACTAATAGTAACCTTCATTTATATCTATTATGTTTGCATTCAGATGTTTTATTATCTGATAATGAGAAAGAACTGAGAATAACTTCGAAAATTATAATATTGAATGAGATACAGGTCCAAGTTTACATTGGTAATAATAAGTTGGGATTGAGTGAGTTGAAATGGATTCTTACTTTTGATTTGAAATTGAGTAGGTGGTCACAACTTGAAAATATTCTGGTAAGGTTCGGAAGCAACTCAGATCATCCCGATGCATATATGTATGATAATTTGATGGGTAAATGTCTGTTATATTTGGAAAAGCCCTTACACTATCTTGTGAGAATAATGACCAACATTCACTCGCATATTCATTCTTTGCCTTTTAAGAAAAATGTAAGGGAGATTCTTAATATTATTATTTTTATGAGTATATATTATTTATTTTCTGTTTTTCCTCTCTGTGAGAGACAGAATTTAATTTTATTTTGTTTTGCAGTAACATATAATTTATAGTGGAAAAAAAAGGGCTACTGATAAAATACCCACAAAATTGAAAAGTTACGCAACAGAGTAGTACCACATGGGTGTTGTGGTTTGGAGATTTATCTGAAAAAAAAATTAAAGAAAAATCTTTCAAAATGTGAATTTTAGGGCATGGAAAAACCGAACTTGACACTTTTTCCGTTTCTAAGAAATTGAATAGATTGCGATTTCCGTTTGTGATGAAGAAAATTAAACAACCACAATAATCGGCGTTTTTTTCTGTACAAATTCTTTCTCCTTTAATTTTTTCCTAGTTATCCAAATAAGGCGAGAAATTGACATTAACAATTAAATGGGTCGGTCGTCAAATTGATTACCACGCGGTGTTGCCAATTTTCTCACCACGGCTTGGAGAATTGAGATGGCTGTGGTTACAGTATGTGAAGAAACCGCAAAATTGGTTGGTTTTGAGGTTTTATTTTAGCGTTCTCATTGATATTTCAGAGTTGTCATTAGTCAAAAGGCCTTTATTGACCCTTCAATTAGCTCTCTAGCAAATTTCAATTCCATAATGTCAACGGTTCACTAGTTAAACTTGCAGACTGGAGTCACACTATATACAGTTAAAAATAATCTCTTGCAACTAGCTACCACCTTAACGGCAGTCGTTAAGCTATAAAGCGGAGTTTGGATTCATTATATCCGACAAACTCGCACTGCCATCTAGTGATATATATTTCTTATTCCGAAGGCTGAATACTCTCAATGATGAGGGGGTCCCGCATTGATGTTATTGACAGGCCGATAAAATCAGTCGATCGAGTTATTTTATTTAAACATAAATAGTGTTCAAAATCCTCATCCATGAAAGTCTGTAAACGAGCCACACAAAGAATCTAAAAGTCAGTTTGTTCGTTACTGTTTACAATAATAACTGCACGTCATCTCCCAAATAAATGCACACTTCTGTACGTATCTTCACTTACCCTTTAAGACATCGTGCCGGCGCTGTTTGTCCTGTACTTTGGTCTCCAAACTGGATTTTTCCGTCTCCTGGGCAGTCCATCACAAATTGTTCGTTTTTCTGTAAGTTTATTATACTGTTACCTTCGTCAGGATATATAATTTCTTCTGTTCCGATGCTGAGGTACAATGGATGCCGTTCTGGTAACTGTTGTATATCGATTTGACATCCTGAAAGTGAACAATGGTGTGTTTCCAAACACTATGTTACGACAATTGCATGTCATCAATGAACACTTAATAATAGCTTCAACTCACGGAAAAGAAGTTCACGTTATCATCCAAGCTTACGTTTGAGTACAACTCCTACTATACTTTTTCTTTGGCGATTTTAAAAAAACTGTCAAAAATATCACATTATATAAAGTTCGTATTTGAAATACGAATAAACTTCCTCACCATCCAAAACCCTTCAGAAGACCATCTTCAGAACAGAAGCCGTTTCAAAAAAAACAGCCAGCACTCAGAGCAACCATGACCGACCATCCGCGACCGTCCAAAATCCAACACGTATATTCTTATCGGACAACTCACACTGAATGATCGTCCTCGACCGGTTTTCAAAGACTGTGTTTGAAATTCCAATCTGCTGAAAATTTTTGTCGATCAGTGTGAGTTTGAAAGTTTTTATTGACAAGGGCGACGATATGGGGGTAAGTACCCTTACCTGTAAATAAAATCAAATAATCAGCTTGTGCAATTCCAATATACCTGAATGATTTATTTGGATATTGATGTTGGATATGTGACTTGTTTGTTCAAAGAAGTTCAGATTTGTTTCTGATTCTAGTATATGTTACTCATGGTTCTATATTATCCTGTTTTTTCTTCATTCTGTAAACCAAAAAGCCTTTACCGCTTCAAAAAAAAATTGCGACGCCTTTGTTTATTGATCCCTTTCAATTTTTGGTCGTGTCGCGGTCGGTCGGTCCTGGTCGGTCAGTGTGTTTTCTAGCTAAGGCTTCTAGGACTTCTAAGACCAATAGTGAGTTTACACCTGGATCACCAACATATTACCTGACAAAACATCCCAACTAGAACACTTACGTCTGTATTACGTCATGTAAGACGTCGGTTTCAAGTCTTACAAGACGAATATTTTACGTTTGTGTCACGTAACAATGTCAGCGTCGTTTCGACGTCGACTAGAGACGTCAAATCAACGTCAGAAGTAACGTCGATGTGACGTTCAACTTACTCATATAGACGTTTATGAAAAGTCGAAATAACGTTCATTTATGAACCTCCATGAAGCTGCAGGCTTATTGATACTGAGAGAAGTTTGAAATCATCTAGCAAAGCCACTACATTTGCAATCATGAATGGTTTTGTACACAAATATACTTGTCACTATAACAGTTTTTGTATATGTGCCTAGCTTGAATGAACGTACAGTATGTCATGATGCTCAAGGCTCTAAACACTATACCAGAATCATTGCAGGCATAAACCCATAGCTATGTGGAAGGATATGCCAGAATCAGAGTAAGTACTGCATGTATAACAAAAACTCTGGTAACTGGTCACATCCTCAGCTCTGAACTAAAAAACAGCTGTTATAAAAAATAATATACAAATGAAAAAAAAAAACATTTATTACTCCCACTTGGGATATAGAAATTTTTTCAAAGTGTTCAGCTAATAATAATAATATATTTCAACCGATTTATCTCAATCGATGTTGAAAGGATTTTACTACTCATTTAACATTTATCATATGATTAAATGACATTTTTCTACATTTACGCAGAAAGCAAAACATTATTGAACTGTATTCAGAGAAAAAAGAAGCTCTTTGTTGCACTAGTGCAATAAAGTTTTTATTGCACTCATCTGTCATTCTACTTCAACGTGCTGTCATCATGATAAACATAAACGTTCAAACCCACTTCATATTTAGCAGATATTCTGTGAGATTGGCCATACGTTTTAAACAGCTACATATTTTATATTATGTTGCATTAATGTTAGCAGTCAGAGTTGAACAAACAATGCCTTCCCGAAAATAACTCCATAATCAAAACCAATCCGCTATGTTCTAAACCGTCTACCTGCATAGAGAAAACTGTCTGTACTATGACCACACCTCGTGATAACATACGCGCTCATGGCTACTGTGATTTTGATTTTTATAATACAACTGTGGTTATATAAACGTCAGTCAAAATTTAATTCTGACAAATACAGAACTGAAAGTTTTAAAATTAGTAATATTAATGGAAAAACT
This sequence comes from Chrysolina americana, assembly GCA_958502065.1. Classification (NCBI taxonomy): domain Eukaryota; kingdom Metazoa; phylum Arthropoda; class Insecta; order Coleoptera; family Chrysomelidae; genus Chrysolina; species Chrysolina americana. The sequence continues at coordinate 13,723,084 of OY293417.1, read as the reverse complement.
AGATGATGGTGATGAAATCGATAGTTATAATTATTTATTTAAATTACGTATTTTATTTTCCTTTCACTAGTGCCGCACCTGACAATTTCACGTCGAGTGCAATAAACACTTACTTTTTGCACTTGTTTCATAAATAACTATTCGCAAATTTTCAGTAAAATTCATTAAATATTTTTTTTTTAACTTCACATTTCACGATTCAAAAATTTCAACAGTTTCCAGTGCAAGTTGCAACACCAAACACTAGAATCACAATGATATTCACTAAACGAAAACGTGCTCTGGGATATGTCAATGTAATGGCGGGAAGTTTGAAATGACGACAACACTGCATGCAAATTGAGTTGTACATTTCTATTTTAGGAGCCAACCTAACTCATCCTATTAACCTTACGTAGACATAATAACCGTACAAAATTGTTAATAACATCAGTGATAATCGGAGGTGCATTATCAAATCGATAATTAATCACAGAACTTGTCTGATTTTCATTTTACTGTATTGTCAACACTAGATTATAACAGACAACACAAACATCATTTGTCATAAAAGGAAGGTGTGAAAATAGAAAATACTGACAAACGATCATTTCATATATAGACCACTTCTAGAGCTCGTCGTGGTCCCTAAATGACCTTTAATCGACATCGTATCGACGTTCGTGTTCTAGTTGGGATCTAGCCTCACCCCTTCAGCCACAGGTAGGGAATACTGATACATCAAGGATTTGATACAATCTGTAGGTGGAAAGGAGACTTTTATGAACAAATAGATGGCGTAGCGGTGGGAAAATAGACTGAATAGTTTTCTAGATCACACGAATAACCAACATACCAACATTGAGTTCACCATGGAGACTAAGCAAGGCTTTTTAGATGTGCTTATTGAAAGATATGGCACCAAACTGTCCCACAAAATGTACCAAAAAGTGACGCCCACGTCCGTGAGATGGATGAATGATAGGTCTAAGAATCATGTGCCCTGAGCACGAAGTGAACTAAAAATTACGCCTCTGCAATCGTCTAGCTAAGATTTCTGTCGAATTCCGGTATAATTTTCAGATTCGAGAACAGCGTGCCCATCATTCCTCCAAGGGCCCCTATGATCAGAACCACCATGAGAAGTTCAAAAAGCAAGCCTCGAAATGTACTCCGTTTTTCCTCCTCGTTTCGGACAATGATTGTTTCGCCAGGAGCTAAAAACTCTATGACGAAAATCGTCCTGCTTTGATGGTCGAGGAGGATTACATCAGGCTTATTGGCTTGTATTTGCCCGATGGTCGAGAATGAGTAGTTCCATAGATTCGATACTTATCATTCTCCAAAACAGACTCAAAGACATGCTCTGCATCTAGTGTCAGGAACTTCTATACCCATCACGCGACTACGGTAGACCAAGGTGTTGGAGACACCATCTGGCAGGTCATTATAAGTCCCTTGGTCTTCAGCCCACTTGACCTGAGGAAAGCAAAGGTTGAATTTTCAGATTAGCCCAGGTCTTCGACTTCCTTGAAGAAAATCTCATGCAATGGCCTATCCTTATGTAGAAGTACTTCTTCGCAGCTTTGACGTGAGCTTTTTACTGAATAAGTTTCAACTTGGTAAGAGGTTGGCGTCATCTCGTTCATCGGCTATACTAGCTGCTGCCTTAAAAAGAAATTCCTCCCTTTCTTTTTTTTCATGGTCGCAGACTAAACAGAGAAGGGGTTCTGAACTCCTAATGACTTTACAGGTTTCATCCAGAACCATTCTGTTATCTAGACACTACAAACTCAAAAAAGTCAACGGCTTTTCCATTTTCTGGAGAAGTATAACCATAGAACAGCCGATTATGCAAGCTTCTGTATAAAGATGCATCATTTTCCGAGTTTTTACGTCGAGTTGTCGCACTTCTTTTTGTGTCCACTTCACAATTCCAAGGAGTAGAGTAAAATCGGAACTGCAAGCATCTCAGTTGAAACAACTTTGTTTTTTCCCGACAGTTCTCATGTCCAGTTCTTTCGGATTGACGCGGCGGAAAAAGTTTTCAACTGAGTATACGGTTCTGCAGCATTCAGATGATGTAAGATGTTTCGTCTACGAGCTGAACATCCTCTCAATATTCCTCGCATCGACCTCTTTCGAGAGCATAGCACATACCAGATAACCTCAACAACAGATTTTTTCCCGAAGCATTGAGATTGAGATCATCCATGCAAAATAAAGGAGTGGCCTTATGCCTCCGGTTAGTGAGGGTGTCGCATTTTTATTCTGCCGTCCTAAGCAAAAGTGCAATATCTGCAGCTGCTATTTTTCTCAGAATTCTGTATATCCGACCTTCTTACGTAGGAAATTCTTGAACTTTTATAGATACGGCAAAATAATTTGTCAACTTCGGCTATTTAAACAGAATATACTTCATTTTTGTTTGATAAAAGGCAAAATTTATAGGTGTTTGAACCTACATAATTCAATTTCTCAATATTCATATTTTTAGTAGATACTGCACTTTTGCTTAGGACGGCAGTATTGTGGGTTGAAAAGAAGTCAGCTGAGGGAGTTTTCCTCAAACCCGTTCTAAAGATTACTTCTCTTGACCAGCTCTGAATGCGGGTATTCCAGAGCGGTCTCAGTCCTCAGTATATCACCCCATTTGATCGGGTACCTCAATGCATCTGAGCAAATGCACAATGAACTCATGACTCGCGATAATCGATCCAAGCCATTGAAAATGTATGTTTATAAATTGGATGGGCTTCCTTTCAAACCGAAAGTGTCATATTTGGATTGATACTTGCTAAGTTGTACATTCATAACATCAAATCGAAGTACTGAGTTTGAAACATCCATATAAAATAACAACGAAGATACAGGAGGGTAAATTGGTTCCGGGTCACCCGGTAGAGTGATCTTCATTTGCAAGAGTAATAAAATAACTCTGGTGAGAAGATTCGCCAGCTATATTTTCATTGGTTTTCTTTGGTTTCTACCAACAAGATTCCCAAGAACTCCTACATACTTATGGCATGGTCTTCAAAATTGGCACTAACAGACGGAAAATTGAATGAACATGAAGTCGAAGAGTTTCGTTTAAAATTTCCAGAAAAGAACAACTCTAAAATAGGTACATGAAAACTTTGTCAGAAAGCTTAAATTTTCATTGTTTACAGAGTGGACCAAATTGGACACTTTTAAAGGGAAAGTCCTGTTTGCAAACTAGATAGATGAAAACTGATTGCTTTGACTAAGGGTCAAATTTTATAGCGAACTTTTCAAACAAGACACCTTGTATATTCCTGCATATTTCAATAGAGCTTGAAATCAGGTTTCCAAAAATATAGTAAACTTGATGTTTTGCTAGAGTCATCTTTGAAATACAGAACTTTTAGGTTTTTTCATGTAGACTTCAAAACGCACACTTTGAACAAGTAGGCTTTGGACGACGCGGCAATAAAACAAAGAAATTATTCAGTAGTAGCTATAAAATTATGAGGTAAAAGTCTATAGGCATTAGGTCCGGTGACCTGGCCAGCCAACAGTTGGGTCCATGGTTGGCTATCCAATTATTACCAAAATTTGCGGCCAAAAAATTGGTGGCAATTGCACTGTTGTGAGACAAAACCCCGTCTTGTTGAAAATATATTTTTCTGAGCTCTATTATTGACAATTAATCAACAATTCAATATTTTGCCCTAAAATTTCTACATACCTCTGTGATATGAAAGTGCCATTATAAATGAATGGGCCAATAATTCTACCCCAGAAAACACCCGCCCACACACTAAATCCAAATTTTCATCGACTTGTCTGCTCTACAATAGAATGAGGATTTTTTTGTGCCCAAGTACATATAAGAATTGTAGCGGTTGAAAATGCCGACACTGCTCACATAAGCTTCGTCTGTCTAAATACAATGGGGGTTTCCAGTCATTTTCAGAAAAAATATATTTCGATATAGTGCATTCATAAGTACCTTGTGTTGAGTTTTCGATTTTTTTTTCATCAATTAATCCAGATAAAAATTATTGAAAACGCCAAAATTAACCACCGAATGAACGTGACGTACTTACGCGAGAGATTTTGATTGGTTATCAAGTGATGTTCGCCTTGCACATGAAACAAATAATGTGCCTGACAGCGTTGCCATATCGCAAAAAAATATGATTTACCAGAATATACTATTTCACTTTTTGAATAATATCATTGGCATATATATACGTACCTACCTGGCCCTCTGTTCGAAGTCTTGAAATATCAGTTCGGTTATTTTGGATCATTAATTTTTGATTCGTGTTCATGGAAAATAGTATTTTCATTTGTAGGTACTCCAAAAAGCTATATATGTACCGAAGCACATATTATAATGATACCTGTGATAATACAATATACCGAAGTAAATGAGAAATGAAAGATGTCTAGAAATCCTGGTGTATCTACCTACTTATACTTGTAAAAGTTTGGAACAAAATGAGGGATTTTTGCCTACTTGATTTTGTGAGATCACTAGAATAGCAGATGGCGCGAACATCGTTGTACCCATTAAAGAATTACCAACAATTAAGTTCAATTTGTCATTACACGTAATTACTTTCTAGATTTTACGAAGACTTGGCAACTGCGGCGTCTCTCAGTTACTTTCGGCTTTGTCCGCGCAATCCCAAACTGCAGCCAATCGTATTACTTGAAGACAATGTCGTCACAGCTGAGGAGCGTTTGAATTTATGCATACTGAAATCGCATATTCAATATTTAATAATAAATCAGTTTTCCAAAATTTAGATTGAATAAATGGTTAGGACTATGTTATAAACTGCCCTCCATTACATCAAGTGAAAAAAGTGAGTATTTTACGATACTGTAAACCCCCCTTTAACAAAATTAAAAAAATTCCAGGATCCACTGGTAAAAATCCATGCGGCGTTCAAAATCTCCTGGTTTGCGTTTATGAACTCTTTTGGTCTTATGGTTTTTATTTGCGCTTTCTCAAAATCCGCCTAACGTTACTTCTTGGTAGGCCTGTTGATATTTTCAAATATTTGCGTTGACGTTTTGGGATTATTTTCAACAGCTCCTATAACGATTATTTCTTCCAATTCATACCTATTTGATTCATATAATTTTAGCCTTTTTTTTACCACCATCAATTAGGTTGCGAAAATGTCTCTAAAAGGATGTCATCTTTCTGGAAACCTCTCGTGATACAAATTGCTTGCTGCTTCTGCATTTTCCACGATTTGTATAAAACAGACTATCATATCCCATTTTTCATAATCCTCATACTTCATTGCGAATGTGTTTGAAAACTGAACAGAAACCACGAATTGAAGAGCGTCTTTACTGCTTAAATCAAAATTTGACAGCTACCAGTAAACAATTGCGTTCGGTTTTATCGTCGTCCAAAGCCTACTTGTTCAAAGTGTGCGTTTAAAAATCTTCAGAAATGATGATAGATATCGATATGCGGTTTTCACCATTAAGTTTGTTATAAAATTTGACCAACACAGCCATCAATTTCCAACTATCTAGTTTGACAGCAGGACTTTCCTTCAAAAGTGTCCAATTTGCCCCATTCTGTACCTTCTGCAGCCATTGCTCTGTTTACATTTGATCTCTTCTGAAACCTTCCGCTGCCGATTCCATATGCAGCACCATTTCGTTACGACCTGTTTGCTCTGTCTAACCATAGTGGAACCAAATATAGCGAACACAATAGCTTTGTTCTGGTTCTGAAAATTATCAGTCCTGGGACGTCAGGATCATGCGCAGTTGACGAGAAGTGTGCTCTTTAGGTTCATTTCTCAAATGCGCATGATCCTGACGTCCCAGGACTGATAATTTTCAGAACCAGAACAAAGCTTATACAGCCTATTGTAGGCACCCATAAGAAGGCTTATGGCATGAGTACAATGGTTCGAGTGTGTCACCGATGTCTTCTGAATCTCTCATAGAAAAAGAAGCATATGTTTTTTTTGTGATGTCTAAATTTTAATTTTTTGTTTTACTTAATTCTATATTTTTATGTATAAGGTATTATTGTGTAATATATTTTCACAAAAATTAAAGCTTCGAAAACAAAAGTGAGATAATCCTTTAATTAAGTAAATGATAGACTTCAATACTGAGATTAAACCACATGAAAATATTCGTTCGTTTTGATGGTGGCAATGAACAAAAATGACCAAAAATGAGGGGAAATATACTGTTCATTCATACATTACTTGAAAGATATTTTTTATATATATTTTCATCTTTATATAGCCTAGTTTCTAAATTATAGATAGTGACTCATCGTACATTTTCTGGTTTTTACGGGATTTGAAAGTGCGGAGGGGATGTACGAAAGTGGCAAAGTAAAACTTAATTTGAAGTCAAAGTATCTAGCTTATTTCTGTTCTATTTTTTGACCTGCTTTATATGAAATATGAAACGTACAACCGATGAGTCACTATCTACAATTTAGGAACTAGACTATACATCCCTCCATCAATCAAAAAAAAATATATCGTTTCTGACTCCCTTCTCTCACAGGGATGGAGAGTGTTAAGGGTCCGCCGAACTTTTCTGGAGTTATCGGATTGCTCTCAAGCCGATGATACCTCCTTGAGAACTCTACGGGCAGGATGAGGTATCCAAGCTGAGTGGTTTTCGAATATTTACTTATCTTACCTGAGGCTTTGATTGTGGATATCAATGAAAAACAAATTGAAACCAAAGAAAAAGTAACTGGCGACATCACTGACTATAGGAAACTATTCGTCTCCGTATCAGTTTTTCCATTTTTTTTATAATCATTGGCTGCTTTTTATCAGAGAATATTTTCCATAAATTTTCATATAATCGTTTCTGAGGATACGCAATGAAATTTTGGCGACATGATAAGATGAAATATGATCCATTGTGTGCTTGATCTTATCTTATGATATTAAATATGACAAATAAACGAAATATTCTATGCAGTACGTGAGATCTATATATAAAGGAAATTGAGCCTAAAAAAACTAAGACTAGGAAATATATTCGTATGGAGGAAAGCAAGTTTACAGATAAATATATTAAAGGAGAACAAACAGAAAATGAATAGAGGTTTTCGAAGGACCAACATGTATTAAAAAGAAGCTCAAAGCATATACAGTAGTTCTTCCGCCTACTGAATAACAAAAAGCAAAATTTAATAATATTTTGCATATGGGCCGTGATGTTCATGATGGTAGAGCGCTTGTCTCTTAACCTGAGGGTCATGGGTTCGATAAACGTTAAAAGGTAAGGGTTGCGTCTTCCCTTGCTCGGACAAGTCTTTCGAAGACTTTTGAGGGTTGTGCTCTTAAGGATGTGCAGCTGGTTGACGGAAATAACAACAATATATGGCCTGACTCCATAAAGTATAACAAGAGGGGGGCTTGTTAACTTTTGAAGGGACTGAACCGTCAATGTTATTTCAGTTTTGGAATCTCTTCTTCATTGTATAAAACATCTTCAATTCTAAATAAAGCAGCAGGGGGTATAAGATTAATTTATTTTGAAACACTCTTGAATGATGATAAGAGAACTCGTAAAGCTAGCGAACTTGCTGAACGTAGCCCCAATCCTCGAAGATTCACTGGTAGTGTCGCTTGAAGCCAGGACATATCATCGAAGTGGTTGTTGGTGATTTTTTCATTCACAGCGCGCAAAGTATTATCAAATTCAACAAGATCTCTCTAACTTTTTCAAGCTGTACTGTATCTATAAGAGTATATATGAATTTGTCTATAGCTTAACAATTAATGAACAGAAAGAAAGAAACGTATATATGAATGTTATTTGAACGTGAAGTGATTAGTCCAAGTCATTTTTTTTCATATGCATAGATGCAGATAATTCTTATTCTGACTAAGGTAATCCAAGAAGATTAAATTTTGATTTGTTTACAATTTCAATACCAGTAGCAACTTTTCTTACTTCCTTATGAACATTTTTGTTTGGTTATGATGGAGATACCAACTCACATTTTTCGAAATAAGGTTCTAGACCAATTTATTTGGAATGGTAGATAATCTTCCCAAGATCCTTCATAACTACATTTGTATCATCAGTAACCGAACCATCGTCCAAGTACCAACAGTCGAGTTCAGAATTTTCAGAAGTTTCATGTTATTCTTGATGATTGATGTCAAAGACTCTTTGTTACTATCTTTGGTTGAGATTTACCCAACTTTAAAAGGGATTAGATACGATGCATTCATCTATCACCTCACAAAGAGATGCTGTAGCACAAATTCTGGTAGATTTGGGTATTCTTTTTATGATAAAAAAAGTACGTTTGAGGCAAGATAGTCTTTTATGAAGTTCATGAAGACCTGATGCTTCCTAAGTTGATTCCCCATTTGAATTCACAGTAAAAGTCGGTTTCACAGATTTCCTGCAATGATGATAGGCAATAACCGAGAAATCGGTACGTTGGTATCTCGAAGTGGTTCTTCCCAGAACTCTAACAGATGTAATTCAACGGTCGTAGGGGAAGTAGAACTATCATTTTACCAAAAAATATTAATTATTTCAAGAGTATAAAGTGGTGGAGGTTGATTTATGGACAGACTGTACATTTATAGACATTTATAATATATAATAATACTCCCTCATAAACACCCAAAGGCATAGCCTGTGCGGATAGAGGACGGCTATTATTATTATTTGCTGTGGCGCTACGGGCGACTTACTGATTTTTGGTGGCGTTTCCACTTTTCAGCTATAGGAAAACCCTTACATTACATATCGACTCCTACGAAATTGAGAAATTTTCTCTCATTTTTCCAGAATTCGAAGCTGGCCAAATGCAAGCGGAAGTTTAGAAGGCCAGCATATAACCGCCTCGCTACCGAGCACCCTATATTATAATTCCATATATGATTTCCCCTAGCCAATAAACTGAAAACAACAAAATCAAGTTCAGTTTTCTTCGTGATCTAGTTCGAATTTTAGTAGGCATTATTATCAGAGTTCAGAAGAGTTCTGTGAACCCTTCAGGCCACCAGTATACAGAACCAGAGGCGCGAAACACAAAATTTAAGTAACTAATTTATTGATTTGATTTAGAAAATATTGGTTGAATCTAGAACACATGAGATTTTTTAACTGTTTATCTCCAGGAAAAGAACAAGAAGTATTTAACAAGTGTTCTTCTGTTGTTCAGAGCAGATCTATTTAGAATCTGCGCATTTTGGCAAACCAGGCGCAGAAATAAGGGCATATAGAATTTGGTATCACATTAAAGAGATATATGGTTCGGGCAGTAGCCAAAACAATAGTATAAAAATAGTATTAGGAACCGATATTATATTAACTGCCTTAGGCAGTAGTTTAGAGTCATTACTATCAAACTAACAATCCTGAAACTTTGATACTAGGTGCATACGTAACAATTTTTCTGAAATCAGAAACTGCGCAAGCGTAAGAGTATCCATGGAGAATATCGTTTTTATCCCACTTGAGCCAATTCACTGACTTTGCAATGTCATTACAGATAATATTCTTTTTAACGCTGGTCTGATTCAAATAAGGGTTATTAACGGATATCAAAACTATGCCCCTATTGTTGACTGGGTTGTAAACTAGTTTCCAGAACAATGCTGGTACAGGAATACCCTGGGTTCCAGAATGTTCATACAAGTAGAGGTCTTTTTCTTGACCACTCTCTTCATGAGGCAGAGTAGCTACCCCATAGGTTCCTGTCCAGACTTGTAAGGTCACATTGTTGGCACTAGCATAATTCCGGGAATCTTTCTCGGCCATGTTCCAGTTGAAACCATTGATTGTCTGCCACTGGGGAGCTGTGTTGATGAATCTGAATGTGGAGTTTTTCTGAGCCGCATAAACGAAATCTGAATTGGCAGTTAGGTGACCCTTCGACAAAAATAACAAATCCTCGCTGTGAATGTACTTTTCAGACGTCTCATTCAAACCCAAAAGGTTATTGATTGTACTACGCTGCGTTTCTCTCACGTACAAGTTTTTAACTGATCCGTCGTAAATGATGTAAAATCCTGCATCCAGGCTGAAACTTGGTCTTGGTGTTCCAACTGCGCTGATAGCAATGGTCGAGCTCAGCTCGAACTGAGAATAAAGTGGATTTTGGTTTGTGGTGTCGAAACAAATCCTCATTGTTCGCAAGAAGCGTTGGTCGTCCAATATGAATCCAACTTCCGCTGATCTTCCGATGCTACCACAATTGCCACTAGCGAACCTACCAGTGGCTAAAGGTTTATGGTCGCAAGAAAATTTATTCCAAGTATAGGCCTCTCCGAGAATGTTGAATGTCTGGTTTGAAATGCAAGTGGCTTTTACGATCGTTCCTATTTGATTTCCATTTATGACCACATATCTTTGTGCACAAGATAATTCAACTATGTCACCAGTTTGGAACTTAATAGTTCTCTCGTTGTATTTGGGATAGATTACGGAAACTTTTCCATTCTCAATCAACATTGGAGCATCTAGCTGAAATGGGTCTATGTCACAACCTGAAACTGAAAAGTATTTTAGTATACATTCTGGCACAGTGTACAGTTCGATTATTTTATCTTTACCCGTGCGTCATCAATGATATGCATATGAAATAAGTCGAAACGTTTTAGGGTTTTAGTCAAAATAACGTCTAAATGTTGAATGCCATGGCTCATATCCCGATAAAATTACAACGTGTAGGTAATGAATTACTAAATTAACATTTTTCAAATTCATGGAAATGGCGAACAACCAGACAATGACAGTTTTTTTAGTTCCAACAGAATACCGTGTGACAAAAAGTGCCGTCCAGTGACCATATTCAATGTTCCAAATTTCAAAAATACTGCTGGAGAAACAAGGGCGAAAAGGAATGAATCTGTTTAAAATTGTTTTTTCAGTTAACGAGCTGTCGTCCCCTTACGAACGGCAGCCCTCAGTAGTCGAAACTTGTGCGAGCCAAGGATTAACGAGGTCTCACCTTTTAACGTGCGATTCCTAGCACACGGTGTATTCCAATTATTACGAATCCATTGACACCAAGTTTGATAGGATAATGAAACATGGAGGCAGAGATATGTTCATGGAACTTCCTCATTTGCCTAGTGAGTTTACTAGAAACTTTTGACCTCCCTACTGTATTCTAATTCCAGTCACACTCATATAAGGAAGTTGTTTTATCCATAACTCCGCAGCCGTTTGACACAAATCCATCAAATCCTAATTTCATCCACATTAATGCAATTTCTGTTAGCAGTTAACGAAAAAAGTTGTTCAGAAAACTAGGTTGGAGTGCAATATTTCCATAACCTTTGCATACTTTTATATCAAAAAATGAGTTTCCATTCATACATGACTAAAACTCAGAAAAGGAATCTGCTAGACTTAGGTATTCAAACTTTTTCAATTATCTATTCGTGCATGGATGCAAGGACACACTGTATAATGATAAATAAATGAATATCTAAGAAGTAAAAATACACCAGTTAAAATATATTTGGTAATGAAATACTCATCACATGATTAACAAAAAATGTATTCATACATTTATTTATGTATTGCGAGCATGTAGAACAAAATTAATATATTTAATCACTTTCAGATTCAGAATTGTCACCAATATTTATAATGATGGGCTTATGATAAACTAGTCTGAACCAGAAGGTTTATTTCAACGTGACATTAAATACAATACAATTAGAATGTCGCAATTATCTATATATATATATATATATATATATATATATATATATATATATATATATATATATATATATATATATATATATATATATATATATATATATATATATATATATGAAAACTAAAAGTTCGGGTTGAACCGCGTCTAGAATTTGTTGAAATTCGACGTTTCGGCTCCGATTTTGGAGCCATTTTCAAGAACTGAAAAAGAAAGATAATTAATAAATGGTTGAAACGTAATTCTACGCTGAGGTCTCAATCTGCCTACTCCTCAGGTATAATTACGTTCGGTTTTTGTGACTTGACGTCGGGGTCTTAATCTGCCTACTCCCCATGTCTCGTCACTGGTTCTCTCTAAGGTCTCAATCTGCCTACTCCTTCGAGAGAACTGAGGAATTGTGGGTTGAGGAACTGTATTTATAGTGGACGTGGCTGTAATGGCCGTGTGCAATGTATTGGCGCGAGGTAAACTATGGGCGGGAACTGAGTTGGCGCTAGATGAGCTGTGTGCGGGAACTTGGTTGGCGCTAAGTGAGCTGTGTGCGGGAACTGGGTTGGTGGGAAATGAGTTTATGCGTGCAATGAGAGGCTTCCAGGTATTGGGAAGTCTACGTCCGTCGTCGCGAGTGTTGAGGCAATTGGGGCGCTTCTCTATCTCTATATATATATATATATATATATATATATATATATATATATATATATATATAAACTGTCATCTTGGTTGTCATTCCAATAGATTAATACCATTTTTCACTGAGTGATTCAGTGTGTAGATGGAATGGGTTTATTTTCATTTCATATTTTGATGTACCGTTTTTCGAGATATTTTAAGTGCATCTGCAACTCTCTAAAATACAGTAAAGAAAAGTTATGACATTTCTTTTGTGGTTTTAATTGTTACCTCGTGACCACATGAAAGTGGTAAAAAAGGTCCACCATTCGCTCTTTCCCTTTCGATACAAATTGTTGTGCTTGTGAATTAGTTACAGGCATAATCTAAAAAAGAGTTAAAATATATTGTAAATGTTTTTACCTGTATTTATAGATTTAGGTAATTTTTTTTTCTCTCCTTAGGATTTTCACACTATGATTAACTGTTGTGTGAATATCCCGGCAGACCGGGATTATAGTCACAAATGTCAATTATGAGGTTGGAAATTTTAAAGAGTATTTGTGAATAAAACACATTGTATTGTACTTACTTTGGAAGTAATTATTCCAATAGACGTTTAGCTTTGAGAAAAACAGTTTTTCTGTGGTATATTCGACTGCAAAACAAAGTAAAATTGGCGACAAACAATACCCCAATGACAGAAAACAATGACGCAATTGATGATACTCCGTTAGTCAATACAATGTTTGGCAAGTTTAGTTGAAATGTAAAACACTGTCGGTTTTACGGCTATGTCTTTTCACTGTTTTGAGTTTTAATCGATCATCACAATACCATAATTCTTAGCTTAGAAGACAAATGATAACAAATTTTGATTCGCTCATAACGCTTGATAGAAAGAGATGTTCGATAGAGGGTATGTGATTTCTTCGATCATAAATTGTTGACGCATCGGTAAAGATAAAATAATCGAACTGTAGGTAACCAACTGAGGGATGTCAACAGTTCAGTGTGGGCTACAAACCAAGCGTTTCTTCAACAATCACTCAATATTTTTCATCAGGGAACACCCTACCCTGTATTCTTACACTACAATATTCAGACTGAAATTTAACAAGAATATTTACGACTCACTATCGAGAAATTGATGTCATATATGCACGGGAACAACATTCAATTAATTTCCTTGATATCAGAAGGGTAGATCTGATGATGGCAAAAGGGGTTCTCAGAACGTCCTAAAACGCTCACAAATTCAAAAGTTAATTCGAGCAGCTGAATTTCACTTTTATCTGGGTTCAAAAAATCAACCAGCACCATTAGTGTGATACTCTGAATTGAACAAAAAAATAAGACTGTATAGTGTACCTTGGAAGAAAAAGGGCCAATTTCCGAAAATTACCATTTTGAATTATTGTCAGTAGTAGCTATGTTTGAGTGATATGTTTCGATCAAGGCTTGAGTTCATTCCATCTTAATATAAAAAGGGACAATATCTGGACTGAAAGTCAGTTTCCTCCAATCAGACAAAATGGACATTTGCCCGTTTTTTACCAAGATACAGCTATGAAATTGTCAAAAATAGTCAAAAATATTATGGTAATAAGCATATAGATGTTTCTCGATAAAAGTTCACATGCAAATAAACATAAAACATTAAGTATTAAAGTTATAATCATAGTTACTCGATATCAAATAATATCAGTAAACTATATCAAGCTACAACGTATACTGGTGGTACACGTTAATAATGTAATTGAAACATTTCTTTCAAGGCAGCAATAGCAGCCGATGAACTCAGTCTTGTATTCGACACTGAACGGACGAACCCAAACTCCGCACCACCCCGGGTGGTCGGTGCGCACTCCAAGCTAGCACTAGACGTCGGAATTAGCATCACACATCACACTTGCTTTTCAACAAGGCATGTGGCCCCCGGAAACCGAGGGATTCATAATGGTCTGCCAAGATGGTGTCTTCAACACCCTCATCTACCGTAGTCGCGTGATGGGTATAGCAGTCCCTGACACTGGATGCAGAGCGTGTCGTGGGGCAGCTGAGGCCATAATGCATTTGTTGCCAGCTTGTCCAGCTTATGCGGTCTCAGCCTATATCCACAGGCATAAGGCGGCCTTATGAGTGTTGTACTACCATCTACGACACTCGTACGGAGTAGATGAGACACCGGTGTTACCTTATGCTCCGGGGGATATATTGAGTCCGTTGTGAAGAATGAGAAGTGCCGAGTATATTGGAACTACTCATTCCCCACCCTCAGGCAAATACAAGCCAATAAGCCTGATGTACTCCTCCCCGGCCATCAAAGTAGGACGATTGTCGTCATTGAATTTTCAGCTCCTGGCGAAACGAACATCGTCCGAAAAGAGGAGGAGAAACGGACTAAATATCGAGATCTACTCTTTGAACTCCGCAGACTTTACCCAAACCATTCTGTAAAGATGGTGGTTCTGATAATAGGGGTCCTTGGTGGAATGATGGACACACTGGTCTCAAACTTGAAAACCATACCGGCTTGCCATGATGCGGCAGAAAACTTAGCCTGAAGAATGCAGAAGGCCGTAATTCTTGGTCCACTCCGCCTGCTCAGGGCACATGACTCTCGGATCCAGTATTCACTCACCCCACGGACGTGGGAAGTGTTTACTGGGGTTTAACGGAAGTGTCGGGGCTCCGGAGACAGGGCCTGTGTAGGTAATTCCTAACGGATTAAAAAATAATAATATTAATGCGTGAATCGGGAATACAAGGCATAAACGAAACTGGTGAATAGTTCAAACCTTCATTAACACAATTGGAGCTAAAAAAAAAAGACAATTGAATGATATCTATAAGAATAAACCAAAAAAAGTTATTATTAAAGTTTATACGAAATCAATTGAGATACTATGAGTTTTGAAACTAGACTCACATTCGGAAAATCCTTCGTGAAACATCAAATTTGCGGGGTTGGAAATTTTCATATAGAAACGGCAGAAAGGGCAGCTATCATGACAAGATGTATACACCGTGTTGTGTAATTCGGACGATAATACCAATAATTTCACTTCCAGGACTCAATACCTAGTAACTAGTTTTATAAACCACATCGTTTGTATCAAGTATATATACCAATGTCCTTGTTCAGGATGGACTGATTTCTGCCATTTCATGTCATGTATACTTACCAAATCGAATATGTTATTATACCGGGTGACCACGAGGTGAGGTACGCCCCCCAATTTTTCTATAGTTTTAAAGATACAGGTTTCAAATTTGGTACGTCGATATATTACTCAAATACGCATATTTTGACTTCATTACTGAAAATTCCTCAAACTTTTTTTTTTCAGATGACACCCTGTACAATTTTTTTCATTATCAGGAAGAACGCGCAATTTGTGATAACACTGTTCTTCAAAATTGAAAATCGGTTGAAAAATGTCGGAGATACAGTTAATTGTTCAATGGAACAAATTTGGCCATGAAGATCAAACTCAAATCGTCACAACTGACGAACGGCGGCAACATTTACGAGAGGAAGGCTCTAGGTAAGATACAGCGGAAAATTGGGCTTCTCATGTAATTGCAGCAACCATATTTTCCAACAATTATCAAAAATTTCCTCGAAACGGAGTAGTACCTATAAAGAAATGCTCACAACTGCCATTTCTCAAATGACAGCATATTGTTTTCAGATTTATTGTATTGAAAAGTTATGAATTATCCAAATAATCGTGTTAAAAGTTTCGGAGAAATCTGAAAGGAATCGAAGATATGGGATGTTTCATTATGAGTGTTCTCAAAATTGAATAGTCTTAAACGGATGCGGCTTGAACCTACGAAAGCTAAGCAAAAAATCAAATCTTTTCATTCAGATACGACAATGTGAAAAGAGTATGTGGCCATTTGAGAAATGGCAGTTGTGAGCATTTCTTTATGGGTATTACTCCGTTTCGAGGAATTCTTTGATAATTGTTGGAAAATATGGTTGCTGCAATTACATGAGAAGCTCAATTTTCAGCTGTATCCTACCTCGAACCTTCCTCTCGTAAATGTTGACGCCGTTCGTCAGTTGTGATGATTTGAGTTTGATGTTCATGGCCAACTTTGTTCGATTGAACAAACAACTGTATCTCCGCCATTTTTCAACCGATTTTCAATTTTGAAGAACAGTGTTATCACAAATTGCATGTTCTTCCGGGTAATGAAAATTGTACAGGGTGTCAATGTTTTGGTTGGTTTTCGGGTTTTCCCGTGGTCTTCTTTAGTTTAAATCTCCAAACGTTTCGACTGTAACTGCGGCATTCATCTACATCCCTACACTGTACAGGGTGTCATTTGAAAATAAAATTGGGGTTACTTCCGGTTAAACCGGAAGTGGTGAATTTTCGGTAATGGAGTCAAAATATGCGTATTTGAGTAATATATCGACGTACCAAATTTGAAACCTGTATCTTTAAAACTACAGAGAAATTGGGGGGCGTACCTCACCTCGTGGTCACCTGGTATTCTATAATATACTGTATGAATAACGAAATATTATTATTGTTATAATATTAGGTGAAGTTGTTGTGGTAGTGAATCATTTGCTTCACACCTAGGCTGCCCGGGTTCGTTTCTCACCGCTTGCCACTGAGCTAAAGTGGTTCGAAATCCACTTATACGTAAGCTGTTGGTCCCGGATCTCCCTTGCTCGAACAAGCTCTGCTTTTTAGAGGTTCTCTTCAAAAACTTGGGTAATTCGTAAAAACAAATTTAATAAAAAAAAACAAATTTTACAAATATTTTGGATTAGATATCACGGGATCTTTACTTTTTATACCGAAACATTGATTGCAGCAGACGGTTCTCAAGATGGCCTATTCTAGGAGCACCGATGGAACTAATTTATCATTCTGATTATTCATTTTTACCACGATTGTTTCATGAAACGTTGAATAGTACTTTGTTCAAATTTATCTCACTGGTTACCTGACATTTTGTTGTGAAGTTGGCACTTTCCGAGGCGATACCATATTTGCGAACAATTGCACTACTTCTCGATACTGAAGTGAATTGGATAAATGAAGACAATGCACTGACCAACTCAGACTAGCGTCTTTTCTTAAAATTCCCATACCTATTTATATTATTCGCTCCCTCGCGAGGAAAATGATTGTACGCTTTACAAAATAGTAGAAAATTGGTGAGTAAATGTCCGAATTGACGCCCTACAACTTCCAAAGCTTTTTCACATCGTATTGAATTGGAATATCTGAAATGAATTCCTAACTCGCTGTATACTGTTTTTCATGGTAGTCAATGGATTTCCATAGACTTGATTTTTAATTGTACCCTAAATGAAAATATCGAGCACTTATAAATCTGGAGAGCGGGGTGACCAAAGAAATGGGTCATTGTTGGCTATCCACTAGTCATGAAACAGTTTTGTAAACGAACACTGACAAAGCGACCATTATGCGGAGGTGTCCCGTCATGTTGATAAAACGAATTTCTATGCTCAATGATTGTTAAAGTACTCATTTTCGAAATTATACAAAATATTTAAATATACTTCACCAGCAAAAAAAATGTACTTCACATCCCATTCTTATTATCTTGATAAAAATGCAGTGACATGACGCTATCAATTCTTATCACACCATAAAAATTGTGAATGGCATGATATTATCCAAAATATAATTTGTTCTTTTGCAACCAAGTTAGAATGAACTCACAAAATGTCACTGTTTGTGAAAAATCAGTTTTCTTCGGGTGCTGAACTATGAAGAACTTATATGAGTGAAATTTATGCCCATGCAGGTGTGAAATTATTCACTATCCTGATTCCTTTGCAACTTGTCTCAAAGACAGTTTTAGAAAAGCGGCAAAATATCCTAAAATAGCGATTTCAATATCAGAAAATGTCTTGATATGATTGTATATTTGAAAGTGATTTTCAATTTTGAACAACTTTTCGTAGTAACATTTTTCGAAATTCACAAATAAAAGTACTTTACTCTTGTACTCTTCACTTGAATTACTTTTTCTATATGGTATTCTGGTGTAGCAAACGATGAATAAGAATTCTTCACAAGAACTAAATATAACGTAATAATTCTCAAGTATCAAAGATATTTCCAAACCATTTAAACACAGAATATATTGGTAATATCCGATAGTTACATTTTCATAGTTTATATATATAGGGTGCCCCAATAGAAACGAAACAAGGCCGATTGGGCATATTTATTGTTCGCAGTAAAATAATCGGAACCGGATATTTTCATATCGGGGGAAAAATCTTAGTCACTTCAGGCCCCTTGGGGGGAGGGGACAGCTACAACCCTCAAATCTTGAATGGGAATAAAAAATTATCGATATCAGTACAAATCCACCTTCTCAATTTTCCCATTCAGTTTTCTGTAAAACTAGGAATGAGTCATTCATCTGTTCAGTTAGAACTTATTGGTAGCTCAATGAATAGTAAATTTGACTTCTGTATATAACTCTCAGCTCTTTATTGAATACTCACCTGCTGCATTGATGTTGGATACCAGAAAGGAGTTTGATACCAAGAGGAAAAAAACTGTGAACATTGTTCAAAAATTACTGCACGAGTTTTTCTTTCTGTTTCTTTATACTACTAATTTCTGTGAAGTACAATCACAATATGAAATATTATCATATCTGTTGTCACCCACCCATTCATAAGTCATTGAGGACTTTTGAGATAATCCCAGAGAATGAAATGGTTTAAATTGGAAATATGTATACTATGAGCATGAGCGGAAAATATCGGACCCAAAATCATTCTGCTCATTGAAATCATTGTGGAAGTTTACGCTCCTTTCAGAGTTATGAGTAATGCCATTAGAGGCGAGAAGATTATGTTGTACATCGAGTAGAAATGCTGAATTTCTGAACTTGTTATACCCTATTAGTATTCCTATAAGGACGTGTAGTGCTTGGCGGTTTCTGCCTTAGAGACATGCCGTCCTTGACTTGCCGGAGCCGGCCACAAAGTCTTTCGACTTTCTGCAGCCGGTATTATTCCTTCAAAGTTTGTTCTGCTCTTCTTCAGCCCTGTCGTCAAGTGCTGGATAGATTTGGACTCTTGCGATGCGTAGTACAGGCTACGGCGCACAGAAAGGTGTTGCGGAATCGATTCCAGCAAGTTCGTATGCCACCTCGTTTCCGCGTACCCCTCTGTGATCCGGATCCCATACAAGCTAAATTTTCTTCGTTTCAGCTTGTTTCTCGAGAGCATCTATGCATTGCTGTATGAGTGCTAAGCTTGGTTTAGGATGACAGATGGCTCTGAGCGGTGCTTGACTATCCGAACAGATATAATATAAATTCTCTGCTTGGGCCCTTCTTTCACCTCTTGTCGCTTAGTTACGGTTAGGATGGCGACCACTTCAGTTCGGAAAGCTGTTGTATGCCTACCCAAAGCGTAACTTTCTTGTACGTCTCTTCCTTCTAGGTAGATGCCTGCACCCAAAACCTGTTTGTCAGTCAAACGTGAACCGTCCGTATAACATATTAGGCTTCCCGTGCGAAACTCAGTGTTACCTTCCCATTGTTCCTAGCTCGGAATAGTAAGAGTAAACTCTCTATTTCTTCGCAGTCTTTCTTGTGCACTTTTCACCATAAGGGCGGAAATAGGAATCTCCTGATCCTTCCACTACGCGATTTCATCGCTCCTTGGTTTACCCAGATTCCCTAGTACCGCATCCTCAAATGAGCTGCCATTGCTTCCTTCTTGATCCAGGCTGGGAGCGGCGGAAGTTTCAGCAGTCCCTCCAACACTGCAGCTGGAGTCATTCTCATTGCAACCGTTATCAACAAACAGGCCAACCTCTGCACCTTACTAAGTCTTTGGCTTAGTGTACTGCCCTGTGCGCCTGGCACCACACAGCTGAGCCATATTGGATCTTTGGTCTTACGACTGCCGTGTACAGCCAGCGCATAATCTTCTGGTTAGTGCCCTAATTACTTCCTACAGTTCTCCTCAGTTGCCATAGGATTGCTACCGACTTTTGTATAGTCCCATCTACATGCGGCGTCCATGAAAGTTTAGAGTCTAAGACCACCCCCAGGTATTTGAGCTGCTGGACTAGCTCCAGCTCGTTGCTAAACATGGTAGGTGGCCTGAATCCGTCTTTTTTCCTTCGTTTGGTGAACAGGATCATACCATGTTTCGATTATTCAGACGAATCCGATGAATCGTCTGCTGACTAGGACAACTTCGTCGTCCACGTATGCTTGTGCATCGAAACCTTCATCTGTCAGTTTACTCAAGAGTTTTCCCATGACTAAGTACAAATTTTATTCGCTCTGTATCTATTCGAAACAAAGGGGTTTTTCAAAAATCATCATGGGACAAAATATTCCTAAAACAAATCAAGAAATAACCCCTTGAATTTTTGCCGCATGTTTACCTAACACCCTGTATTTTATATTCTGTATCACACTCTAGACTTTTTGTTTTTATAAATTTTCGTTTCAAACTATTTCCATCTCGTATTGAATTTATCTGTCGGCAGATACCTGTATTGTGTCATTTTATGTATAGAGTGCATTCCATTTAAAACGAGGCACCCTGAATAACTGTTGGTACAATGATTTTCAGAAAAAATAAAAAAATACAAGGGGACACATTTTGACATATTCACATATGATCTAACTTTCTCTATCGCACCACAAGAGCATGTCACCAATTTTTTTAAATGGAACACCCTATATTGCTTCGCATTATCAAATGCTCCATGATGAGCAGGTTTCAACAAGGTATAAAACATATGGTCTGAAGCGTATGACTCGGGAGCAGCAAATTATTTAAGTTGAAAGCGAGCCACCCTAAATATCTTTTGATTTGCAGTAAAAATAAAAAACAGGTCAACAATTATACAAGAGGCCACATTTTGAAATATTCGTTCTAGAGAAAATTATGGAAGCAATAAATCAGAAAAAGATATTTTTTATTAAATTCTCGAATCAAAATCTGATGACTTGACAATGAGAAGAAACAAATTTTCTATAGTAAATGTTCAAAAACGTTTCCACCAATTTCCATACAATGGTACAAACGAGCTTCCATTGCCGCCCTCACATGGTTGAGAATCTCGTTATTTCTCTGCAATGCCTCATGATATTCTCTCTCAAATCTTCTAATATTGTTGATTCTATCTCATATACTTTTGACTTCAAATGACCCAATAGAAAGAAATCTAAACGAGTGAGATCCGGACACCATGGTGGCCATTCTGTAGGATCTCTTTTGCCAACCCAGTGACCAGGAGAATGATCATCAAAAAATTGTCGCACTGGAGCGATGAGGAAGTTCACCATCCTGTTAACAAACTATTTCGTTTTAGAATAAATTCATATCCTTCTCAATTGCCCTATTGATGCACGGTATTATTAGATTCTCCAACACATCCAAATATTTCTCACCAGTCAAATTATCATCGATAAAAAAAGGTCATATATGATGTGGTCACCTAAAATTCCGGTCCATACATTCAGTATTTGAGATCGTTGAGGATTCTTATCACTCCAGTATCGACAATTTTGCCGATTCACCTCTCCATTCTAACTAAACGTACTTTCATCCGAAAAACAAATTTTATAAGTACAAGAAATTCTTATGCAAGTTGATCCGTTCAGTGAGACTTTCACAAAACTCGATACGTCTATCGAAATCATCTTCGTTCAATTCATGAACTAGTCTAATCTTATATGGATGAAATTTGTACTCATGAAGGATCCTGAAAACATTCCTAATTCTCGAGATAACTTAGTAAGAGATTGCGTATTTTCCATCAGTTCAATGTGCCCTAAAACTGCAATAGAACTAGCTTCATCGTTGACAACTCCTGAACGGTTATGCTTTTTATTGTTAGCAGATCCAGTTTCCATAAATTTGTTCTATCATTCCGAAACGTATTTGTGTCGTACATTTCTTCCTGGATGATTATCATTGAACATACGGGCAGCAGCTCTAGCACTATTTCCATTTTGGTAGTACAAACTCACTATTTCAATCCTTTCTCGAAGCGTATAAACTATTGCTTCTCAAGAATTCACGATAACAGAAACACCAATTGTAACTTCACCTGGTAGGTAATCGTTATTGTAGAATGAGACAAATACAAAATGAAGAGAATATCGAATTCAAACTTAACTAGGCAAAATAAGATTTCTTTTAGTACTTATACTTCAAAAAAACACCTATGAAACCTAGTAACAGATTGTACAGAAGTTCATTCAGGGTGGCTCGTTTTCTACTCAAATCTACTTTGTTAAAATCTGTTCATTATGGAACATCTGATAATGCAAAACAATATAGAGTGCTCTGCTCTGGGGGTGCGATAGGGAAAGTAACATCAAATGTGAAAATGTGAAAATGTGTCCCCCTGTATACTATTATTGAAGTATTTTTTTATTTTTCCTGAAAATCATTGAACCAAAAGTTCATTCAGGGTGGCTCGTTTTATATAGAATGCACTGTTTAGTTCACACATTATTTTAAATGCAAACTTGTACATTATTTTCCCTTTGAACTTGCTCCATCTTCCTCCAAAGAGGGCAGGAAGTACTAATTCCATACCTGTGCTGTATAGTCAAAACTTGCATAGCATTACGACATATACCCACTATGTGGCAAGAGGTGAGAGTCATTTATCTCCAAAAAGTAGGGAGAACAGACGACAAGATACTCAAGTCATATCGTCCCATAAGTCTAAAGTCTTTCCCACTCCAAATGTTGGAAAGGCTGATAAGAGATGAGATACTACAAACAAGCTCGCTCAACGAACGCCAGTATGCGTATCAGGCAGGCAAGTCAACAGACTTAGCACTGGACGATCTCAACAGGCTACAAACACAACAAGGTCTCTGCTGCGATAAAAGCAGTCAACTCAATGCAAGTTACCTCCAAACTTGTTTAGGACAGCTGGGCAGTCAGAACAGACTGACTCTAGCCTGGGTACCAGCACACACAGGTTATAGAGGCAATGAAGAGGCCGATTCACTAGCCAACATCCATAGAAGAGGAGCACTACTAGAATATTAGTAGGACTTCTCACAGGACATTGTAGGCTCAACAAACACATGAGTAAAATCGGTCAAGTAGAAGAAATGTTATGAAGGTTATGCCAGGAAGAAGAGAAAACATCAGTACACATAATATGCCATTGTGGGGGCTTGTCATTGCTAAGGTTTCTAACGCTGGGTGAAGGAAAACCAATAGCTCATAGATGCATCGGAGTTCTAAAATAAGCCTATGGAGTCTCGTAACGAGACAGGGCTAGATAAAGAACTCTAAACGATTTCGAGTGCACACAATAGATCTGAAAAGGTCGCTGTGCAGGGGCTTGTAGCACGAAAGCCCCAAACTAATCTAATCTAATATAACCTCACAGCGCTAATAACATAGGATCATTTACGATTGTCGAGGAAACATTAATACCATATTGTCATAAAACTTATATCAACGTACGCTTTCCACAAAATCAGCTAAGTTCGCGTGTAAAGAAGACAACAATGCATAATTGTTTTCGAATCATCGCCGAACAATTATCAATTGCTCCAGAATTTTTATTGTTCTTATGTTCCTAGTGCTGGGAGAACTACTCTATAATATTTAGTAGTTGAGTAAAGATATCTCCATCTATCATACTTTATTATCAACAAACAATATCTAGATAACACTTAGTCAATATTTGTCTGTACCTACCTCAGCTATCTTGCAGAAATCATCATAAAAAGATTAGGAACATTTTCATAGAAACAAAACTTCGTGAGGTTTTTGTTGATAGTCATTAGGAACAATCAAACTAACAATCCGGATACGCTGAGACTAGGTGCATACGTTACAATTTTCCTGAAAGAGGGCACTGTGCAAGCGTAAGAGTAACCACGAAGAATATTGGTCTTATCCCACTTGAGCCAATTCACCGAATTTGAAACATCATTACAGATTGTATACCTCCCAAGGCCAGTTTGATTCACGTAGGGATTATTGACGCCTAGCAAAACTATGCCTCTTTTGTTGACTGGGTTGTAAAGTATTTTCCAGAATATTGCTGGAACTGGAATAGCTCGAGTGTTGGAATTTGCGTAAATATACAACTCGGTATCTTTCCCACTGGTCTCATGGGGTAGAGAGGCTACCCCGTAAGTTCCTGTCCAGACTTGCAAGCCTACCTTGTGGGTAGTAGCGTAATTCCTAGAGTCTTCTTCGGCTTGTGCCCAGTTGAGCCCGTTGAAAGTCTGCCACTGAGGAGCGGCGTTGATGTATTTGAAAGTGGAGTTTTTTTGAGAGGTATAGACAAAATCTGCGTTAGCAGTCAGATGTCCTCTCGCCAAAAATAAATCTCCGGTCTGGATATATTTTGTGGACGCCAGTGCTAGTCCCAAGAGGCCATTGATTGTCCTACGCTGACCGTTTCTCAGATACAAGCTGTTCACTTTCACTCCATTCAAATTATAGAATTCAGTGTCTTCATAAAATAATGGCCTTTCGGTGCTACCGGCTCTGATGGCAATGGTGGAGCTCATTTCGAAGTGGGAATATAACGTGATCTGTTTGATTGGGTCGAAACAAATCTGCATAGTTTGTAAAAAACGTCGATTATCCAGGATAAATCCAATTTCCGCTGATTTGCCGTTATTTCCGCATTTTCCGTTTGTGGTTCTACTGGTGGATATTGGATCGGCGCTGCATCTCACTTGGCTCCACGTATATATCTTGTTGTTGATCCTGAAACTTTGGTTCGAAACGCAAGTGGCAGCAACGATTGTTTCTCTTTGCTGTCCGTTGGTGACAACATGCTTTTGTGGACACGCAAATTCCACTACGTTTCCTGTCTGGATCGTCACTGTTCTCTCTCCATACTGGGGATAAATGACGGATGATTTTCCATTTTGAATCAACAGGGGGCCGTTCACAGAAAATGGATCTATCTCGCACCCTAAATTAAATAAATAAAATAAAACCAGTTTCAGTATTAATTAAAAAGACGGTCGGATGGATGGATGGATGGATGGATGGATGGATGGATGGATGGATGGATGGATGGATGGATGCTGAATTTCAATTTCGATGTCTTTTTCTCTCTTCAACGTATACCAATTGTATCTTTTTTCTGGACCGTAATCTCGATACCCCCAACGAACAAAGCCGTAACTAAAATTACAGCTATTTTCAGTTATAGGTGTAGGGTGTAGGCATATTCAGCTTGAAAAACTGATGCTGACGATAAAAATGCCGTATATCTAGACCAAGTAAATACGAAAAAAGTTGTATTTCGACTTGAATATTGAAAAAAATAATCAGTTTTTCGACTCTCCTAAAATATGATGAAAAATGAGTTATGTCTTTGTTCGTTGGGAGTGTCGATCTGTCTGGACTTTATATGAACTTCCATAAGATGTTCAGTCATGGATTCGAAATAGATATCCATCAAAAAATTGTCTACAGATGGCTATGAATATCTAAAGCAAATATAAAATGAATACAGAGTACAATATAAATATATTTAAACATTTTCAACGATGTGACACATGACCCCCATTCTATTTAAATTTTTTCAGTTGATGTGCCTCCCCGCGCTATCTATCAAGCAATCACAATGTGTTTCGTTTCAAAAAGTATCATCGGTGAAACCCTACAAACGGTTTTTTTGTTTCTACTGCAAACCGTACGAAAGTTAACAGGGGAGACTATCATAAGCCGCAATGTATAAAAGTATCTACAAGCCGTTTCTTTTATCATGTGTTAATATTGCTATATTCTAAACCGTAATAGATACAGAGACCATTAAATGGAAAAGAATGTAACTATTGTGGTGAGCAAGCAGTACATTGGTCAGAGAAAATCTACGGGGACTCTCGCCCTTCCCGACTTATACAAGGAAAACTAAAAATACTGTTTTCGGTTTTTTACGAATAGAATGTTTATTTCAGAAAATATGAAAAAATGAAAAGGGAAAGTTTTATTGTATTCAAAATGAACTAGAACTGCGTAATGATAAATTTTTGATTAAACGTAAAAAACCGAAAACAGCATTTTCAGTTTTCCCTGTATAAGTTGGGAAGGGCAAGAATCCCCGGAAATTTTCAATGACCCAATTTACTGCTCACCACAATAGTTACGTTTTTTCCCATTTAATCGTCTTTGTATCTATTACGGTTTAGAATATAGCAATATTACCACATGATAAAAGAAACGGCCTGTGTATTATGTAACGAGCATGTAATGATGGACATTAATACATGAGGATTAACCGGGATACGAAACGAGCCGAAGGCGAGTTGCATATGGTTTATGCGAGTGTATTACATGAAAGTTGCATACTCAATTTTTTATACACCCAATAAATAATGAAAAACAACTATAATTATTATATATATATATATATATTTATATTGAACACAGTAACAGTAATTACTCGTATTTCTATACAAAATTCTAAATTCTAATTAATGGTAGTACCTTGGGTATAACCAAGGGTAGTGGGAAAACTATAAACATTTTAATTATATTTAAATTGCACATAAAAATGTTTTGTAATGTATTTTCCGCTTTCTCCGATGTGTGGAGGATGAGTGGATGGTAATTCTTCTATATCACTGATATCAGACATTTCGATAATATAATTATTGAAGGTTACCTATATTCTACGAAAATATAATACCTACTGATTTAGACAAGTAAATCAATTGAATAGGAATCTAGGACAAACATCAAATGCACATCAGCATGCTTGATTGAAAAATTATAGGTTTCTATTGATTAAAAATCTGAGAGAGTACCATTATGATACAGATAATGGGCATGGGCCTATGAGTGTATTATTATACTTAGTAAAAAAAGTTAATACCTAATGCAATGTGAAAAGGAATGATGAAGACCAGGTACGATATTTCAAATTCACTACAAAACAATTGCCAGTTAGTCTATTCCTATTCTGATAATGAAGATATTTCACTCAATACGCATCATGCATTAGGGGGATATCGAGAGAAAGTGATTCCGCTACAGTAGGTAAACCCAAAAAAAAACTTGTTATTGCGGTCTCATCGAATTTTATAACCTTTCGCAGAATTCAAGACAATCGAAATACATCTACACAACGTAAAATTGTATCTACTGAATTGGGGGTATCGTTTATTATCAAATGTATTCAACGTTTCAAGGCTTCAGTTCTTATCACAAATACTAATCTCACCTGCAACAGTGGCGGCAGATATCAATGAGAACAGATCGCTCAATACGAAAAATACCGCAAACTGAAACATTTTTTCCAATTAATAACCATTTTCTATTGTTCTGTTCGTTTATATAGCATCTCGAAATTATTTATTTCAATAAATTAATCAAACCACGTTTCATTTTATCTCTGGCGAACAGTTCTGTTTAGTGCTAGATACACGCGTGCAACAAAATTAGGAAAAATTATTTTTTGTCATCAGGCTTATACGGAATGACCCTACTGAAATTTAGTCGTTTAAAATTACTATTTTCACCCCATACAACACGGTATCAGTAAGCCAAACCACTTAGGAAATCTCTCCGTTTCATTATATGTATATTGATTGTGAGGCTACAACAGAAAATCATTTTGGAGTCTACAGGGTGTCCCAAAAAGTGTAACTTCAAAGTTGTGTTTTTTCAAATGGAACACGTTTGTATTTCGTTGCACTGAAAGGATCAGGAAAAAAATAATATGATTTTATATAAGTTACCTTGTACCCAACTCTAACCGTTCTCGTTTTAATGATTTTTTTATGAAAATGCTAGGTTCAATTGGAAACTAAATAACATTGGTTTGTTCTTGTATTCTCGATGGGCTTTTATTGAGTCAACAGAGTTGTTGTCATTGTCGGTACCATCCCCTTCGATATTACTTATTATATTACTAAACATATTCAATTCTAATGCATTGACTTGTGTACCAACATTATTAGTATAGTTGTCTGGCCATTTCCTGCATGAAGGTCGTCCTCACCCTTTTGTGTGGTCCCAAAAACTAGATCTTGTTTTTCAGTAGTTTTTTCTTTCAAACAGCAGTTCAAATTGGTTTGTGTATCTGAGTCATTTGTTTGATTATTTGTTTCTGTTTTTGATTGAGAATTCTTGATTATCCAAGATTCACTTTTTAGTGATTCTATTGTTTTTTCATGTCCTCTGATGATTGTATTGAGGTTTTATTCCATTTCTAGGTATTCGTTATATAAGTATCAAACTTACTTTTTAGTTTATTTATGTAGTCATCCTTTTGAATAGTGGCTGATTTCAATTCTTCAATCGCGTATTCACATAGTTGATGTTCATTTTGAGGCAGAATTGATGTTTCTTCAGCATTACAAGTACTACATATAATCTAATGACCGCCTAGCAACCTTTTTTGCTTCAATCGGAACAGACAGCTTTTGTGAAAAACACTAAAACACTTTATGCATACACAAAATAATTAGTCTTAACTCTCCATTACATATGCTTCTTCGGTGTGGTGGCCCCAGACACAACACAGAGGAGCTGCAACGGAAATAGCAAGGTGCAAAGACTTGCTTTTCTTGTCGATGAAACACAACTTTGTTATTTCAAATAGAACCCCATGTATTTTTTTGTCTAAGTTATATAAAATTCATTCATCTTTCATTTCATATTGGGGTTTCCTATACCTAACCTGAATTCTTTTTCAAATATTTGCTTTTGCAGATAATTATTCCTTATTTCAGTGCCTTCTTTGAATCAAGATAGCTTTAACACGACATTTTATTCAACTTGTTGACAGAATTCTTATTGACAGCTATTGTGTTTCACAATATTCAAAGCATTCACTCAATAATTAGCGTTGAAAATGAAAACTCATCCCATTCAAGATCGGATAAATACGACTTTAGTGATTGGGGAGTGTGAAAAAAATTGCCTTTCGTCGTAGAGGGTGTTCGCCCAAAAATATCCAGACCAGAACCATCCAAACAAGTTGGCATTCAAACGATTGCTACATAAATTTCGAAAGACTGAAAGTGTAGCTTATGGAAGGGCAAATAGACCAAAACATATCATTGGAGATGAAATGAATGAATTTCATAATATGGGATCTATTATAGAAAACCCTCACACGAGTCAACGTAAGATCGAGAAAGATACATAAGTATACGGAGCATTTTTAGGGTAATAAAAAAATTAAGATTCCATCCGTACCTACCGTATTCACATATCTACACCAGGAGATATATGGAATCGAGTTTTGTCTATGGGTTCCAGATACGTTCAGTGGGGATGACATTTTTTTTTATTCCATTTTGTTTTTTGATAAATATACTTTTCATAACAATGACTTGGTGAACAAACATCACTTCCATTATTATAGTGATGCATGAATCCTGTAGGGAATAATTATAGGTACACAAGTTAAAGGACCATATTTTTTTTATGGACACGTGAATGGTCAACATTTTTTACAATCTTTACGAGATGATCTGCCTGAGCTTCTAGATAGGGTAGTGGCACTAGTTAATGAACATTCAAGGAACTGTAAAACTATATTTCTTCTACGAATCAGATTTTTCATATATGTCAATTCTGTTCATTTTGAGTGATACTAAATTGTTTATATTTCCGAAAAAATCATGAAAAAATCATAAATATATTCAAAATAATATTTTATTCAATACATAAATTAAAATTTTTGAAAATACCAGTGAATGAACAAATATTTCAACTAAATAAACACATATGAACCAGTGAATGAACATTCCTTTTTAAAATTTATAAGTAATTATTTATTGATTTTATTGCAAAGAAACCTCTTGCATTGATTTTTTGTGGTGGCGGAATTTTTTCCAGGACATCTTCATTTTTTACCATATTCTATCTGCAGGGGTAGGCATTTCCATAATTTTCCGCAGCTGGACTGAGTCATGGTGCTTACTTCAAATTCCTCATTTTCGCGATTTTCTATTCTACCAGGAAAATATTCATCATCATATCGAACTACCACAAAATCCCCAATGGCGCATTTTTCCCGTTCTGTATCTCTATCCTCATTTTCCATGTCAGATTTTTCCTGGAGTTCACTTTCATCGTTATTTCCATTTTCATTATTTTCATAATTTTTTTTCCTTCTCTTCTCACTTCTATCCTCATTTTCCATGTCAGATTTTTCCTGGAGTTCACTTTCATCGTTATTTCCATTTTTATAATTTTCATAATTTTTTTCTCTTCTCTTCTTACTTCTATCCTCATTTTCCATGTCAGATTTTTCCAGTAGTTCACTTTTATCGTTATTTCCATTTTCATTATCTTCATCTTTTTTTTTCTTCTCTTCTTACTTTGTGATACTTTTTGAGATTTCTTTTCTTCTGCCTTTTTTTTTCTGTTTTCTTTATTTTGCTTAGCTATCGTAATTTTCATATCTTTCTCTTTCCTTTTTTTATCATAATATTATTTCCATTCTTTGGAAACAAGAGCAAAGGGCATTGCACTTTTCACTTTTTTGTTGTTTTTGCTGTCGGCAATTTTGGGCCAGCGCAAATACGACTGCCAGGCATCTTCTACTGCAGATGCTTCCTTCTTTTTACCATCAATTTCTGAGAGCTTGGGAGAGTCTATGAACGATTCAGTTGTCGTAGGTGTACTGGCATCAGGTGAAAGCTTTTTCTTTTCTAGTTCGTTAATGCTGTCATTATTTGTTGACGTTTGCTCTGAAGCCTTCTTGCAACGTAATATCAGACAATATAGAGATTTGAATTTTCTTTTTTTTGTAGAATTAATTTCAGTTGAATCATCGGATATGCCATCACTTTGTGCACTGGATAATATTCCTGACTGGTTATTTTCCAACTTGTTCTGTTCATTAGCAAAGGGATTATTTTCTTCGTTGAAAATTACCAATTCGTCACTCACAGAAGCCGTTTGGGAGTGCCTATTTTCATCCTGCTGGTTTATCTCCTTATCCATGCAGTCGTTCGGTAAATCGATGAGGACATCTTCATTCAAAAGTGGATTTATTTCAACTTTTTGTTCGTCCTTTAAATAAGATATTTCGTCAAATTGAATATGCATCGCATCTATCATAGAGTCTGTCAGAACATCCTTTTCGTGATTTGCAATTTTCATTTTCTCCTTGCATAGCTGGTAGATACTGAAAATTTCACTATTTTCATCTTTCCTTGAAGAAATATTGTAAGACTCTTTGCGTCGCTTGGAAATCATCCATTGTCGGTTCAGAATCACCACTTTGTTCATCTTCAAAAATTTCTTTTCTTCTAGCAGATATGGTTTTTCCGTAATTGATGGCATTGGGATCAAAAGGGTACAATCCGCAGCAACGGAATCCGTTTTGGATAATGTCCTTGTCCACAGAATTTTCAAATGCTTTTTTAAATAGTGGGGCAAAAGTCGATTTGGTAATATATTTGTTAGTTGATTGTTTGTGGTCTTGAATAACTTTTTTTCACGATGTTTTCAGTGGTATGAAGACAGATACGTCGCAGGGTTGAATTATGTGTGTTGCGTTCGGGGGTAAGCAGTACAGGATAATAGATTTCTCAGTACAGAATTCAAAGAGCTCAACATTTATTTGTGACCGTCGAGAAATAGGATAACTGGTAGTTTGATTTCATTTTGTAGTAACCACGGGTAAAAACAACTAGTTATATATTCATAAAATGTTTCTGAGACCATCCAACCCTTCTCGGATCTACCCAAAAAGTATGTGTCTGGTACAGAGAATGCAATATCTCGTGGTACTCTCTTATATGGAACTACCAGCATTGGAGGAAATATTACACCGGCGGCTGAAAAGTTGCATAGAACCGTCATGCTTTCTTTTTCAGGGCCGCTGCTAATTACATAAAAGTCTTTATAATTTTTAGGTCCCAAAAGTTTTCCAATTTTAGGGCAGAACTGCATGCCCATCTCATCAGCGTTGAATATTCTGGTTGGATCATCATTAACAATATCTTCAAACCCCCCATTCTGAAGATACTGCTTCAGATCACTGAACCAAGACCTGATCGACTCTTCGGGAACAGCTGCTCAAGCTTTCGAAATTATTTACGCTTAGTTATAGTAGATCTTCTACTGAGGAACAATTTCAACCACTTCTTTCCTAGTTTGTCATCGGTGAAGGGACTATCCCGTTTGGTTGCTTTGAGGATTGATTGAACGGCTTCTTGTACCTCGTTGTGGTGCATAGGGAATCCAAGTTTTGCTTTCGCAAGAATCCAGTGTTCCAGTTTCTTCTCTTCATCTTCAGACAATATTATTTTGGGACCCATTTTTCGTATCAAAGGAGTTATACCCCTGACTTTATTATTGAGAGTTGCTATAGGTATGCCATATTTGATGGAAGCGGAGTTTTGGCTTATTTTGCCATGTCTAATTTCACTGAGAGCCAGTTCTGATCCTCTGTATAAGGGAACCGGGTGTATTTTTTCTTATCCACCTCTGTGAAAAAGAGAAAAACTGTGTAGTTCATTCACTGGATTATTGTTTGCTGTAGCAGAACCAGTGAATGAACACGAATTTATGGTATAGTTCATTTACTGGATCCCTAGGTTATATGCACTAGATGCGTTCACTCAACCGTTCAATGTAAAATTTACTTCATTTTGGTGTACATTTGAGTATATTCAATAAAAAATTTATTAACCCCAGTGAGTGAACAAAACTGGTGTTTGGTCATTTTTGTGATCCAGTGAATAGAAACCTCCAAAATTGTAACCTATAAATTACTTTCAAGCTTTTTCTCAATTCAGAGACAAAATTTGACCTGTCTACTCACTAGTAACACCAATAATAATAGGCTTTCGATAGATGAAAGAAAGAATAAACGATTGTAAACCTAGACGGATACTACAACATACCTTGTTAGCGGAACCGGCTACACCACAGATGGGGTCTGTCCATTCACTGGTGCCAGTATTCAGCATACCTATCTATACTTTATACAAAACATCTATTGAATTGGTAATTTATATCGCATTAAAATGAAAATATTTTGTTGTATGTAACGCGTTTATAAACTCTAAAAACGTGTTTATTAAACATTACTCTGCTACGCCGCGCTAAAAGGACGTTTATAAAACTTGTTACATAAAATACTATTCAGCATAGGTATTTGGAATTAAAATCAGTATTTTCAATCGGATTCCATTTCTTGATGATTTGTGAAAATACTATTGGGAAGAAAGCCAATTTTGATGTTTCCACAATCAAGAATAATAAATAAATTTTATCAGTTTATGATAGTGATAAAAAATGTATGAAACCATTAATACTGATAAATGCTGAAGCAATATAGGAAATAATGTGTAAAAACATTTGCAAATGCATCATTGACTCTGTTGAGTAGGAATGTGGGGAAAAGCCATCAACTGATAACACAAAATCAAATGGCGAAGGCAACAATATTATTCTAACAAATAAGGCTTGGTATAAGGCCCATCTTTTCCAGTGGGTACTTTGGGCATGTACCCCTTAGTTTCTGCAGTTCAAACAATAATGACTGACTACAAGATCTTCTTGCTTATAGTTTTTGCATGCGCGATGCTACTCTACTCTCGCCCGAAAATCAGGCTTTCCGATTTCAGCACGTTTAAATAAATTCAAATATATAGAAATACAATAAATTTAATTATATACTGAGTATACTGTTACAAACTCCGATCAAATAACCACCTAGATGAGTAATAATGATAATGATAATGTAATCCCTCAAATCGTGACATTGTTGGCATGTCGCAATTTTTTAAGGATACAATAAGAATGACAGCTAGATTTTGATTTCTGTCGGGTATATTCGTGGCAACAAAAACCCAAAAATACAGTCTTGGATGAAATATATAACAATAAGAAGGCAATTGAAACGGTCCTTGCAGCTTGTTGGGAGCATGTAAAAACGATAGTATTTTCATCGCCGAACGGAGATTCTTCGTTGTCAATATAGTCTGGTCAGTACGGCAACGCTGCATTTTTTATTCGACAGAATAACAAGAAAACTTTTTTGTTTGTTTCCGTATTTGGCTTATTGGAGTGTATTTTCGAGAATGAAGGGCAAATTCTAAGTTGATTTGTGTAAAACTATCGTTAGTTTTTAATATTAAGCAATGATGAAGCATTGTGTGAAATGTGTAAAAGACCATTTTGGAGCTGGAAATCAAAATATGTCATTTCATAGGTAAGCTACCAGTGTAGTAACTATTGAGAAAGGGAAACCTAATTGATAGAGTAAAATTATTGAATTATGAAAAAACAAGTCAATTAGAGAATCGGCTGGTTCTCAAAATCATGTGGAGATTCTTCCATCATAATTTCAAGTTTCCATTCCATATTGGGTTTCCATTATTTCTATTTTATTGAACCTCAATATTTCTGTAAACAACGCACGACACTGCTGGTGAGGGAAGATGTCACTTACAAACAATGTAAAGGCGTGAGCGTCGAGTTACTCATCTAGGTTGTGTTAACTGATCGGAGGTTACAAACAAAAATCGTCAATGAGCTATTTTTTGTTCCTTTCTTCAAGGGTTACGGTAATGACTTGCCTCAAATTTGATATAAGCTAAGCGTGAAGCGCCAAGTTTAAATTAACCATAAAAACAGTACATGAAAAATATTCCAAAGGTGTTTTATGTTATGTTTAAAATTCATCATTCTATCGATTATTCCCATGTTTTATCAAAAAAAAAACTTTGACCGACCGACTCGATGATCGGGAATTCTTCTGTATTTGTCTGTGGTGTTGTGACATTTGTTTTGTTTGTAGTTGTTACTTGTGCTCTGAGGTATTCCTTAATTAAATCGTCCTTTGCCTGTTTCACACACCGAACCGATAACAAAAGGCGAAAACGTCTGGTGCCAAGACGAAAGGGCAAGTATCAAAAATTCAAAAACAAGATAATGGTATATTTCCTAGAGAAACTAGAGCTTTTACCATTTAGGAGGATACTCCAAATTGAGATTGAAAAACACCTAGAAAGTGGCCTTGAATAATAGCCAAAAGGTAAAAGTCATCAAGGAAAACTCCCTAAGAAACAAAGATCCTGCACAGTCCTCAAGACGGTTAATAGGACGCCAAAAGAGGCCAGGAGAGGCAAGAAAAATTTACCAGAAAAAACGAAGGCGGTAAAACGCCCTCACTCAGCAACACAGCACCGCCACAAATGACGCATCTGAGGAAGAAATCAAGGCAGAAAAGAGTCACCTTCAAAGATGCCCTTCCCTTAGTCAAGGTTGCTGTTATACCCAAGAATTTCCTGGCAAACAGAGTCCAGAGAGACTAGAAAACGTCCAGGACTCAATGTCTGAGGCTCCTGACAAAATCCCCACATGCGATTCGCAAAATGTACACACATATATCATATCAGGCAACCTGATTATATAGTGAACGTGAATCGCAATAGTGCAAACTGGCGGAGGCTAGTTATTCCAACCATAAAAAACCCTGGGAGGGGCAACCCTGACAGTGTTGAGAAGTGAAGACTCACCCAACACAAACGCCTGCACAACTTGCGTTTTGGATAAGAGAGGGCTAAGGATGGAAGCATCAAAGTATTTTGCATGAGTTAAAGGTCTCAAACCACGGGCTCAACACACACCTTCTGTATGGTGTGGAGTAAAACCCCATC
This sequence comes from Chrysolina americana, assembly GCA_958502065.1. Taxonomy (NCBI): domain Eukaryota; kingdom Metazoa; phylum Arthropoda; class Insecta; order Coleoptera; family Chrysomelidae; genus Chrysolina; species Chrysolina americana. Next base: position 13,687,176 of record OY293417.1, on the reverse strand, counting down.
CCCAAAGATCAAACATGGGCTTTCTGAAGCTGGTCTTCCTTCTTCATCCTGAGAAGACTCAATTTCATGGACAAAGGAAGGCATGGAGCTAGAAAAAGCAGCAGGAAAGGTGGTGATGCACAAGAAAGGACAACACCTACATAGAGAAGGAAGCCTGAGAGAGGGCAGATGAAAGGTTTAGTTTACAGAACTAAACCTTAATTACAGGATCAGATTTCTGCAGTTGAACCTCCATGCTATGCAGGAGGTTCGACAAAGGACTAGATCTCGTTCTCTTGCAGGAACCCTGGCTACCTGGAGGACGGATAATATGTCTTAAACCCAACAAGGTAAAGTACTATACAAAGATGGTAAAAATAAACCTCGATCAGGTATTTTACATAGTAATAACGTTGAGCGTACACTGATACCGGTGCTACGCACCGGTGACGTTGATACAGGTCTCCTAACTATGTCAACAGAGTGAGTAAACAGAAGCTGGATAGTAAGACCAGGTGAGGAAACATGCCCATCACCGATACTAGGTGAAATTATTACCTATGCGGCAAGAGTAAGCCTCCTATCGATGCAAATGCACAACAGCCAGTATGGGGAAGCACACATATTTATATCGTATATCACTCGTACAGTTTATTTTAACAGAAAGATTGCCACCAGCTGAAATAGATAATGAACCAACTCTTGCCACAGCACCGAGGAAAGAAGTTCTAAACATAACTAAGAGATTCGTCTATATGAGTAAGTTCAACGTTACATCGACGTTATTTCTGACGTTGATTTGACGTCCCTAATCGACGTCGAAACGACATCACATCACGTTAAATGTAATACAGACGTAAGTGTTCTAGTTGTAGATCGGATAATTTGAAAGTCAGTAGGAATCCTATTGCGAGCGAAGATGGGTACAGTAGGAACAGGAGATTATACCGCGCTCGGAGTGAAAAGCACACAAGCAAACTGCGATGGAACAAAAAGTTTTCTCTCACTAATCCGAGCAGAGAATAATGGGAAAGAAAGACAGAGGTTTCCTCCAGGAAGCCTAATACATAATAAAGACGGTTTGACAAACAGGTTTCGGGTGTGGACATACTCTTTCTTAGCTAGGATGCCCAAGAGACGCAGGGGAAGAGAAAAGGAAACTTCAGTGAAGGAGACAATTCCTTTTCAAATAAATGTTTTGTAATTATCAACTATCAAGGAATAGTTATAAGATGGCTTACTTGCTTTTCATATTTTTCAGCATATTTGTTAAAACAAAGATTTTACATTTTTTTTATATTCATAACAGAAAAAGAACGGTTAGTGTAAAATGTTTAATAAAATATTATGAACAAAATTTGTTATATTTCGTATTGGTGATTTCCGAACATCAAAAATAACAAATAATTATAAAATAAAACTCAAGGTTCATTATCTGAGGTTTGATCGGAATTTGTCCTCTAAATCGTCACCATCACTATTGTAGGAACCAGCAGTGATAATAAGAGGTTCAACCATCGACCTAACCTTAAACTAGACCGCTAATCCCATATACGAAAAGTTCATCCCTTTACGAAATTTCAGTGGGCCTTAAGCGTTAGGGTCTTTGCGGAGTCCCAACTAATCAAAATGGCCGTTGCCATGAAACAACGTCTCAACTGACAGTTTAGAGCCTTCTGCGCAGTTACGTTTTAAAATTCAATTGGGATGAATTTTTCGAGTAGAGGGAATATGACCATTAGCAGTCTAGTTTAAGGTTATGTCGATAGGTTCAACCATAACATCGACGTGAGTATCAAAGTCCCACATTTCCTGCTCTTCGTTTATAACATATCTGATACACTTTCCCCAGTTATCTGCTGTCACGCCATCAACAGCTTCGTTCAACAAAAGTTTCACGTCATTTAATTTAAATGTTGTTTTTTTCTCGCAACTTCAACTTTTATCTGAACCCGTTATTTATTTATGTGTCATTTCATCGAAAACATATTTAATGTTATGCCGGTCTTTATGTACACGAACATTAAGTAATTGTTCTTCAAGAATATTTTTCTCAAAATGAATGTCTTTTGATTTTTATAGTACATTATGTTGGCTTTTCCCAAGCAGACGTGGGTACTTTTTCTACTCGCCGCCTTTAACGAATAGCGAACCACTTTTCAACAAATTCAGCGTTCATATCTTAATTATTTAATTATAGTCGCCAGTCTTCTTAGATTGGAAAACATCAAGACCACCATCCAAAAATCCAGAGTTACTATACTTACCTATGTAATAATCAGTCGACAACCTTTACCGGCAGATTTCAAACCTGTCGATTCGAAAACCCGTAAAAAAATGCTTGCGGTGATCTTTACATTAAAGTCCTGCCATTCAACACAATCTCATTATTTTTGTAATAAAAAGTATTTGCGATTTCCCTTCAAATACCGGAAGTTTAAATCGCGTAATGTTCGCTTTAAAACTCCAATGTATATTTTGGGTAAAGAAATATCATAATCTACTTCATCCTTCATTTCCTTTGTGATTGACATTTCATTTCTAAAAAACAAAGCACTTTCCGGAGATATGTTATCATCTAGAATAATTTTCGTTTCACCACTTGTAAACTTTTTTTTACTTGTTCTTATCAAAGTGATCTGAAAACTTTCCGCGAACACAAGATTTTCAAACTTCCGCACAATTCTGCTGCGTCTTCTGAAAACTAATCGGGATCAGAATTCGGCGAATACACACACTTTTTACCATTGCAATTGCATGTCGTCCACAGTTAAATGTATTTTCACTTTTTCAGCAGGGGGGGGCTAGACTTGTTTAAGCTTCTCCCTGCTCCATTACACAATGCAAAAACAAAGCCAATAAATAATCCCACAAGCACGACTATGCAACAGGCATCGTAAAATGCCTAAAAACCCTGGTGTGCCGACTCATACCTGTAAAACTGTAGACTAAAACGCTGGACATCCGCTTGTTTGATAATTTGAAATGAAATCGCGGTCTATTTTCCAAAAATCCCGCGATACTTCGTGAACCGCCACCGTCGGTTTTTTTGTTAGGGTGAATTTTCATGAACAGAAGCTTCAAGTATTGCGCACGAGCATGAAATGAATAAAACAACATTATCATTCAAATTTACAGAATCACTGTCCGCAAGCAGTTTTATTAGTTAAATTTTCGACTTATTATATAATTTCTATTTTGCTGATATGCAATTTACTAGAATAAATAATAATCACACATTTCACATGAAAGTATTGAAATTCAGCTGCATGGAAATTCACCATGCTTGTGCCTGACATCTGCCCAACTGCGCATGCGCAAGTATCTGCGTCATTGTACCCGAGTTTTCCTATTAAAGTTCTCTATAATAAAATATATATAAAGTAATAATTTTGAAGCTTATTTTGAGTTTAATTGCTTTTCAGAAGTGATGTGTGTGATGAGTTGTGTGTTACAATGGTCTTTAGCTATTTTAAAAACTGTATGTCATGTAATAGTGAAGAAGTTTCATTTTTTGTGCAATTCTTTCTCTACAGAAAATTTATTTTTGATTGATCTAACCACACTGAAAAGATTCTACGAAAACGAATGGTAAAATAAGAAAACCTAAACAAGCTTGATGATATATCGCGTGGTCGGTGGATCAGCGGTCTAATGCACAGGCCGTTCGAAGCTCCAGCATAGCGATAGTCGGTTCGAATACGATGTAGGTACGAGAATTTTTCTCAACTACTTTATTGAAAAGCAAGTGTATTGTGAGTTGTCCAGATGCCAATCTCGTCTAGTGCTAGCTTGGAGTGCACACCGACCACCCGAGGTGGTGCTGTAGGTTTTCCGGGATTTCCTACAGCTGAAAAGTGAATACATCACCTAAAAACATCAGTAAGTCGCTCCGGAGCGCCACGGCAAATAATAATAATAGCCGTCCTCTACCCGCACAGGCTATGCCTTTGGGTACACTCAACGAGTGTTTATGAGGGAGTATTATTATTATTATATTATTATTATTATATGCAAAACTGATAGATTTCAGTAGAAGTGGTGATTTTTTTTATTTTGTCACGAACTTTTGCAACTTGAACTTATGGAATATTGAAAGAAACAGTACCCAGTTGATTGAATCGAAGTTCCAAATTGGTTCCAAAGTATATTTTTCCAAAAATTTGGTCTTTCACTTCGATTATGGAAACTATATTGCTTTAGAATGATATTTAAAAAGTTTATTGACATTCCGTCAAATTCAATCAACAACAATCAAAATCACTATGTCCCTGGAATATTAACATGAGGACGAGGCGCCATCTCTGGATCCGATTACAGAAATAGACCACGAGTACCATTTCTGATCTTGACCACAAACTTTCATTAAAAGAGATGATACTTCAAATTCTCCTTGAGCTCTATTGCATGGAAGAAATAAATGTGGCATCAGTGCGCGTATTGGGTCTATACCTATGCTGTGTGCGCATTTAGAACAAGCGGCATTTTGGTTCGGGAATGTCGATTTGGGATACGAAAGATTTTATTGTAAGATAGTAAATTTAAAGCCGCTCTTAGTGGTGTTGCTTTTGAACAGAAATGAGAAAATGCTCTAATGGAATTAGATAAAATAAACGCCGTTCTGTGGACCGGAGCCTGTAGTATGCATCCCAAGAAACCAAACCTCATCAGCCCTCAATTTTCATCAGCACAGAATTATTTATTGTTCTGGCCATTTTTCCGACAATGTGTTTCTAAATCTAAAATATTCCTATAACAAGGTAAAAAAAACTGTAATGATTATCCAAGGTTTACTTTCCATTTATAAAATGTAATGTGCAAACAGTAACATACTGCCCCACGAAAATTATATTTTTCTTTATGAAGAACCCCTCATTAAGGTCAAATAAATGTATCTAAGATATCTGAATATTTCCTTTGCAAAATATACAAAGGGTGGTTCTAAAAAACTGGTCGGATGAGAGGGTCAAAAATTCAATGTGTTGGTGCATAAAACTAAACAAAACAAGTCCATCAAAAGCATGTTAGGAATCTACTTGATACTTCTTCTATTCGGTTCACTGGCCGTGGGAGGAGGTGGAGGACCCCTCCTGTCGAGTTCCTCCAAATAATTCAACACCAGCTGGGTCCTTTCCTGAGGTATATGGTCCAAAACTAGATATCGCTTGTCGTTTTTCAAGATATCCTCGATCTCTTGCATATGACCTTGGGATTCTCTGAGGGACTGCAAGGACTTGTGGGTTATCAACTTCGTTTCTTGTAGAAGCTCCTTGAACTGACCTTTGGCCAAGATTAACTTGTCTTTCAGATAATCTTTGAACTCTCTTTCACACTGAAAATTTTGAAAAAAATTAAGAGTATGTTCAAAAATATACTCTTCAATAAATCCAACTTCTTTATCCTCACACAATATACAGGATCCTGCAACAAGGATGAAGTCCCATTAAAATTCAATTTTGGTCATACATCATACGTTGGTGACGATATATCTTAAATCGATTATTCATTTACTTTATTGGTCCCAAGAAACATTTCTGTTTATAGAAGGATAAAAAAATAATAATGATAATGATACATACACTGAATAATGGCAATAAATACATAGACAAGAACAAGTTTATATGAAACTAAAAATGGTGGAATCAGAAAATATTCATTTGTTTTCAACTCAACCGATAATTTTTTTTTTCAAACTAATTTTGAATCGTATTTCACCATATTTTTTCAAATGATTGGGTAATTCATTGTAAAATTTTATTCCATAACATAGTATTGATTTTTGACCAATATTTGTCTTAGTTTTATGCACTGCTATATTATTGGAATATCTGGTTGAATAATTATGTTGATCACTATTAATTTTGAATATTAAATTAGAATGTTTCATATTATTTTCAACTAAATGAATGATAGTACACAATTTCATTTTATATAATGAATAAATGTCTAGAAGCTTATTACGTTCATACAAATTAGCAGTTGACTGATAATAGTCAAGTTTGAATATACTTTTAATAATTTTATTCTGAAACGTCTCTAGTGGTCTTAGCAATGAATTTGTTGCTGCACCCTAAACAGAAATCATGTATTACAATTTGGAATAAACTAACAAAAAATAAATGCTCTTCAGATGTTTAAGGGGCAAAAAATGTCTTATCTTGAAAAGAATTCCAATAATTGGAGAAATCTATTTTCTCAAAACCTAAATATGTTTTGACCATGATAAATTTTCATCTACCAGAAATTTTAATGTGGAAAAGTATACTCCCATTATTCAATCCAATAGGATATTTCAAGTCAATATTAAAAGATTTTTTTGTGACGAACACAAACGAAGACAAAAAACAACTTGCCAAACATTGTGAATGAAAATGTGCAATATCTTAATTTATTTTAAATAGAACACCCTTTATAATATCGATCCATAAGAAGAAGCGCCAACAAAGATTCTACAAATTCAATTAAATATTCCCTATTGTTAAAATCAATACTTTTCATTGAAAAAGATTTTTTTTTTCGATAAATGTAAATTCTTATTTCTTCACCATAATCTTGATGAACGACATTTTTACGGCGAAATCCATTATTGACGACTGCGATCAAGAGATATGGTATGCTTGTAACACATTTCTTCTAATTCCTTCATTTGATGCAGTTTTTATGCAACCCGTTCTTTGAAATATCGCTCCATGCCTATAAAACTACCCGTTTGGAAGATAAAGTTGTGAATTCGACCACCACTTTTATTATTTTCATTCCCATTAAAATGTATGTTTTGAAATATTTACAATAATTTCAATTATTTAATTAATCCTAATAATCCTTTGCACAAACAATCTAATATTTCAACATTGGACCAAAATAAAATATGAAGACTCCACATAAGAATACAGATACTCTGCAAACAAAAATAGCCTCCAAAACAGAAAGTTCGAGACATAAAAAAATTCTCAGAAAAGTCTACAATCACATCAATGGATGAATTGACAGGGCATGGTTGTCAATGCTGACCTACTAAGAGTTTTGTTTTCAAGTTCACGGTTGTCCATTGTAAATGTTGTCCACTGGCTAAAGGATAAAATATTTTCATGTTTAAATAAGGTTCCTCAGCCCAATGGATTTCATTTATCCATGGGTATATCAAAGTTTTCAGATAAAGAAATTGGATTGATTTCAATTATGTTTTCAAAATTCTAACTTACCCGTTCGCTTGAAGCAAACTTTGAATATCTTGGATCATCTCTTATTAGCTTCTTGATCTCCTTCCAAGTGCTAACCAACGAGACTTCAGTAGTTTCATCAAGCAATTCGCGGAAATTTTGTCTCTTTTTCTTGATCAGCAGTTCAACATGCTCGTTGAACAGTTTTTCCTTATCTTCTCTGGACAGGCTATCGGCCAAATCCCATCGGTGATCTTTTCTCAATATCCTCTTGACCTCCCTCCAACTCAAATCTGAGTTTCTAACTAAATCCGACAGAAGGGCGTTGAAATGCTGAAAGAGAACATGAGAAAAACAATTTCACATCAATTTTACAAATATTCATTTGAAATTATATGTTTGCTTCAATTCTCCTAATTTTGAGCGAATGGAACTTCAATAAATTTTGATAATTTGATTTTACTATAAAAGTTGCGCGATTTTCAATGTTTATAATTTCAACTCTTTGAAACCTTAGTTGTAGGAATCGCTGTTTCTGTCAAATGTTAATATCTTGTAGGCCATAATGAATATTTTTATTGTTCACCATTTTTGGGATGACACATGGACGATAAGGCCCTCGTCATCCCTAGCTCTCACAAGTCTCTCAAAGACTTATGAGGGTTGTTCATAAAGGTGCAACTAAAAACTGATTTTCATAATAAAAAGTTCTACCTGAACGGCTTCGTCTCGTTTGTGTTGCTCCCTCTCCTTATCCCTGTCCCTCATATGAGTAGCCAAAGTCCTTTGCACTTCCTTCTCTCGTTCACGCAGACTTGCTTCAACTCGCGCCTGTTTATCTTTGTCTTTTTGATCCTTCTCTTCATCGGTGTCATCCTTCTCTGGTTCCTGAAACAAAACACATCGGACCTTAATTCATAGTAATTTCACATGAAACCCTAATATGAAAATTTAGTATCGACAATCCACCTGTCATTTTTCATCAAGAAATTAAATTTCGTAAATAAAATAGTAAACGCCGTTAGTGACGTTCGCTGCAACTTATCAGTTGATCTTATTTTCTTAGTCTACCCATATACCTACCCTACAGTGAGAGAACTACTGTGTGTTGTTATGAATACCATGGCAAATGTTTTGTCAATAAAAGAAATAAAGTTTATTACAAATGGTCATTCAATATCAATTAAAGAACTCTCCCTGCAATCAGGTTATGAGTCCAGCATACTGAAAATGTTGCTATCAGCAACATGATTTCGTGATAATGAAACTAACTTCTTGCATAGTTACCTCAACTTCTTTTTCTGATCCATCGTCGTCCTCCATCTTGGAATCTTCCTTCTCTTTGTCCTTGTCCTTATCTTTTTCCTTTTCCTTATCTTTATCCCTCTCCTTTTCTTTCTTATCTTTGTCCCTTGAGTGACGCTCCTTATCTTTATCCTTGTCCTTATCTTTATCCTTCTTCTTATGCTTCTCCTTCTCGCGCTTGTGTTCTCGATCCTTTTCCTTGGCCTTTTTCTTTTCGTCCTTCAATATTTTGCAGTATTCTCTGAACCAGTCTTCTCGGAGTCCATGCGAGTCGACCGCCTTGTATCTTGCGTCAGAGTCTACCTTCCTCTTGACCTCTGACCAGTGTGAATGCCTGTCGATGTCTGAATGTTCTCGAAGCATGGCAATGAAGTCTTTCTTAACCTGTAAAATAACAATCGTGAATGCAGGAAATGACTATAAGTGCAACTAACATTTTTAATCATTTTTAGTGTGAATTGAAAGATTTATTTTAAAAATTCCAAGTCAAGTAAACTCTCAATATCTGCCCTATATCGCTGAAAGGAAGAATTATAATTAGGATCTGAAAAGAAATGTGACCCTGAAAGGAAATTATTAGAAGCTGAAAATAAATTATTAATTTGGCCTACTTAGTTGCTTTGTAATAATAGCATAAAATTCTCAGCATGATTGTATACAGGTGTATTCTTTCATAGAAATAAACTGACTAATATCCGTTCACCAATTTCATTTATATAGATACATTTCCAGAATATTTGGTTATGAATACAATTCAGAAACGTAGAATATTAAAAGAAGTAGGTTGGTCAAACTAGAAAGTTCATGAAAACGCAGTTCAATGTTCATATTTATTTGAGACAAAACAAATCAGTGCTCCCATTTGATGACATGAGGATAAGGGCCCTATTCCATAACATCCATTGTTCAAATTCATATTAGAACAAAATAACTGTACCAATAAAATTGAAATTATACATTTATCCCGGCGAATGTCATCAGAAATGAAATATTGTTTATGAATAAAATATTTGTCATTAAATCCAAATTAGGGTAGTATATTAAATTATGACCAAGAAAGTATTGGAGACCAACATATTCAAAAGTAAGGGTATTTTCAGTTAGAAAGCTTACTGATTCTGATGATGTTAATTTTATTGGCAAGTGAAGTTAAGTAGTTTTCTACGTTTCTGAATTCAGTTCTATTATTGACCTAACTTAACTTTTTCTATTTTCTGAGGAATAAATCTGGTAATTTTAATGACTCGATTCTGATAATGAGAAATTGCTCTATATAAGTGTGGCTAAATATTACTTTTATGTGATAACCGAAGGAATAGCATATTTCTGCCAATGGGTGGTTTATATGTTTTTCAAATGTGTGGCCATTATCAACCTTTTTATTAATATCATAGATATATTTTGCATTTGATTTTTGAAACAAATAGTGCTGTCAAAAAAACAAAATCTTTTTTCAAAAGACAAAGTTCCTGATTCAACTTAAAACACTTTGAGATAGTTGATTATGCGGAGACTAATTATTATTATTCACTTATTAAAAAAATTGAGCTGATTAAAAAATATCAAAATATCAGTTTTTGTTCAAATATTATCTTGTGACCAATTTAAAAAATATATATAGGTACTGAATCAGGCCAATTTATTCCTTTTCATATTTAAATTAATTGCATGTTATTATAAATTATAAAACATAATGGTGATGGCCCGATCCAGATGAATTTTTATAAGATTGTCACTTTCACTTCTGCCGGAACTGGGTATATACATCCAAAAAATCTCGAAATACAAAATAAAATTTAAACATTCAGCAATATTGTTCAGTACAATTCCAGGTTAAAACTAATGATAATATTGTAACACTTTAAATTTTTTTTATTGTCACACTGCCAGTAAACTAAAAATTCGGAATCAAATTAACTTAAAATTATTATAGAACTCATTGTTATCATCACCAAAATGTATCATCATTAATGATTTTTATTCTGACATTATTTTTGTACCTACAAAATGAAAAAAAAAATTTGAAAATATTTTCCATTTTTAATAATAAGTATTTCATGAAGATGTGGCCACTACTGGAGCTATTTCATACAACTCATTCCTGAAACGAAAAAAGTTAGGAAAGGGTAAAGTTGGACGATAAAATCTATCAATACATCACAGAAATAGAAAAAAAATTTGATTTGATTCCTTCCCAAATCGAATTGAAAATGAACGACAATTCGCATCAATCAATTTCTTTGCGTCAGAACAACTTGAAATAAAAATAAAATAAAGAATGGATGAAAAAATGCTTGCTTTTATTAACTTGCCGAAAAGAAGCAACATCTTTGTAGAAACAAATACTCTATCAAAAAATATTTTTTTGTGTCAACTATGCAAAATTCGTTATTGTTAATATAATATGGCTTTTATAATTTATCTGAAAGTCAATACATATTTTCAATGTCAATTTGTATTCGTTGTTTATTATGTGATTGTTGATTAAAATTATTCAAAACGGTTTTTGATTATGTCAATGAACTTCTTTTTGGCAGATATTTGACAACAAATAATTGTGAAACATCATAGCCATTATTCAGAAATTTAAACTGATATTACACTCACATGCAAAAAAACGCAACAAGTTGATATTTGGTAACATTTGATGTCTCATAGTTTTTTATGTGTTCAATTTTCAGTGGCAAAAAAAGAAAAACGACTGCTATTGATGACAGATTTCTTCACCTGAACACCCTGCGGGATCGTCATTTAACGTCAGTGCCGTCTAGAAATCCACTTCAAGAGGTCCGAGGTACAAATTTTAGCGTGTGGACAGTTAGCCGAAGATTGAAGGACTTCGGTTTGTAGCTTGCAGACCAGCAACTGTACCCAAATCACTTCGGCGTCACTGAGTTGCTAGACTGCAATTTGCTACTGAACATTTAAAGATTTGCAGAGTGCACGTTCAGTCCATGTCTAAGTTATGGAGGAGGTTCAGTAATGGTTTGGGCAGGAATATCCCGGGAGGCCTGCACTTAGTTGGTGGTCATCGATGGATCCTTGATGGCCCACCAATATATTGAGGAGATATTGAGCAATAAAGTTGTACCTTTTAGTGGATTTATCGGCGATGACTTTTTCTCATGCAGGATAAGGCGCGGCCACATACAGCAAGGTGTATTACACAATACCTCGCGGAAGTAGGTATTACAAATTGAACTGGCCGGCATGTTCGCCTGATCTCAACCCCATAGAGCATGTTTGGGACATGCTTGGTAGGCGACTCAGGAATCGCGAAGTAGCTTCGGCTACGATAAATGAGCTTCAGTTAGTAAATCAGTAGGAATGGCAAAATATTCCTCAAGATGCTATTCGTAACCTAATTGACAGTATGAACCGACGCATGCAAGCAGTAATAAGAACTAGAGGTGGTAATACCAAATATTAAGCTGAATTTGTTGTAAAAAGTACGTTTCTTCAGGTTATTTAAGTTACAGTTGAATTAATTTGTTTGGAGTTTGATTTTGAATTTGAATTTGGGAGGTTTGCATTAAAACATTTTGCAATAATTGCTTATTATGAAAAAAGAATAATATATTGTTGCCTTCTCATTGCTATACTTATAAACTGTGCTGTCAAACTGGCATTATGGCAAAATCAGCTAAGCCATCTCGTCAAAAAATAACATTTCTTACAATTGGGTTAACTGTTGTCTGCAGTTCATTTCTCTCCTAAAAATGACTAGTGCACTTAAGGGCATGAACCAAAAAACAAAATGTTAAAAAGGAATGGTTCTTGACAAAAATTATTATTTTGAAAGAATTTGCCCACGAAATTATTCCACAGAATTTTTTAAAATTAGGGTTTAAAAACAAACTTTTAATTAACCCTGTATAACAACTAATGAGCCAGCATTTAACGAAAGACTAAATGTGCAAGTTAAAATTAGTAATTTTATCTACATTTTGATGAAAACATTTTGAAAATTTAACTAAGAAGTAAAAAAACTATATGAGACCTCAAATTTTACCGAATATTAACTTGTGTTTTTTTTTGCATTTGAGTATATAAACTTCAAAACTTGTACACACTTATACAAAATTTTGCTCTCGATTATAATTATAAACTTGAATTTTAGTAATCGAAATTGTTACTCTTAAGACTTTACTTAAAATATTTACGATTGTTCTTCATTATATTTATCGACTAACTTGTAGGTTTTTAGTACCGTCAAATAAAAATAAGGCCCATCGATGACAAACGGCACGACATTGGACTGGAATCTCGATGAACTGCTGACCTGAGCCTTCGGTACTGGTTGATACAAGACAAGACCTTCTCACGGCAGCTCTTGAAAAAGTAATGATGCTAGATAAAAGTTTTCTCATTTACTACATTTATCTAATAGAAAATTTGATTTGAGTGTATTAATTACAATCTACCTTTGTTTAAGAAGATGGTGATGAATGTATGATGTACTACATAAAAACTAACCGAAAACAAGAAATTAACATTTGAAGGATTTTTTTTTTCGTTGAATATAGGAATTTGATAGCCATTTCTGACCCCTTCTCACCAACTTCTTCATAAAACGTTATTTTTTAATTGATTGAGACAAGCGGTCTAAGAGGGCTGAATGTCTATTGGCCTCGATTCTCATGCACATGCTTTGCTCAAAGCAAACGTTGTTTTTCCAGACTTCTCCCACGATCTCGGTAACGGTAAAAGATATAGAGGTGATTATAATTGGGGGAAAAGTAACGTAATTAGTTCTGAAGTTATACAGGAAAAAACGAAAATTTCGAAATTCTTCTTTTGTCTAGGTTATCTTTTTATTTTGTTCGGGTTTTTTTAAACTTGCGGCACTTAGCCGTAGCAACTTTTTCTAGACTATCCATCTGTGGAAATCTGTAGAGGTCATCTCGTTGAGCGCAAAAAGTGTCAATAAAAAGGATTTTTATTTTTTGATTTCTTTCAAAATAACGTCAGAAATAAATAAAACTAATTTCGAAAATTTTACTTTATTCAAGATATCTCAAAATGCGAAAAGATTCTTTACTTCTGCAAACTCCATACAAAAAGCTTTCGGATTGTGCAACTTTTCTCTAATTTAACAAACGTTGTAACTCCAGCCGTTTCCGAGATCCTAATGCTATCCCATCCTTACCTTGGACACACTGTATATATATATATTCAGCCATTCATTTACAGATTGAATTCTGCAGTGACGTGACTGATGGCGATTTAAATCGCATAGTGAGCTTGCACGTTATGTTCTTTTAGCTGTTACGACCAAGGAATTCGTGGAAATATTTGAATCTATTCAACTGAGTACTTCATAAACAATACCACTTCGCATTTTAAAATTATGAGAAATGTATTTTCCTTGCCCCAAAAAAATTTCAAGTGAGGCAAGTGTAACCCATGCATTTCTAGTCTACGTAAATCATAGAATCAATGCTTTGGTATTTGATTTCTATGACGTAAAGTACGAAAACATCAAATTCATCGACCTAATGCAACTAGACATGACAAAAATAATTATGGGTGATTGGGTTGTTGTGAAATTCGAACAGAAGAAACAGGATCAAGATGTATGAATACCAGCTTACCGAAAAAAAAATATGACTACAAGTGAAATTCTGTAGAAGAATCGGAACAGTATACAACAAGACTAGTTTTTTACACTTGCCTCGGCAAACTTTTTCCAGTTCTGAATTATAAAAAGAGTCATGGGTTACACTTGCCCCAACCACCGGGGCAAGTGTAACCCAACGACGAAGCACATGAAAAAAATCATAGAAAAAAATTGAAAACCATGGATATTTTCTATATTGGTACAAAAGTTGAGGAAATGTCCTTGCAATCATCTTGCCAAATATGACGAAGGTTAAGAAATAGGGTTTCTTGTTGAGTCGGGTCAAAGTGGAGGTACTGAAATTTGCGGTTCCACTTACCCCGGTGTGAGAATTGTAAAATAACAAAGAATAAGAAGTGAATCAATTACAACAATTTTTTTCTGAAATATTACTGGTAATAGATTAATATTTCCAAAACACTGTAGTTAATGAAAAATACAGGTCCGAATTAAAAAATAAAGAGTTGATGGTGGTCTATTTTACGAAGCTATAGGAGGGACCCCTAAAATAAAAAATTCGGAATTTTTATGCAAAATTCAGAGAGTTGTAAAACGGAAATTTAAAATTCAATATTCTGACTATATCTCGGAATTTTACATCTTTGGAGATAATTTGTAATTTTAAAATTCCGAGTTAAAATCAACATTGTAAAAAAAAGATTTTTTTTATTTCAGATGTCCCTTCCAGAGCTTTGTACAATTTGTATGATATAATGAACTTGTCTTGTACAACTTGCACTAATGCATTTAGGTGTTCTAGACTGAATGATATGAAATGATTTTCATCTGTGTTAACTACTAACCCTTGATTGTGCAAAAATTATTATGGAGATTCTAAAAGATCAATTATATTAGGTTATCTTTTGATTTGCGCTTTGTTTGAAAGCCTTGAGCCAAAGAAAACAACACTTTTGACATTACACAGTGTCATGCCAATCTCAGTCTTATAATGAAAATTCAAGAACTTTTCTGAAATAAAACACAAGTATTCATTAATTAGGTAGATGTTATTTATAACAGAATAAAGATTTGTTAAATTTTTTTTTTTCAAAACCAATTGCATTTTAGTATTATTATTTTGAGGTTAGTTTTCTTGCAACTCAAATCTAAATTTCTACAGATTAACAAAGGTAGATTGCAATTGAATTGAGTTAATGAAAATATACAAAGATGCAAACCTTTACAAAGTGTTAGATCACCAAATGGTTTTCTTATCGAAAACAAACTATACTAAACAGCACTTTACCTGCAGCTCTCATCCATTTCTTGCAAGACGACTTCTTTCACAGTACCTGGATATGTTATCGAAAGTAGGAAACATAGGAGTGAAGGGATACAAAGAAAAACCAAGGAGAGCAATTGTGCCCTAAAGTATTTTCAATTTTCCGATAAAGTGAATAAAGAGTATCATGAGACTATTTATATCCCCATAAATAAATGAACAACAGGATGTACTTCATATTTAGTCAAGCAAATGAAAATAACTTCGCAATAATATAAACCCTGGATAAAATTTGTGAATTAAAATATTAATTTTTCAAAATTATCAAGACACTTTTCCGAAGATTCGAAATCAAGATGTGATTTGTCTTAGGATCAAAGCATCAAATAACCTCAAAAACTTTGAAACACTAATTAAAGAAAAACTTGAGCATTTTCAAGTTCTACCAATAATGCAGTTTCCAATTTTTCGTTAAAGACATTTCAACTGAATTTGGTACACTATTTTTTTATTAAGGCAGTCCATAAATGTAACATCTGTAGAAAATTTCGTTACAAGTATAACAGACCAAAACAACTGTATTTTCAAAATCCATAACTTTCTATAGATTTCTCAAATCTCGTCATAAATTTCTAAATAAAGTAGAAGGTATTTGATTTGCGGTGAACAATATGTCTCGAAAAAATACTTCTTTCTTTCTATGTATGTTGATTTTGCTTTTGCTTCCGTTTAGGCGCATTCAGCCATATCCAAGTGTTGATTTTGGCACCGGTTCATTTCTTCGAAATGTGATTATGTACTCAAAAACGAATAAAACTTCATTATGGCATAGTTCAAAATAACTTTGTGGACCTATAATGTTACATAGGCTGCCTGCTTATTCAAGGTCTGATCCTTAAAACAACCATTTCTTCAAAGAAAGATACAAATACCTAATCAAAAAATGTATTAAAGAATATGGAATTGAATTGATGTGGTTGGGTTAGCCTCCATTCCATTGTATTTCCTTCCTATTTTTGTTATGGGTATTGAAAATACTAGTCTGGGTGAAAATTAAATTCCATGATCATTATCATCCACTAATAATAATTCTTTCATTGTACCAAATTCAGTTTCAATATCAGAAAAAGTTAAAAACCGAAAAAAAAAGTTTTTCACCTATTCAACACCTTGTGTTAAACAATGTTAGCATTAAGTAAAAATGCACTAAATTTCAAAGTTTCCCCTTGTGGAAATCTGAGGAAAACGTAATCCTCTTCAAAAGCGTTTGAAAATTTTCATTTTAATGAAAGATAATACTCAAAGAAAAATGTACATAACATACCTCTGCTACAAACTTCCAGAAAAACATTTACAGGATTTCCTTATATTTCAACTGTTAGGGTTAGATCATGGAAATCTTATTCTACTCCATATCTAGAACTTGGCTGGAGCATGTTACTCATAAAACTCATATGTTGGTAAATGAAATCCATCCCATGACTCAAAAACTGGGTAAATGTTAAATGGATGTTATATTTCAAGGCCTGAAGCCTATTTAGGCTTGGATCAAATTTATCTGCGGCCGGCTCATTGTCCAAGTTTGGGCCAATGAATTTTTGTGGGGATACAATTACAAGTGGATTGGATACTCTTACATTTGAAACGTTAGATGGGGGAGAAATTTCGAGAATACTTCATTAAAAGAAATATTGAAAGTTCGAAAATACATTTGTGCAGAAAAACTTGTATTCAAATCATTGTGACTCATAAGCTAGCTTTATGAAGAATTTATGTACCTGTCATAGAAATATCACTGTTTTTGGTTATAATGATGAATTACCAGATTACTTGAATGAAAAGATTTTATTTTTTGCTTAGCTTTCTTAAGTTCAAGCCGCCTCTGTTTAAGAATAATTAATTTTGAAAACACTCATAATTAAACATCCCGTATCTTCGATTCGTTTCAGAATTCTCCGTAACTTCTAACACGATTATTTGGATAATTCATAACTTTTCAATACGACAGTATGAAAAGAGTATGTTGCCATTAGGGAAATGGCAGTTGTGAGCATGTCTTTATGGGTCCTACTCCGCTTTGAGGAAATTTTTGATATTTGTTGGAGAATATGGTTGCTGCAATTACATGAGAAGCTCAATTTTCAGCTGTATCTTACCTCAAACCTTCCTCTCGTAAATGTTGACGCCGTTCGTCAGTTGTGATGATTTGAGTTTGATGTTCATGGCCAACTTTGTTCGATTGAACAATCAACTGTATCTCCGCCATTTTTCTACCGATTTTCAATTTTGAAGAACATTGTTATCACAAATTACGTGTTCTTCCAGATAATGTACAGGTTGTCATTTGAAAAAAAAATTGGGGTCATTTCATGTTAAACCGGAAATGGTAAATTTTCGGTAATGGAGTCAAAATATGCGTATTTGAGTATTATACCGACTTAACAAACGTGAAACCTGTATCTATGAAACTATAGAAAAATTGGGGGGCGTACCTCACCTCGTGGTCGCCCGGTATGTGCTTTAGTTTAGATATGTCGTCTGCTTAAAAGGTTAATAGGCAGGGAACAATTCACAAACTCACTGAACGTACGTACAAGAATATTTGTGTCGAACAAGATATTTGTGTGAACAGATATTTGTGTGAACAGTTTTGTCATATAATAATGAAATTATATTACCATACAAAGGTAAATCAATTCTCAAATATCCAACCAGTTCAAAAAGTGTCTCAACAAATTTGTTCCCTCGTTTTGTACAATGCCATAAAGAAGAGTAAGGCATTAATCAAAAAATTTGCGTAAATATTGAAAATGGCAGACCAAAGAGATATTTTGCTAATAAATCCGCTCTGAGCCTTGATGTATATTTCTGTGACCACATATACATATTCAGAATTATCCGAAGATGAACATTTATCTGAGTGGCGAATAACATCAACTCAATTTGATGTCTTCCAACCCAGCATTTACCAAATTCATTTATGCCTTCATAAACGCAGATCTGAAATATTTCTTCATAAATTCACGGGTTGTCAAAATGGAATTTTTTGTTGTCCAAAACCGTAAGGACCGACTCGCGACGATAAATACATACTAGACTGACTTACCGTTTCTCTCCTCTGGTTCTTTTCCTCCTTTTCTCGCTTTCTTACTTCTATCAAGTATTCGTTGAACAGACTTTCTCGTTCACGCATCTTCTCAACACCTTTGAAGCGCTCCTCTTTTGCAAACTTTTGTGCAAAATCACTGAATGACGACCTGAAAGTAAATCATTATTTTAAAAAATATACCTGATTGTGCTTTTAATTTTTCATCCGTACATTCAAAGAGTACGATAGTAAATTGTGAAAATTAATAAATAAATGATGTCATCTGCAATAGTTAATTATACAGGGTGTTTCCGATATTGGAGCCATAAATAAAATAGGGTGTTCTATGAGACATAATGACACAATAAAAAGCATGTACCCTTTTATCTCCCAAAAATAGACTCATTTACTCACGAGTGTTTGGGAAGCACTGGTTTCATTCATCAGTTCCTAGGACGCCTATCTTCTAGTATTGTGTTTATAATTCGTATTCCCGCACCGTTGCCAGTTTATTATTATTTCGTAAACCTTGCCAGTTATTACATTTGGTTTCGAAGTGAACCGAAATAAAAACACTGAATTAAATCAAAATCATGGCAATGGGGCATTCTCATTTCATAACAGGGGATTAAAAAGTTACTGAATAAAAACGAAATTTAATCTCACAACAGGTGTTCGAAATGACCGCCACCACTTTCTATGCAGAGTCTCGCACGACGGAGTAACGAGTCACAAGCACGCTGAAAACTACCTTGTTGTCGCATCTGTTGAATAGCGTTGTTATTTTACCTATGTTCCAACTACCTACCTAAATGCAATTGCGATTGCAAATAACGTATGCGTAATACCTAACAACACATTTTCCATAGTGGTGAGTCCAATAGGGATTGTAAGAATTTCGAAAAACAGAGATGTAGGTAAAGGAAATACGGATGCAGTCGAATACCGAAACACAACAATAACCTAGGTACCTAACTACATAAAAAGGCTGGAGTCGTCAAACGATTTACCCAAAATTCATCATGCACGTAAAATAGTCACAAATATCTTATTGAATGCAAGAAGCGATATGATCGAAGAATACCACGACAAACAATACAAGACTCTAAATCGATATTTTCAAAAATATCGTTTTTTCGAGAAAAATGTACTCCTTCATTCCGCTTTAATTTTTCGTTTTCTACTACCCATTTCACTTATTGCTCCTATTTCGGAAACACCCTGTATATTATATCCTAAAACAAGTATTACTCACTTTCCATGTAAGTTGGATTCGCTGAGTAGCTTACGGAATGCATCCTTCTTCTCCCTCAGCTTGTTCCTCTTCTCCCTGCGTTCCTCCTCGGCCCTCTCTTTGACATATTTCTCAAACACCTGCTTCCTCTCTTTTGACGTAAGGAGCAAGTACCTCTGGTCAAACACTATCTTGTGGAGCTCTTTTTCCCAAGTACTGAAGGCAGAAACTTGTTTCTCTGTGAGCATTTCTTTGAACAATTTTATTCTGGTCTCAAGAGGAATAACGGCCCTTTCTTTGGCCGCGCGAACTTCAGCTTCTATCGCCGCCTCCTTACCTATATCGATTTTTTTAATACCGGCTGCTGAACCGTTGGTGCCTGTCAAAGTACAAATATGCTTTATTATTGATAAGAAATATCGTAGGATTGTTAAATTTTAATTTACAATTAAAGCTGAATTTTCAAATGTTCTAGAACTTTGAGATCACTAGCTTATACCCGGTGACGGGCGTATTATAAGAATATTACGAACATTTGTTGAAATTCGAAAATATTTCATCTACTAGGGCAGTAAGACAATAAACTTATGACCTGACCCTCCTCATAGGTTAGGTTAGGATTGAATTTGGTGGGCCTTCATCAGGCACCCCAAGTATTGTGGCTCAACCTATTTTTATATTCCTCCCAGAATATCATCCTCATAGGTAGAGGTTATATACAAACGATATACATACAGTGAGTATCGTAAGTGTTACCCCCCCCCCCCTATCAACTCGTTACTGCCGAGAAACTTTGACTTTTGATTTCTACATTGTACATTTTTGTATGAATAGTTTACCCCTAATTTGATCTCTTACTGGAGGGTAGCAATCTTTTCGGAAAATTTGAATAGCATGGGGTGTTAATTGAGAGCTCATTTGGAAGGGGGATGTATTCTCTACTCAACCGTGAAAAGGAATTTAAATTTACTCCGTTATTATCGAGTCATTATCGTTTCAGAATAACAAAAATTACCTTAGCGCACTCATCCACAGAATGAAAATTTGGCCCTGCACCTATATGATATCGGGTTTGGTTCAGACGTCAAGTGAGACGTATGTGTCATATCTTTGGATATTAACTGCACGATTTTGTTGGTGTTTTTTCATTGTTTTCGGGATAAGTGGTCAAAATAATGAACTGAAAAACATTTGTTTCAGTGATAAGGGAGTACCTTTTTTTTAATCGGTCACGTGCTTGAGCAAAATGTGAGCTACTGGTACGATAAAAATCCTCGCGGAACTCATACTCAGTTTAAACAAAAAGTTAATGTGTGTGCAAGAATACTGGGTGACCACATTATATGTCCGATATTTATTGAGGAAAATCTGACTGGTGTCCTCTATTTGGAAATGCTGGAAACAGTGATATATCCACTGATAGTGGCAACAGTCGAAAATAATGTAAAAAAATTTTACTTTATTTTGCAACAAGATGGAGCTTCTCCTCATTTTGCAGTTGCTCTGAGAAATTATTTTAATACTGTTTATGCAGGACGATGGATCGGGTGCCGAGGATCTGTGGAATGGCTTACAAGATCAACAGATCTAACCCCTTTAGATTTCTTTCTATGGGATCACCTGAAATCTAAATTATACGAGACTCAGTGTCACTCTATTCAGGAGTTGCTAGCGCAGATTACGGAAGTGTCCAAAGATTACTCGAGAAACTAAGCGTACGGGCTGAAACTAAAAATAAACCTATTTTTGCCAGCGGGTCAACGGGGGACATTTTGAACACTTATTGTGACAACAGATAAGGTTAGTGTTAGTTCAGTTGCCTTTCTGTTTGTGGTGTTTTGTTATTTTTAGACGTTAATGACACAACACGTCATGAAGCAAATCTCAAATATTTTGCACAGTTGAATGGAGGATAATACATCCTTTCAGATAAGCTATTAAATACAGTCAGCTTCCCTCGATTCAAACTCAATTGACCCCGAAATTTCTAATACTTTTATGAATCAAAATAAAGTGGAAACATTTCTTAAAAAGATAAATGGAATAATATTCTGACTTCAAATAACCCATAACATGCATACCTACAATCTGTTTATTGATAAAATGAAAAATTATAATATTTTATCCACTCAAACTATCTCCATTAAACATTCAAAGAGAAAACTGAAACCTTGGATGACGATAGATCTGTTAACGTCAATTAAATATAGGGACAAACTGAAAAAAAAATGTAAATAGATGCTATACTGAAGAACCAAATGTAGAATACAAAAATTACAGAAACTATTACAATAACCTGATCAAAATTTATATCTTCCCAAATACAACTCGTTCACTTCACTTTTTATCTTACCTACTTACTTTAACTTTTATTTTACCTACATTTACATCATTTATAGACTTTCATAAGGTAATGTTATGTTTATCTAAAACTTTTACACTTTTAACGGCCAATTGGATATTGTTTATTATCACTAATTTATTGTTCAGATACTAGACTATATGTAGATTTGACTACTTGCATGTTTTATGGTTTTCCTGTGCTTTGTCTACGAGAATGTAATTCTTTTGACAATAAAGTGTATAAATTGTATTTTTTGTTCGTCAAATTTTATCAGATAATTTTTTATTTCCATCACTCAAACTTCTTTATTTCAGGGAAAAACATTCAAACAAACCGAATATAGATAAAATCACTCGTCCTATCGTACTCGTGATTTTATCAATCGGTTTGTTTTTGCCAAATAAACAAATTTTCGTGGAAAAGAAAAAATATCGATAAAATTTGAAGCACTCGTGGTATTTATTACCTTTGATAATTTTGCCAAGGTTTTCGAAAAGTGTTTGAAAAATAGACCTATTGATTTTTTGGAAAGAAATGATGTTTCATTTGAAGGCCAGTTTGGTTTTAGAGAAAATATGTCAACTGAAAACACAATATTTCAATTGTTCAACAGTGTATGGAAAAACTTCAATGACAAAAAAAGAGTTTTTTTTTTGGATTTGGCTAAAGCCTTTGATACCGCCAACCATCAAATTCTTCTGAAACGTCTAGAAACTATAGGAGTTAGTAGAATTACTTTAGACTCATTCAAAAACTATTATCTAACAAAAATCAAAACGTTAAAATAAACAGTATTCACAGCGATCCACTACCTGTCACCATGGGTCTCCCCCAGGGTACAGTACTAGGCCAATTTTATTTTTGATTTTAATCCACAATTTTTATAAACTTTCTTACATCAAAAGCAGGACGACACAGCTCTTTTATTTGAAAGCGATTCCTGGGATGACGTCTATCGGTGGTCGGTGGATCAGCGGTCTAACGCACAGGCCGTTCGAAACTCCAGCATAACGATAGTCGGTTCGAGCCCGATGTATGTACAAGAGAATTTTTCTCATCTACTTTATATCGGATCGATAGGCCTTGTTGAAAATCAAGTGTATTGTGGGTTGTCTAGATGCCAATCTCGGCTGGTGCCAGCTTGGAGTGCACACCGACCACCCGAGGTGGTGCTGTAGGTTTTCCTACAGCTGAAAAGTAAATACGCCACCAAAAATCAGTAAGTCGCCCCGGAGCGCCACGGAAAATAATAATAATAGCCGTCCTCTACCCGCACAGGCTATGCCTTTGGGTACACTCAACGAGTGTTTATGAGGGAGTATCATTATTATTATTATCAGAAAGCAGAAACAGGGCTCAAATATGTTCTCTCTTGGTTAGATGTAAGCCTTCTGAGTAAAAACTAAATTTATTTTATTCACCGCAACAAAAAAGATTAACCCTTGAATAACACTCTCACTATTCATTAATAACTCTGCTGAACTCCAATGCAGTGTTTATTTCCAGAAATTAAAAAAGTTGACAACATGAGGTATTTGGGTGTGTTTGTGGACCAGCACCTGCGATGGGAAAAACACATAGACAATACAACTCACTTGCTGAATCTGTATTGAGGTACTGTATCATCATATGCGAGGGTCTCAGTAAAACATTGCACGTTCTAGAGGTTGTGCAAAGACTAGATTAAAAATAATTTCCAAGAAAAATAGAAGATACTCAACTGAAGATCTTTACAAAACACTGGCTTATTTGGTGTAAGAAAACTATTCACCTATCAATGCCTAATACGGATGCAAAATAATTCCAATTCACAAATTAGCCACACATGCTCAATCTGAACAGAAAACAAATGCTCCTATCTATAGAATAACTCATACACAGAGATTTATATCATACTTTGAGCCAAAACTGTTCAACCTAGTCCCTATAGAAATCAGTCATTCCTAATTGAAATCAAATCAAAACTCAAAGAAAATGTAAACCAGAATTATAACAAAATAAAAACCGTGTATGCACTAGAATAATAATAACCTGAAAAACAAAAATATTTATATCGTTACAAATTCAACTTAATTTTCATTGAATTTATTATGTCTTTTCACACTTCTGAACATAAATAAACTTTACAATTCAGGCTGATGACTACAACACAAGCATTGCTTAGGTAGCTCAGTCTCAACCACAATTTTTTAGATCACAGTTTTTCTAGATCTAGTTTTGAATTTAGATTGTGAATTAAACTATTACTTACCTGAATAAATTTACAATCTACAATTTACAAATTTACTCACCCCATGCTATTTAACTTTTTTGAAAGAAGCGCTCCCCTCCAGTAAGGGATGAAATTAGGGGTAAACTATTCATACAAAAATATACATTGTAAAAATCAAAAGTATCGGTGATTTTCCTAACAGGAATCCAGTAACTAGTTAGATAAGGGAGGTAACACTTATGATGCTCACTGTATAGGTCAACCAACAAACACAGGTCTGTCAAGCAATCCAGTAGTAACCAAACTTTAAAATTATTGTAGAGAGTACATATTTGTTTCTTTCACTTAATAAGAACTGTTCCTAATTTTTCTATTAAAAATAAATATTTTTTAATGGACTACTAACTTTTAGCGGTAATACGTATATTAACCTAATTTATGATAGCTCACTTCAACTTTGTTGAAATTCCAATTTGTTCTAATTACTTACCGGATTGTGACATATTTGATTCATCTAATTTGAGCTTTTTAGCCGGTGTCTCTTCAATATCGCTATCGCTATCATCTGAGGAACGTTTCTTCTCAGGTGATTTAGGGATTTCAGGTTTGACATTCGTAGTAGACAGAGCATCAGGGGCATTGGCCACCATTTTATCGACATCAGTTCTCTTCAATAGTTCTTCTGGTCTTTCCCAAACAGAAGTTCTTGAAGATGGGTTGTAGAAGAAAACACGACCATCTCCAGTCCATACAACACACCTTAAATAAAAAATGTATGTAAAAAAAATACCAAACCAAATAACAATATAAGGTATTATTTTTTCAATGAAATTAAGAACCAGTAGTTAAGGATTGTTCTGATAAATTTCATTATGCAATGATAGATTACTCAGCAAGACATGTTTTTTTACAGTTTAATTTTTAGTGGTTAGTTTTTTCTATTTCATAAACTCGCATTTTGCTAAGTGAGCATTATCAGGAGCCCAGCTCACTTCACTGTGCTGTACTATACTATAAAATGTCCTTTTACCAAATCATCCATTGTTACCGATCATATATCTCTTTTCAAAAAAAAATAGTCAATTCCTCACCAAGGTGTTCCTGGAACTGGAGTACTGGAAATGGGTCGCGACTTATCCTGAGCTTTCAGCTCCTTAGCTTTTTCCTCTTCTTCCTTCTTTTTTTTGATCTCTTCCTGCAACTTTCTGATTTTCTCCTCATTCTCTCTCTCCTGCTCCTCCTTGCTGGCCTCTCCGTTGGTAGTAGCTAGCTGCAACTGGGCATTTGTCTTACCTGAATCTGCTCCGATAGATTGTGAAGTTTCCAGACCTGGCTTCGTGGATATACCTTGAGCAGCAGCCAATTTAGCAGCTAAAAATGTCGAGATCATAAAATTATTGACAGATTTTACACACTGAATGTTAAAATGTAATAGGATACAGCAAAACTTCTAGGGAGTGAGTCAAAGACATTGAGAATCTATAAAAGTGTAGAGACAAGATAACTTGGGATTTTAATTTTTTTTTAGTTTTTCTTGACGCATGCAGAAAGTGTACAAGAATGTACTTTCTTCTGAAGACATAAAGTTGAAATTTTAGTGTATATATGTTTATTGTCTATAAGAAAAAAATCTATCAATAAAAACTTAAGAGGATTAAACAAAGAAATTGCATAAATCAAACAAATCATATAAACATTAACGAAAACTTTCACAGATGTACATGTATAAAAGTCACTAAACTTAGGGGTTTTGATCGTCAAAATTCTTTGAGACTATAGTAATCTTTACTGAAAAGGGGTCTACATGAGTCATTTCCTTCAGCTACAAATATATTTTATTGCGCGTTTCTGAAGTATGAATACATTTTGGAATAATTGGTTACACTACAAACACGATCTCATATCTCAAATGGGAATCCATTAACACATAGCATGCATTTTTTGCGGCACAAAATCCTAGTTAATTTGACACTACTCTGAGAGTGTGGCATCCAGCAGTTAATTTTTTGTTCGCATACTTCACATGTTCTTCAAATTTAACCTGTTCATTCCCGTTGTACTTGTCTGAGTACAGGATGAAAATCAGCATGTTAGAGCCATCTGTACGCGAATTTCCAATATTAAACACTACCGACATTTTCTCTATAGAGTTTTCTACCAAATAATATGAATGACAAACACATATGCTCCAGATGTTGTTAGCTGAGAAATTATTTCGAAAACTGCGCGCCACAAAGTAAACACTATAAAAGGGGGCAAGTAATATTCACTTTATATACTTTTCGTACATTTTGGTTGATATTATTATACATTTTTGGTTTGTCTATGTTTGTTGGATGAGCTTAGAAGTAATCCGCGAGATGTAATCTTTCTACTTATACTTATAAACCATCTTGAACTTGAGTGTACTCATTTGAGTACACCGGGGTCTTTAGATGCTTAGGGGAAATACTTGTTCGACGCTACAGCAGTACATTTTTATTGACAGATGAGTTTCGATTGATCATGGCTGAATTTTCTCCACACGGAGAAATACCATTGATATACTTTTCATTCCTACAACAGACGTCTACCTACAGACAGACGAGGAAGATATTGCCAACGAGTGTATTCAAGAGAAAGAGGCAATTTTCCCCAACGATATTCTTGTAAAAATTGAGGAGAAAAAGCGATGAAGAGGACGATACTCCTCTGTCTATTTCACAGAATCGGTTAGACCGGGGAACTACTCTTGCCAGCAGAAACGTTGGGTTGGTCCACGAGCCGAGAATCAAAATCTTGGCTTATCAAAATGGACCAAGAATAATATGAATATTGACATGCTAGGAATTACGGAAAATTTTGGACGTTTATAGACCGTGAAAACTGAACTAGAGAATCTAAATCCCGTGGAAGTTTTTGAGAAACTGATTGGCGAAGAAGTGTCAATCACATCACATTTATATGCGACACAAACAAAAATATGCATTTTTTGTACATGTTTTATGATATATCATACTTGATCTTCAGATTTTTCCAGTGTGCGTACTCATATGAGTACATGTATATATCTCATTTATTTATTTAAGTTTTTGGGCTGTTACTTTCTTATATCAATTTATTGTAAATAAAGTTTTTGAAATTATTTTGTGAATGTTTTTTTTATTAAAAAAAATATTGTTTGGGATCTAATGGGTTGAATGCTTTATCAATATGGAGTCCCAAAAATTTTGTACATACTTTTCTCTCAATTTCATTTATGCTTCTGTACATTTGGAAGGTTGCAATTGAAGGTTAGAATGTTCGTCTTGTTTGTATTTAAATACAAAAGGTTAGATTCGCGCCATTCTTTGATTTTTGCCAAATCTTTAGTGATGCTAGCATAAAAGCCACCGTTTTTAGAGTCCTGCCATAGAATAATTGTTGTGTCGTCGGCAAACACAGTGAAGCTACCAGATATGTCTAAGGTGTTGAGGTCATTCATGCATAAAATTGGTCCCAGAACAGATCCCTGCGGCATACCCCATCGTATTTTTTAATACCAGAATCTTCAAATGTTCTTATCAACTGTTTTCTACCGGTGATGTAAGAATGCATCGAGTTCAGTGATCCTCACTAAAAACCATATTTCTGCAGTTTTTGCTGCAGCAGAGTTTCTATAATTAATATTGGTAAGTATGCCTTTGGTTGTCCACAGCTTTCGTTTTTTTGATATTTATTATCTGAATTACAATTTGTTCTTTCACAATTATCATTACCATTGTTTTTGTAATCCATGCCAATTGAGATATTTACTTATTTCAATGATTTCTTCCCATTACATTAAACGAAAGATTGACTTTTCTTTACTTACGACTATTTTGTGCCTATTTTCTGACTATATTCTGGGCAAGCATGAGTTTTCCACATACTCCTGTCGATTTTTTATTCGAAACTTGATCCAACCTCACGAGTTAAGGTTGCAAAAAGCAAAAACAATTTATATTTGGATACTTTCAAGAGACAGGGTATGAAGAGTTTATCATGAGAGATTACATCAGGACTACCGATTTCAAATAAAGATGTACCATCATCCAACAAGTATCCCTAACAAATTACAAAGAAATATTGATTCGAAATCCCAAATTATCTCAAAAACTGTTGAAGAAATTTCGCTAGAATCTCACCCTGTAGTTATGAAATTGTAACAGTCAATACACAAACACTTACTTTCCAAATCTTTGAGAGGTTGGGGCTTCTCCCAAACGGATTCGCCCTTCTTTGCATTGTAATAATAAAACCGTCCATCGGGCGCCTTGTGTTCGGTCCATTCAGAAGCCCTTGCGATAATCTCCGGATCTACTTTGGACATGATGGCTGCCTCGTCTATGGCCGCTATCGCGCCCGGCATACCTGCAAGAAGACCCGGCGGCAAGGCCCAAGGTGCTCCGGGTGGCGCCCCAGGCCATCCCGGCTGACCACCCGGACCACCAGGCCAGCCAGTTTGAAATCCTGGCGGTGGCAGACCAAATGGGGGTGCGCCGAACTGACCAGGAAGCGAAAATGGGTTAAGACCTGGCGGAGGCCCGAGCAGAGCGTGCGGCGGCAGCTGTTGAGTAGGAGTAGGAACGGGCGTCGGCTGCTTGATAATCTCTGGCTTCACGTCTTCAGATTCTACAATCATCCATATATTTTATCGTTAGAAATAAGATTACTTTATTTATTAATATTTATTCATACATCAATATTTATAAAACAAAGAATACAAAAAATTATGACAAAATTAAAATACAATATTTCCAAAGGGAATAACATGAAACAGTCAGACAGTTACATAAAACTGGTATGAAGAGTTTATGATATAAACCATTTCAACAATTGATGTTCTATAATAATCGTAACTGAAAAAATGAAAAACTAAAAAATAAAGTAAAAAAAAAACAGTCATTGTGGTGATTTAAAGTATGAAAGAGGTTTTGACCATAACATATTATACTGAAAACAGATATTAATTCTGTTTTTTCCTTTGTATTGTGAAAGCATATATGATTTTACTGGAATTCTTGATCTCATTTGGCAGTCTACTGAAATTTGATAGAGCTGAATCTGTAAACCTTTTTGGTCCAACAATTGAGCTAGCAGGATCAAATGGAACAAGTTATGTTGCGTAAACGTATTTCCTCCGATCAAGTAACACAACCTAGATGAGTAATACTCAAATAAAACTGAAGGTAACATCTTTTTATAATGTTATCCCTCAAATCATGACATTCTTGCCATGTCGCAATTTTTAAGGATACAATAAGCACGTCCGCTAGATTTTTATATATGTCAGGTATATTCATGGCAACGAAAACCCAAAAATAGTCTTGGATGAAATATATAATAAGAAGGCAATTGAAACGGTCCTTGCAGCTTGTTGGGAGCATGTAAAAACGATAGTATTTTCATCGCCGAACGGAGATTCTTCGTTGTCAATACAGTCTGGTCAGTACGGCAACGCTGCATTTTATATTCTACAGAATAACAAGAAAACATTTTTGTTTGTTTCCCTATTTGGCTTATTGGAGTGTATTTTCAAGAATAAAGGGCAAATTTTAAGTTGATTTATGTAAAACTATCGTTAGTTTTTATTATTAAGCAATGTTGAAGCATTGTTTGAAATGTGTAAAAGACCATTTTGGAGCTGGAAATCAAAATATGTCATTTCATAGGTAAGCTACCAGTGTAATAACTATCGAGAAAGGGAAACCGAATTAGAAATGAGTAAAATAAAGAATCATGAAAAAACATGTCAATTAGTTTTCTGGTGAGAAATTCAGTGCCAATGGCACACCAAAGTATCTGTAGATATTGTTTTTCGAATGTCTCCTAACCTTTAACTCCAACTTAAAAAAGAAATAGAAAATTGATACGTGGAATGTAATTTTTCGAATTTCAGTTAAGTACAAACCAACAAAATATCAAAATATTTTATTGAGGTTAGATTTTCTCGAAATATATTATGTTGGTATATAAACTGCTGGCAACACAACAATAATTGCATAAATTTCTACATTTCCTTGCAATACCTGTCTTGCATTGCAAATGCATTGCATAAATGTAAAGCCGCTCTTACACACAAATTTTAACGCGTGTGCGGGGAGTTACTCATCTAGGTTGTGTCATTTGATCAGAGCGTATTTCATACTTTCTAGTTAGTATGAAGCAAGATGCATAGAAACCCTGGTGCGATCTCAGATTCGATTTTGTTTCTACCAAAGTTGTTGATACTGTAATTGCATTGATACCGTTGGCTTCATTCGTCGATGGATGGCGCAGTTGTCGAAAATAGCCGAGTTTCCAACATTCCATGGTGCCTTGATTTGTCATTTGATTGCTTTTGAATGTTGACATGACACTTGTCGCTTGTCCAACAGTCAATCGTCAATGACAACATTAATCTGTAATTTTGCCGCCATCTGTGCTAAAGAAGTGAAACGGTACCAATGCAATAAAAATAACATGAATCAAGTAGGCCGTACATCAACACTTTTGTATGTCGGTATCACAGGTATAAGAGATCACACCAGGGTTTCTATGCATCTTGGTATGAAGTTTGAATTAACGTTTTCATTCACGATATTGAAAGACATTTTGAGAGTTTCTATTGTATAAAGTTCTTCTGGCGAACCCTTACTAGATGGGCACCACGCCAACAATATTGTAAAATTAAGTACTCCACTGATACAATAGAGTGGCTTTATTTTTTTTTCTCGAAAACGAAGCTAGATATGAAGAAAATACGAGAGTCCATTAATTTGTATTTTAAGTTGCTTAATCTAAAAAAAAATTTAAATCTGTAACAAAAAGACAGTGGCGTACTTTTTTACAATATTTTTGGTTGTGATGCCCACTGATACGCCACTGGCTCTAATAATTTCAATGTAGTTAGGGCTAAATGAGCGCCTTATTAGTTCAATTGAATGTATCAAATTTCAACCAAATCGGTTCTAGGATATTCATGATATTTTATCATTACATTTTAATTCAAATTTCAATCAACTCAACTCCGGGCATATATTCATAGGAACTTTTCTACTTAAAATGATCTAACGAATCCCCCTGCAGTTAGGAACCTTAGTTAGGAAATACCATATAATTATATGACAGTTTGTCGAATGTTCATGTTAGGAAGGAATTGTTTCCAATTATTATTTTATTTTGATCCCACAAAACATTTCTGTTCATAGAGGGATAAAAAAATAATAATGATAACGATACATACACTGAATAATGGCAACAAACACATAAACAAGAAGTATCACAAGTTTACATAAAACTAAAAATGGTGGAATCAGAAAATATTCATTTGTTCTCAACTCAACCGATCATTTTTTTTCAAACTATTTTTTCAAATGGTTGGGTAATTCATTGTAAAAATTTTTTCCATTACATAGTATTAATTTTTGACCAATATTTGTCTTAGTTTTATTTTTACTCACCGTCCATTTTATTGGTAATGTTAGCTTGGGCCAGTGCAGCTTGGGCCGCCGTAGAAGTATTTTGGACCATACCACCTGTCGCAGCCTGAGCCATAGCCTCTACCTGATCCTGTGAGATTACTTTTATATTAGGACCATCTGGTTTAGTCCAGGTCGTTTCTCTAGTTCGAGCATTATAAAAGTAAGACTTGCCTTCGGCCGTTTTTGTTTCTACCCATATTTCGGCGTTTGCATCCATGCCCTAGGAGAAATTCCACTATCAAATAATTGAGTAGTTCTGGTTTTCAAAAAACTTCAAGTGAATAATAACAAGTTCAAGACATTCAGGAAATATTTATATCCTGACAGGTAATAATAATGTTAATTAATGATGCTCAAATGTGATTGGAGTTTACTAGAAATTCAGTATCCCCACCGCAAATCTATTACATTAATGAATTACTTCAAACAAGTTCCTGAGATCCCTGTTTGGTTCAAGTAGTGTAGAGGTGCATTTAGTCAATATCATTTTGAAATTGTACTAAAATATATATTGAAAGCGAAAGCTGAATCTGTTATATGAAATTTTACCATTTATACAACATTAAGTTAGTTACGGTAACAGTCTCTTTTCTATCAAGTAACGCCGGTGAAGTGTTGTACTTTTTACTATGTAAAAAATGCCTCAGGAAGAGAAGACGTTAATGGACATGTCCAAAAAATTACCCAATAGGACAAAGGTCATAGAATCTTCGAGGAAAAAATAGCTATAGAAATCGCATGGAAAACTATAATGAGTATCAGAAAAATTTATTGTGATATCTGTTTCTGTTCATAAGTCTCACCTTGCAAAAATTAACAATGTAAGGTCACTAAGTATTCTGATTCATATTGGAGCAATAAATAAAATGGGGTGTTCTATGAGAAATAATGACACAATAAAGCACTGGAAAATATCCCAAAAATAGACTCATTTACTCACGATTGTTTGGGAAGCACTAGTTTCATTCATCAGTTACTAGGGCGCCTATCCTCTAGTATTATGATTATTACTCGTATCCCCGCACCGTTGCTAGTTTATTTTATTTCGTAAACCTTGCCAGTTATTACATTTGGCTAAGAAGTGAACCGAAATAAAAACACTAAATTAAATCAAAATGAGGGCAGTGAGGCATTCTCGTTTCATAACGGGATTAAAAAGTTACTGAAAATAAACGGAATTTGATTTCACAACAGGTGTTCGAAATGACCACCACCACTTTCTATGCAGTCTCGCACGACGAAGTAACGAGTCACAAGCACGCTGAAAACTACCTTGTTGTCGTATCTGTTGAACGGCGTTGTTATTTTACCTAGGTTTCAACTACCTACCTAATTGCATCGAAATTTTCATGTTTTATCCGATTGAAAGATCGAGTGGCTGAAAAAGTACCGCGATTGCAAATAACGTATGCGAAATACCTAACAACACTGACATTTTCCATAGTGGTGAGTTCAATAGGGATTGTAGGATTTCGAAAAACAGAGATGTAAGTAAAGAAAATACGAATGCAGTCGAATACCGAAACACATCAAGAATCTACGTATCTACCTACATAAAACGTATGGATTCATCAAACGATTTAACCAAAATTCATCTTTGATATGCACGTAAATTAGTCACAAATATCCTAATGAATGCAAGAAGCGATATGATCGAAGAATACCACGACAAACAATGTACGACTCTCAATCGATTAGCTCGCGATTTTTGCCCTTAAAGGGGAACTGAATGATGCGGGTTGTTGCGGCCGAGGACAAGCCAACTCAGCGACCCCCACAGCTCCGAGTAACTGCGTTAAGCCTATCTCTAAGCTAAAGGGGAACTGTTCGAAGAAATAATATCGTTTACTTTATCATACCATCTTTCAACATTTAACGTCGGCAACATTGTCAAAGTTATTTATTCTTTAGTCTTTTTTTGTCACCGCTCCGGTTACATCTAGTAGCCGTTGATCTCTGGTCAGAAGTTCCCAAAAGTTTTCCAGAGTTTTCCGAAATCTTCAAAGTCCAATATTTTACAAAATAACGTTTTTTCGAGAAAAATGTATTCTTTCATTCCGCTTTAATTTTTCGTTTTCTATTACCCATTTCACTTATTGCTCCAATTTCGGAAACACCCAGTATTTATCCATTTATCTATCCAGAACACAGAAACATATTGTCGACCAACTTCCACCACCACAATTGAGTTGCAGTTGGCAGCTTGTAATAGTCTAACAACTCTTTGAACTAAATAATACTATAAGCTCATTATGAAATCGGGCCTCAGTAACG
Organism: Chrysolina americana; assembly: GCA_958502065.1. Taxonomy (NCBI): domain Eukaryota; kingdom Metazoa; phylum Arthropoda; class Insecta; order Coleoptera; family Chrysomelidae; genus Chrysolina; species Chrysolina americana. Next base: position 13,653,275 of record OY293417.1, on the reverse strand, counting down.
TAAATCTTTTATAATATAGGTTTCATACACAATTATTATTACTCTTATGTTTATGACAATGCTTGTGCCACAGTTACGTTTGTGTTGACTAAATGCACCTTTAGTCAGTTAGTATCAAATTCATTAAAAATCGCAATTAAAATTTTAAAATATTAAATTAAAGTTCACTTCAATAGTTATTTATGCATGAAGTAAGTGTTTATTGTCGTTAGGCCAAGTTGGACAATACGTCGAGTGCAATAAACATTTTTTGCACGAGTTGCATACATTTTTTATACGTTCATGCAAAAAGCAAAAAAAATATTTTTTTAGGTGCGGCACTAGGTGAAGGAAAATGAAATGCGCAATTTAAATAAATAATTATTACCATCGATTTCATCACCACCATCTAGTTTTCCATTAATCCTACTCATTTTAAAACTTTCAGTTCTGTAATTGTCAGAATTAAATTTTGACTGACGTTTATATAACCACAGTTACATTATAAAAATCAAAATCATAGTAGCCATGACGGTGTATTGTATCACGAGGTGTGGTCATAGTTCAGACAGTTTGCTCTATGCAGGTAGACGGTTTAGAACATAGCGGATCGGTTTTGATTATGAAATTATTCTCAGGAAGGCATTGGTTGTTCAACTCTGACTGCTAACATTAATACGAAATAATATAAAATATGTAGCTGTAAAACGTATGGCCAATCTCACAGAATATTTGCTACATATGTAGTGGGTTTGAACGTTTATGTTTATCATGATGACAGCACGTTGAAGTAGAATGACAGATGAGTGCAATAAAAACTTTATTGCACTAGTGCAATAAAGAGCTTCTTTTTCCACTGAATTTAGTTCAATATAGTTTTGGTTTTTGCATGAATGTTGAAAAAATATTAAAATTCACTTCCTTTAAACCTTGATTGTCAAAATATAAAAATCAATAGAACCAAATTATAAGATAGTCCGTTCAAATTCTGAACGAATATATTTTCAATCCAATTAATAGATCTTGACAAGATTCGGGTGAACAACTTATTTCTGTGGGTTTCCAAAAAACTCCATTATAATTATTTTGAGAACATTTTTGTATGAATGCCATTTTTGCTTACCCCAGAGGGTGCTGAAGCTGATGAAAATTGTCCTCCAGTTTGACTTATTAATGTCGGTCCACTGCTCACACTTGGTGGTCCTCCCAATAGACTTGGAGGTGCAAATGTTACAGCGCTAGTTCCTCCTGGTGTTGCCTGTCCTCCCACATTGTTAGTGCCTCCTGCAGTCGAACCAGACACTGTAGTTACACCTGAAATGAGAAGGTAATCAGACATACCCACAGAAAATTATGACTGGTTAAAATGCACCTTTGTTATGATAGGTTAGAATTATCAAGTTGTCACATTTTACTATTAAAGTGTAGTAAAATTTATTCGAAAAAATATATTTTTTGTGGTCATAAAAAATGGTCATTCAATTCCCTACAAGAATTTTCCCCCATAATTCCTTACAAAATGCGCCGGGTTTTCTCAGAAAACGTGATTGAACGCCGACATCAAATTTCAGGTTCGCGTTTACCCGCCGCTGCAAGTTCCGGTGGGGCCGAACTTTAAATTTGTTATAATTTTGCTGAAAATTATCATAGAAGGAAAAATAAAAGTGCATTTTGGCCCTGAAGACTTCTACTTTCATGCAAATATAACGTGGGTATCTGAGTACCTAAAATTTTTTTTTTCACGTCACAAAATCCTACTGCGTTGTTGACGAAGGATGCAAAAATCATAGATATTTTGGTTAGTCCGTAATAAATGCACTAAAGCAGGAACCATTACCTATCGAGAGTTAAAATAATATCAGTATTACCTCCGATCAAGTAACACAACCTAGATTAGTAATACTCGGATATAACTGAAAGTAACATCTTTTCATAATGTTATCCCTCAAATCATAACATTGTTGCCATGTCGAAATTTTTCAAGGATACAATAAGCACGTCAGCTAGTTTATGAGTTCTGTCGGTTATATTCATGGTAACAAAAACCCAAAAATACTGTCTTGGATTAAATATATAACAATAAAAAGGCAATTGAAACGTTCATTACAGCTTGTTGGGAGCATGTATAAACGATAGTATTTCCTTCGCCGAACGGAGATTCTTCCTTATCGATATAGTCTGGTCAGTACGGCAACGCTGCATTTGATATTTGACAGAACAACATCAAAACATTTCTGTTTGTTTTCGTCTTTGGCTTATTGGGAGTGTTCTTTCGTGAATAAAGGGCAAATTCTGAGTTAATTTGTGTTAAACTATCGTTAGTTTTCATTATTAGGCAATGGTGAAGCATTGTGAAATGTGCAAAAGACCATTTGAAGCTGGAAATCAAAATATGTCATTTCATAGGTAAGCTACCAGTGTCGTAACTGTCGAGAAAGGGAAACCAAATTAGAAAAGAGTAAAATGAAGAATTATGAAAAAACATGTCAATTAGACCATCGGCTGTTCTCAAAATCTTGTGGAGATTATTCCATCATAATTTCAGGTTTCGTTACCATATTTCTATTTTATTGAACCTCAATATTTCTGTTAACAACGCCCGACACTGCCGTTGGGGGAAGATGTTCCTTACACACAAATTTTAATGCGTGTGCGGAGAGTTACTCATCTAGGTTGTGTTATTTGATCGGAGGGTCCAATTTTTGGGAAAGAAAATACCGACATTTATTTTTCTCGGAATCGCAATTCGACTTCTGTCACCCAACAACTACTAGGCATTTTCGCATAAATAACATACAAATTCCTTCCTGAAAATAAATATGGATCAGGTAGGTAACCTTACATTCACACTTGATTTAACAACTACTTTTGATGGATTTCGATCACACTTTCACTATTAACTTGAACACTAAATCTTTACTAAAATGTCGACTATTTCACATAATTTGTTCGTTAATTCAGCCTGGAATCGTCTGATCTAGTTAACGTACAACGTTAACCTACCATCAAAGAATGACTGTTATCACAGGTCGTCATTACAGTGTTGTGTTGTCGAATTTCAGAACATTAAGCAGGCTGTGTCTTGAACGATCAGCGTCCATTGTCTTAATACGACAGCAACGATAGCAGAACTACCAACTTTTCATCACTTACCTTAATTTTTTTTTGCCCCAAGTTTCCTTCTTCTTTATATTCAAAAAGAACATAATAGAAATTATTTTTATGTTCTGATGGTAAGTTCTTGTGCATAAAACCCAGAAGTGTGACAACTTATGAAAACAATAATAAAAGTACAATAAGGGCGCCATTTTTCGTCGAGTCACTGATTTATGAAACAGGTCTCGTATATTTTGTGGCAGCCCTATTAATGGACTGTTATCTGTAGAGAAAATGTTCATACATTAATCAATATATTTACCTGATCCAATAGATACTGTTGAACTAGCAGTTATTCCAGAACTTCCTGGTCCGCCTGATACGTTTTGTCCTGATCCGCCTGACCCTCCACTTGTCCCGTTTTGGCCTTGTCCACCGTGAGCCCCACCTTGTACACCGGTATATACAGGTGAACCATCCGATCCACCCAATCCACCCATAGTACCAGGTGGCGGTCCAACAGATTCTGAACCACCAAGTCCCCCAGGTGGTGGTCCGCTAAGACTCCCAGGTGGAGGTCCGCTAAGACCTCCAGGTGGTGGTCCGCCAAGACTACCAGGAGGCGGTCCGCTAAGATTCCCAGGTGGTGGTCCACTGAGATTCCCGGGTGGAGGTCCATTAAGACCCCCAGGTGGTGGAGCACTGAGACCCCCTGGCGGCGGTCCAATAAGGCTTCCAGGAGGCCCACCTGGCGGTCCTCTTGGGCCCCCTAGACCCAACAGCGGAGGAGGTCCTCCCCAATTTGGACCTCCAAAATTTGGTGGGCCATTGAATCCAGGTGGTGGGTTTCTCGGAGGGCCGCCTCTACCGAACATTGGTGGTCCTCTACCTCTGGCAAACGGTGGTGGAGGGCCTCCCGGTCCGAAACCTCGACCACGAAAACGGGGATGATCCATACGTGGCGGAGGACCCGGCCAACGTGGAGGTGGTCCTTTTCTGAAAATTAAAATAATGGACGTGTAAGTTAAAGCAATACTTAAAAATTGTGAGTCATTCAAATAAACCCCCTCGGGAGACTGAAAAAATTGTTGCTAGCAATCAAATATCCAAACTGAATACGTTTGAAGAGTACCGATAGTGAACCAAAGATATAATAAGTTTCCAGTAAACACTTCGATAGAATGCATTACCAACTGTACATAAATGACATGAAATTAACGGAATTAAAACATCCTGAAACGAATAAAATCGACAAAGTCGAAGTTCATTTTCTCTCCACACGTTTCCACCAAGTAGAAAAATGAGGCAATCATCTGTCAGAAAACAACTACCTCCCTGACTGATACCACGCCGACTCCAAGAAGAGTTACCTGTATTGATTCGAACAAAGTTCGAAAATATCACTTAGTCTTCAACGATGTGACACATGACCTCCTATGCCATTTCAAAATTTTTAGTTGATGTGCCCCCCCGCGCCATCTATCGAGCAATCACAATGTGTTTTATTTCAAAAAGTGGTATCGGTGAAAACCTCCGAACGGTTTTTTTATGTTTGTACGTCAAACCGTTCAAAAGTTAACAGGGGGGACTATTAAAAGCTGCACTGTATAATAAACTTGTTACATTCTCAGTGTATTGACTTGAAAAATTGTTTTGCGAAATATGAATATCCATTTGATAAAATATCTTCAATAAGGAAAAATAATTGATTTTACCATTGATGGCTGAAACCGATTACATTATCTTATATTTTTTTTATTTGAATAATTGATTTATCGAAAATATCTAATGCTCGCATAATTCTCATAACTGTAACCATAATAAAAGATTTTTTGTTTTCAAAAATTAGATCAAAGTCAACCGAGACAAATGTTATGGTAATACAGGTACATAATTCGGAAAATAATTATTGTTTTGACAATTGAAAACGTGCGTCATTGATTAAAATTTGGAATACTTACTGTTAGAGTTGAAGAAAACTTGAATGGAAAATTCTGTGTCATCATGATACGAAGGTTTCAATATTTCATAGCCAATTTTGCTTTATTTCTTTTAATCACAATTCAAAAGTGAATGAGCAAAAACTAAAGGTCATTTCCGATTTTACCAAATTTGAATTAGCCGAAAACTTGTAATGTTATGAAAACGCAAAAAGTTGTTTAGACTGGTTCAAATTTGGTAGGTGGGTAGATAACCAGGTGGAAAACCGAAAAATAATCCATTTTTTCGAATATTTTTTGAAATATTGTGAAATAAATTTTGTAAAGAAAAAAATGTCAAATCTGATAGGTGTAGCCGATCGATAGAAAAAATATTTTTTATAGTTTTCATAATAAATACTTATCCAATCATATTGGTCTTTTCCTTTAATAAGTAGTAAAAAGTTATTTTCAACTTTCAATATCTCGAAAACGGTTAAATTTAGGACATGATGTGCTACTTTTATCAATTTTGTTTAGAATTGAGCAGAATCGAAATATGAAATTATATACAAGGTGTTCCATTAAATAAAAACCTTCGTTTCGTCGTGACTTTTTTACTGCTCCTGTAAACTTAATTTTCTTAAATGTAAAAGATTTTAAGAATCATAAAACTTTTGTTGTATCGTTAATGTGCTTTAGAAAAATCAAGATATTATTAATATAACTTCTGTGACCTGTTGGACGAATGGCAGCCTTACCACTGGAGTGCTAAACCATCTGATCCATACTTAAAGGTTCAAAATTCAAACTGCAATACAAACTGTAATCAATCTACCTATCAATCAATCAAAATATTCTTTATTGTCTAAAGATTCACATCTCATTGACAAAGGAAGAGTTATAAACTTAATACATAATACAGTCATACAAATTAAAGTATAAAATATAAACATAAAATTATTAGTATAAATATAAACACACACATATAACGTAAACAGTATAAACAATAAAAGAAGCGACGGACATAGTTAAAAACGGGATAAAATTAAAATTTTTGTCAAGTATAACCCATGTCTCTGCTAAAATATTCACTAATGTCATGAAATACTCTTCTCTGAGAATCAATTTCACTGCTCTCCTGAATAAAGCTAATGACTCAGTGACTCTGACACTTGCTGGAAGGTGGATATACTAAATATAGTGGAGTACCACATTAACTGTGTATTAACAAAAGATAAGAAATTATTTTCTACATGTAAGTAGTTGTACAGATTTCAATCCTCATTAAAACCATTTCATATACCTCGTATACAAAATACCGCAAAAAATTTGAAATATTGTACATAATGGCAACAGTGCAATCTGAAATTTTATGATGTCATTCTCCTCCTAAGGTGAATAACCTGTATTTATTGTTATTAGAAATTAATGTTAGGTCACTTAATTATCACTAATTACAAAGAAAATCTAAACAGAAGCATTTCCTGCAAACATATTCAATGGCTTTGTCGTTTCATAAACAAAACAGAAGAAACTTTGACACTTCGTCGGCAAGGACTGAAATATGCAGTCATGAAGCCAATTTTAAAACCATTATTCAATATCTGTGATTTATTTTAGTTGGAAAACAACACCACACGAATAAGACTTCAAGAGATGATTAATATAATAAACAAAATTAACAAATAAAAAATTACACTACCATTCGAATTTAGTAAATTAATTGAACAGAATAGTTCAATTCACATAATAATTCTGGCATAATATGGTCACCAACAGTAATAATATGAGAATTTACCTCTCAGGACTCATATAAGTCCCCTAAGGCATAGTCTGCGGGTAGAGGACAGCTACTATAATTATTTCGCATTTGTTCCATGACGGATTGGCAAATGATATAAGGTATAAAATGTCTTCTAATGAATTTACCCGATTTCTGGAGTAACTGCTCAAAACCCCAATAAAACCTTGTGCATGCAAGGGAGATCCGGGACCCACAACTTTTGTGTCGTTTAGAAACTTTTCCCAGACTCTACTATTTGAATTTTTATTCAACAAAACTCTTTTATGTGAGAATTGTTTTCTATATTTTTTGGAAATATAATAAATAATTGAATATAAATTGTGAATATTTTGTAATAATATTTTCTTGATATTGCTCTCTTCATTGTACTATCCTAAAGATGACTCAATAAATGTCAAAGCTTCGGCTACATGTGGTCTTAGCTTTTCCTAATCCTAATCCACCAAACATTATATCACAAATAACAGGGAGATTACTGAATATCATACAGAGGACAATATATCTCTGTAAGATGTTGATTGGTCATTAGAAAGGTCATTAGTCAGTACTATCAATCGATTAACTATCTTAGAAACCCAACATAGCCTAGATGAAGCAAAGTGTTTTCAGTATAGAACAGATTATGGAATGCTCAACTTGGGTTGCACGAACGGATTTCAAAGAAAAATTAAGCAACTCAAGTTCTTACATTGACTTATATTACAATGATTATATATTATACTCAGAGGTAATAGTTTTGAAAGATGCTACAACTGCTGAAATATGCCAGAAGTGCTCATTGATGAAACTTTTTGACAGACATTAAACATTGCATTGTTCTTCAAAATAACTTGTAAGACGTAACTGAAAATAATGAGACTTTTTAGGAGAATATTATAACCCCTTTAACCAGTAGCGTGGAGGTAGTTCAAAACAACGCTTCCATAAAGCTTCATTCATTAATGGGAAAGAATAATCAAAATAAGATGGATTATAAGATGAATTTACCCGAAACCACCTCGTCCTCTTCCTCTGTGTGCATAATCTTTGGATAAATCGATATCATTTTCAAAGCCGACATCTTCTTCAAAATTTTCCTCAGAAGGGTCGGAATCCATTAAGTTTCCATCACTCATAATTCAATACAGTGAAGCAATATATATGATATATTACCTCTGTTTTCTTGACAATAATATTTCAGTAATATTTATTTCCATATAAAGATAACTATATTTCTATATTATAAATCTCACAAATTACCACAAATGCACAAATTGATCAAACCACATGACATGTCTGACATGACATAATGACTGATGAATGACATTTGACATTGCGAATGTTTGTTATTGTCATCTGACATGACCAGCATTGCCACGCCACTATAAGTTTGTTCGCTGTGTCTCCAATAACTACAATTTCGTACACTGGTGTAGATCACTGATCCCGTTCGGTGATTGCTGGTGTACACTTACACTATGTTCGTTGCTAAAATGTTGTAGCGCAATAATTTCAAATAAGTTACCACCAAATCTACGTGTTACACTTAATAATTAGGAGGTGTGAAAAGTGTAGTGCAGATTGGTTAGTATGAGGTTAGGTCTGTTGGATGTTTTTTGGAGTAATCCTAATGAGAAGTTAGCATCAGTACTAAAATAATTTTGATATTTCAATTTGAACTATTGTGGTGAATCTGATTTTTAGTTCACCATCAAGATCATCTGCTGATAATTCGAAAAAGACTTTTGAATTAGCGCTACCAGATACTTCCAAAATGCTACCATAAATAATCGAGATGAGAATGCTGACCACATTGATTGATCGTCGTCAGACGAACTCGTAATTGATAATTCGTCGTCCGAATGCGTGAAATTTTCTATGACTTCATCATTACTGTCCATTTTGAAGTTTTATTCAGGACAAATAATAATAATCGTAACCTAACCTAAAATCCTAGCATTGGCGCAATATCAGCAGCGAACACATGTTAAATTTACTAAACTACTCTCTACTACACTCATCGACGCAGACTGGTGTAATGTTAAAAGATGTAGTTTACAATATAAATTTCATGCAGAAACAACGAACAGACCTAATAACTGGAAAAAAGTAGTAACCCAGATATTAAAATGGTAGAAGTTGGATCGAGCGGAGCAAAAGTAAAAGTTTGTCCAGCTTCCAGCAAACTGTTGAAAACTGAATGATCATTCACAATGCACCAATGCAGATCTGTCATGTGAATTGTTGCATTTTTTTCTTATCACACTGGTCCAATCGATTTTAAAGAATTTCGGATTGCTTCTCAAATACAAATATCAATCATCTGTTTTCACCTACGGCTACTTCATTGATATATGAATCGAAAATTCAAATTTGTTATGCCTATCTCATAATGGGTGCGCTTACGCAGCATCAGCGTTTTATGAATCGAAAAATTCTGAGAAATCGCAAAATACACTGCTGCAACAGCCTCGCCATCATTTATGCTAGAGTATCAAATCTCACGAAAGGAGAAAATAGCATTTTCATTCTTTCCATTAAGTTTTTGGCTTTGCCTTTGAACATATCGAGAAATGCCGCCTCGGTTGATAGCTATGATGTTAATGAATAACGAACGCATATGAAGGACGAACAGACAAAACTGCTAACTCTGTTTTCAATCACAGAGAATAGCTAGTGCCAAAAAGTGCCACTATTGAAATAGACTGGCCTATGAGTACTGCCATGCGACATTATTACAATATTTCTCTAATGATACACTTCTATTGCTCACATTCTCACATATGTTAAGAAGTTTTTTGAACCATATCCTGAACTATTTCTATTTAAGCCATTCGTTTAAATCGTTTATGCGTTATTTCATCTCCAAATGATAACAGCCCTAATAGACCAGTTTAGTGTGACGTCACGCCGCTTGAGTGTCACAAGCCGTATTTACCATTGAAAGAATGTGTATGTGGTATATTTTTTGATTTTTCATCCGAATTAGTGCTGAGAAATGAGTGAAATAATCAAAAACATTGAATTCTCTACCATTTTCAACCTACAAATGAAAGTTATATACAGGCCATTTCTTTTATCATGTGGTAACATTGCTATATTCTAAACCGTATAATAGATACAAAGACGATTAAATGGGAAAAAATGTAACTATTGTGGTGAGCAGTACATTGGTCAGAGAAAATCTACGGGGACTCTCGCCTTCCCGACTTATACAGGGAAAACTAAAAATGCTGTTTTCGGTTTTTTACGAATAGAATGGTTATTTCAGAAAATATAAAAAAATGAAAGAGGAAAGATTTATTGTATTCAAAATGTACTAGATCTACGTAATGATAAATTTTTAATTAAACGTAAAAAACCGAAAACATCATTTTCAGTTTTCCCTGTATAAGTTGGGAAGGGCAAGAATCCCCGTAAATTTTCTATGACCAATTTACTGCTCACCATAATGGTTACCTTTTTTCCCATTTAATCGTCTTTGTATCTATCACGGTTTAGAATATAGCAATGTTACCACATGATAAAAGAAACGGCATTTATAAATAAAAAAATAAATAAATATAAATATCATTTACACATAAGATACTTACTGTTATTCGCTTTGAAACCCTCTAATAAATCAAATATCTACAAAAATCCAACAGCTTATATAGTAATCAAACACAAGACAAGATTGTTTGGATAATGCATATGAAATAACTCATCAGAATTGACAGCTCTGACGTCAGCACTAAAATGGTGTATAATCGTACGGTTGCTGATGGCAACACTGGCAACGAGTTCACGAGTGGCAACTCTGCTGAATTCAATTATTTTGACATTCTTTAGGTAACCTATAAATTTTGGTCTAGTTCTATTCTAGTGGTGTTAGATCTTAAATATATTCAACAAATAATATCTTTCTATTCTTGTTTTCTATATATTTTTTTGATAGTTCAAATATAATTCCTCAGCGACATATGTAAATTTATTATCCAGAGATGGATGCTCAAATAGATGATTTTTTCAATGAAATTAACGAAATTGCGCCTCCTAAGCCAAAGCAATCTGAAGCTAAAAACAATGTTGAGAGTGGTGAGTACCAAAAATATTCCATCAGGACTGTAACAACGTAAACGAAATGTATTTACATAGCATGACTAGTTAAAACAAGTAGAACCATAGCTTGATTTCCCTCATCTCAAACTCAGTGTATTGTACATTGCTTTCTTGTCCGCCGTTATTTGGAAGGCATCATAGTAATACGTTTTAAAAATCATCTCTTCTTGGATTGCTTTCGAATGTTTTTTTTCTGTTGAAGGCTCACATGACTATTACCATTTAAACCATATTTCATTACTGATTAACTTTTTTTTGTGCTGCTACTTTTCGATTCCATTGCAAAATCATTTCATTTGTATTTTTCTCAATTCAATTATTTCACCTGTTAATCTATTTTTCAGTTTGGAAAGAATGCCATGATGAACTAACAGGCTATTCCTACTACTGGAATTGTAAAACTGACGAAGTTACATGGGATGTTCCGGAGGAGCTCCGAGACAGGAAGAAAAACAAACCCAATGAAAAAAATTTCAAAAAACCATCCGGTATTTATGTGCCTCCTAAATCGGCTGTACTGTTTGCCAGCGCCAGTAAAAAAGTACCTCAAGATAACATTAAAATTTATTCAATTGGCGAAAGTTCTGCGATAAAAAATCCACCGAAACCCCAACAGAAAAAAGCTCCAAAGAGGCAATTCAAGAGCGGAAGCGATTCTGAGGATGAGTGAGTAAACTTCCTTATATTATTATATGTTACGACAATAAACACATGATAGATATTTAATGTAATGAGGATCATAAGTTATCAAGCAATATTCTAACATAACTACCCCCTTCGTTAAAATTCCGTCATTAATAGCCACAAGCTATCAACAAAATTTTTTTGGAACTTGCGTAGTTCGGCCTCCTAAACAAAAAATTCTAATGAAATTATTGGCGGTCTCAACTAATTTCGGAGTTAAGTGCCTTTCTTTGAGTAATTACTGGCTCAGTTTCAGTTGATACGTCTAGAAGAGTACTTCGACCACGCCACTGAAGATGACTGCCGCAGTTGCAGTCGAAACGTTTAGAGATTTAAACCAAAAAAGATCACGGCAAAACCCCGGAAACCAACCAAAACATTGACGACAGCCGTAAAAGCCTACATTCCTAAATTACTGGCTTTTTTTAGGACACATTTCTACCGCGGAAAAACACTCAAAATTCTTCCTTCTTTAAACTAACACAATCTACACACCCTAATCACCCGTTTTATACTATTTTTTTATTGAAAACGGCATTGTTTATTTAAAAACATCAAAACAACACATTTATGTAAGATGTTTAGTGAATTTATTTATGTCAAGTTGGTAACTTTGAACTTTGCATATTTTCATAGCCAACTTTTCCAGACATTTAATTTCAACATGAATAGGAAATTATTCACTCGCTTTTTTTCCAGAAACCAACTTGACAAGAATAAAATTCACTAACCATTTTGCCTAGATTTGTTGATATAATGTGATCATAAAAGAAGGATGAGTTTTTCTCCTAAAAAGTAGCGTTTTCAATAAAGAAAGAGTGTGAAACAGGTCAATTAGGGTGTGTACATCGTGTTAGTTTAATGAAGGGAAAATTTTGAGTGTTTTTCCACGGTAGAAATGTGTCCTAAAAAAAGCCTGTCATCACTCAAAAATATGCCCATATCTCCAAAATCAGTTGAGACCGCCAAAACTCTCATTAGGATTTTTTATTCAGGAGGCCAAACTATGTAACTACGTAATAATTTTTTTTGATAGCTTGTGGCTATTAGTTAACAGAATTTTACCTTTATGGCTATAACACAAGGAACAATAATCTCTGTTCACCTTCTCATAAAACAACTATGTACAGTAAATCTTCCATTTACATATATAACTCTTTACCAAATCAATTCAAAACTCACTTTGTTGAAGATTGGCGTAAAATCATTCTTCCAACAAAATCCTTTCAGCTTCATCGGGGAATTTTTGTTTCCTTGTGATAATAATAATAATAAACAGCTAATAAGCAAGGTGGCCAACTACCATCCAAGTCCTTGACATTGACACCACTTTCCTGAGCGGTAAATGGTGTGAAACCGGATCGGCAACCATGGCGCACCCGGCAAGGAATGCTCATTTCCTCTGATGTCGACCGTGGGTATAATAGGCTAACCCCTGACTTGGTTCCCAATATATGAGAAAGAGCCCCCTTCGGATTAGGGGTCATAGGCAAGGTGGAGGGGCTGACAACAATGATTTGCCAAACAATAACAACCGCAATGACAACGGACTCTTCGATTGGACAGATGAACTAAGGGGCAGTTTTCTGCATGGAACCCGTGGCTCACGGCCAAATAGTTTGGTTAAACTGCTTTGAAGTGATGTAATTTCTAATGATTTATTTCAAGTTTTGTGAATCGAACCACAGGCTTTACTAAGAGAGCAGCTAACCCACTCGGAGGGGATACATGGTCAAGTTTGCTTGTTCTGTTGTGTGAGATACACCCAGAGCATGCTGCCTTTTTCGCAAAAAATCTCAGGCACTATGTATATCATCTTCGGGGTCGAGGCTATGTCAGAGCCCCTCTTCAGCCTCAGACGAAGTGGCAGATATGCCACGTGTCGGTCTGGCTGTAGAGGAGGCCCGCATCATACCACCAACAGAACCCACCTGGCGCCAGATAACACCAATCCCCTGAAGCCACAACAACTGGCATGCGTGTACTCTTGAGGCATATAGTTTGAAGTCATCTATGTATAACAGATGGGTGACCTCATGCTTCCGGATGCTGGGGGTGCCGCAGGCGAGTTTTCCGTAGTGCAATGGGCATTGGCAATAGGGAGATGCAGAAGAGAAGAGGTCCGAGGGAGTCTCCCTGAAACACGCCTTTTTGAAAGATAACCTGCTCTGTTTGGACTCTGACTTAACCAGATGTTATGGTGAAGCGAGTTCTCCTGAGCGGCATCGGCTGTTCAGTGCATCCACTATTTGATCGGGTATCAAATGCCTTAAGATAATCGATCCAGGCCATTGAAAGGTTACGCTTATACCGCACGGAATCCTGCGTTGATGCATCTGTGAATGGACAGGTTCTCCTCGCAGCCAGCGACCCTCTTCTTTGACCCTCTTTGCTCATATATCCGTTCACATCGAAACAACCAAGGGATTCATAATGGCCTGCCAGGATGATGTCTTCGATACCCTCGTCTACCGCAGTCACGTGATAGGTATAGAGGTCCCTGACATTAGATGCAGATCGTGGTGTGGGGCAGTTGAGACAATAATGCATTTACTCTCAGCCTGTCCAGCTTATGCGGACTCAGCCTATATCCACAGGCATAACGCGGCCCTACGAGTGTTATACTACCATCTTACGGTGTAGATGAGACACCGGTGTTGACTTATGCTCCGGGGGAAATTGAGTTCGTTGTGGAGAATGAGAAGTGCCAAATCTATTTGAACTACTCATTCCCCACCATCAGACAAATACAAGCCAATAAGCCTGATGTAGTCCTCCTCGACCATCAAAGTAGGACGATTTTCGCCATAGAGTTTTCGGCCCCTGGCGAAACGAACATCGTCCGAAAAGAGAAGAAAAAATTGACAAAATATCTGCTAAAATGGTGGTTCTGATTATTGGGGTACTTGAAGGAATGATGGAAACGCAGCTCTCGAATTCTAAAATTATACCGGCTTCTCGCCGTTATTTTTTGTGCACTCCGACTACTCAGGGCATAGGAATCTGGGGCCCAGTAATCACTTACCCCACGGATGTGGGGAGTCTTACTGTGGTTAATATACACCAGCGCGCCCTCCGGATGTATCGGGGCTCCGAAGACAGGGCCTGACTGGTAAATTCCTGACGGATGAAAAAAATAAAATAAAAATAGGTAAACAGCTTTACTTCAAAGTAGATTACTAACATTTTTTTACAAATGTCGGTAACTTACAATGAAATGGCGTCAAACAAAGAAAATGTTCAAATTTTTTGTTAGATGCAAATATTATTAAATACTTGTTCCAGTGAGATATGTTCGAATCATAGGGTCCTAAATTGATGAGAAGTTTTTTTATTTCTGTTTTGAAATCTCCGATTTTCTTTATCAGTTTAAATCTGTTGGGAAGATGGTTGAAAACTTTATTGCCATATAGTACGCGGTTTTGTCAGTTGCGGATAGTCGATGAAGAGTAAACAAATATTCATTAATTCTAGTAGTACCTATATTCCCAATGAAAAGTAGTGTATTTTTATAAATAAACATGAGGCACTCGTAAATATAGATCGCATAGATTGTCATTATAGAAGAGTGTTTTCTGAATGTATGGTTTTTTAATATCTCCGGTTTTTTCGAAAAAGAATGATAACTTATGATACATCATTGAAAAGGTAATATCTGGTTCTATTCAATACAGAAAGAATCCATAAGAAAAAATAAAGTTGATGATGGTGCAGTGGAAAAGTTGCAATGTGGAAGTGCGATTTATTTTAAAATTCCTCGAAAAATAAAGTCAGAAAAAAATAAAAACCATTTTCCAAAATTTCTATTTTTTTCGTTTATCTCCGGATATACCCGGAATTTCAGAATTTTCTCAACGGCATATTGTTAGTTAGGTAGATGCGCAATTCTTCCTCAATTTAACCATATTCGCCTCTCTCATAGTTTTCGAGTTTACAATGATGAGATCAGAATTCCTGCTTTTAAGTTTTTTATCTGTTTGAGTCTGAAGGCACTATTTGCTGCTTCTTTCATTACACATATATAGGTGCAATGGCGGAAGGTTCAGCATTGCCTCTAGAGCTGCAGTAAGGCACGTAAATATTGCTCCTGGGGTTTCCATTCAAGCTAGCCACTGCACTTTCTGGCAGCTTGACTTGTGCTGAAATTTGTCGCATTTTTTGGCACCATACCAGTGAGGCGTAGGTGACCATAGGTTTAATGATCATTTTTGGTTTCAGACCCGTTGTCTTACCAAAGACTTTGCGGCATGTCCAGCTTGCCGCTATAGCTTTGGAAAGAATGTGGTTGATTTGGTCTATTATAACTCCCATATATTTCACATCTTTGGAAAATGTTAGCTGGGTTCCATTCAGAGTTGGGGTTTCAAGTACTATAGCCTTTTGATGAATGAAACCAGCACTGTTTCGCTAGGATTGACGTTGAGTCTTTGATATGAACGCCACCACAGCCTCTCTCAGATCTGCAGTATATAGCCGAAGATAAGGCTGGCTTTGAATAGTCTTTTCAAGAAGAGCTCTATTATTTCAAGACCATGTCTACGTACTACTATGTTTTGTATAAGTCTAGGTTGCACTGGCGGATCTAGAGAGTTTTTCAGGGGGAGGCATGAGTTGATAAATTTTTTTTACCAACCATATGCGTATACAGCTTTTTTCCATGGGGGGAGGGGGTAATTCGTGGCGCGGAATTGAAAGACAATAGAAAAACGCCGCAGGCGAATTTTTTTTTCGTTCAAGGTCAAATGCCTTTAAATTGATAGATTTGTCAGCGGAGTATCATAAAGGTGGGAATAGAAGGATATCAAATTCAGTTTGTTTCATTATTTAATATAAAAAATGAAAAAATCGTTTAACGATATTTACAGATGCATTCTGAAACTAAATACATTTAATTTAACATATATAGGTAAATGTTTATTCTGATTGAAATACTGAATTTTCTTCGATTTTGAGGGGGCGTGTTTATCCCTATTACCTCTCCTTATTGTAACGTAACTGGGGTTACTTTGATTGCCTGACTGCTCAGCAGAGAACGGTGTAGGTTCTTTGGGCTATATTGCCAGTTTCAGATTTTTTATGTGGCAGGCAAGTGTTTTAAATTTTGAACTTCAAGAATTTGACTGGCTGGACGCCAGCAATTTTTAATTTAACAGGAATAAAAAGTACAAAATACCTAATGATAGATAATTGAAATAAGATAAATTGACTTCCTTCTGTATCCAAACCAACAATGAAACAATATCTCAAAACAAATATATATTAATAAATTTAACAAAATGTAGTATCAAAGTACAATATTATTACTGAATTTGCTTCAGCGACACAGGTTACCTTAGTTCATTCAGTGGGTGGATTCACAGGCTAGTGATAAATCCAACGTTGTAATTGTTGTTCTGCTAACAGAATACGAACTAGATGACACTTCAAGCTACAATTTCATGTAATCCTCTGGTATGGATCACCCCTCCAGGAAAATCTTTACTTGAAATCATTACTGAAATTGATAAATATATATATATATATATAAAATAAAAAAAAATACTCAGGATATAAAATCCTATAGAGATCAATAAATGTCAATGATTTTAAATTCCACAAATTCGTAGGTTAGTTATCCGAAATTCAAAATTGACGTTTTGAGGTTAGCACTCCGATATGTAAACTTGATAAAATGTTCTTGACGGCAAACGAAAAGATACAATTGTCAGCTTGACAAAATGGTGTCGCTTTCTGGTATGCAACATGCACAAATAACTATTATATTTGAGACTCACAGCTTTTAAGGTAAATTCTCTTCCACTTGATCAGACCTCTGAATTTGCCCAAGGTGATTAAACTCCTTTGCTTATCGTCGCACCACTGCATTCCAATTAACCAAAACGGCCATAATTGATGGTTGATCATCAGGTTATAAGATCATAATTTCCGTTTCAATTGGCACTGTATTCTGGATTGGAACCGATTGACAATCTAATTTCCAGTACTATTCAGCTGAGCTTAATTCAGAAATACTTATGATCGCTTCAATTCATATGGATTCAGATTTATTACCGTCACTTGAATCACCACCAAGGCAGATCTTCACGCCTCGACAGCCAAACTAAGAAGAGGGCTCATCCCACTTCTCCAATTTTCGAACTGGATTTCCGACATCATGTCTGTGACATCTATACGAACCCAACGCCATCAACCCAGACGGTCCGTCAACAAACGAAATCCACCTTTAGACAAGTTCAGCCACCTGCCACCAGCCGTCACTGAACGTCCTAGCTAGTGAGAGAACTCTGTTGGCTACTTTTTAGACAAGTTTAAATGTTCGTTATTAGATGTCGCTAGATGTAACAATATTTTCGTTATTTACGCGCCTGTAACCAAAGTAATAAAATCCTTAAGAATATGAACTGAAATCTCACTGATATGTTTGGGGACCTAATGAGAAATAACCCTTTTCCTTCAAAACTAACTGGAATAGAATTATTTTTTGTTTGTGCGGTTTCCGATAAAAAACAACTACTTAACTCCTTTGTTTTTTAATATTACCGCTCACCGCCACCGCTCACGGCTTACCGCTAATGGTAAAATGCATTTTATTGAAGCCCAGTCCCCGAAAGTATTTTTCTTCTATCGTAATCTGTTTTGCAGCCCTTTGATTTGACCGCCTGTGTTCTTTTCACATTTTCGCACTGCATAGAAGAATATTTCTGTTTCATGGTTGTATTGGATGATGAATGACTCCTATGAAATTCAAAAACTTGTTGACTTGAGATGTTTGAGGAAACATTTAATACGAATAATTTTGGTATGCATAACGTGTCTTTTCTTCTTGTTAAAAATCAATCCAGGTTTAGTTGCGTATCCACACTGGTTGTTGAACCAATATTAGGTACTTATATTCAGAACTCTAGGGGGGGAGGCATGGCCCCCCTCTCAGATCCGCCAGTGCTAGGTCGTGAGTGGAAAGTAGGTGTATTAGTATTAGTATTTGTTCGTTCATTGTGAGATGTATTTTGCTAATAAAGTGATATATACATAAACTTCTTTCAACCCCTTTGATAAATTCTGGTATTAGGTTGACACCGCCCAAGAAACATTTCTTGGTACATAACCAGAGATGTGGTGCTATGTCTCAAACACCTTGAATACAAAAACAACATATCCACGTTCTCATCATTCGAAAACTTATATAACTCGAAGACCAGAAAATGAAATCCCTGAAAATATACACAAGAAAACTCCTTATCGAATATTTGACATAAACATATGAGCAAAATTATAGAAAAATAAACCAAATAAGATATATATCTAAACTTGCGAAGATAAGGACCACTGAAATTCATTTGAAGAAATACAGGCCCTTCTAAAAAAAATAACATTGTTTACTTTTTGTTTAATTCAACCAACTTCTTGTCATTCACCATTTTTGAGATGCAAATTTTAGTACAACATAGAAGAATTTCTATGTCGAAATTATTTCGTATTCATTGATCTAGTATGTTCAATATAAATTGAAAGTAACTAATTAATATATGCTACCTTCCAATGAAAAAAAAAAAGGTTGAATGGGATGATCTTTTTATTTCCAGGAGAATTGTTTTGATATCTTCCTATGGAGGTGACTCAGAAAGTGATGATGAAGAACCTACCGAGAAAAAAAGTAAATCGGTAAGTATTCATCATATAATATTGCTAGAATTGGTACTTTTTTAAATTCAAATCAAAGCCTACAAATATTTATATTTATTTTTATACATGATGACAAAAAATGCAAGATGTTGTATTATTTACAATACATGATAATCAAGTTTTCAATCTGAATGTTCGAATTAATTGGCCTATGATGAATTGCTGCAAGAGACCTCCAAGAAACTTGTCGAGGTCTCGCGGCCTCTGAGGCAAGACTAGATTCGAACAATCACTTCTTCTGCTACGTAAAATACATTCTTTTCTAGGAAAACAGCGTGTCAACTCAAGAACCGAATGAAAGTTATTTATCAGAAGATGACGATGATATTGATATTTTGACGAAGATCCAAAAAAGAGCCAAAGAACTGAAAGAGCTGGGTGGTGAGTTGCCAGCTGGTGTTAAGGAGGTGGTAGAAAACCCAAAGATTGAGGCTGTTGTCTCAGCAAAAGTAAAAAAGAAGGACATTTCTGGATTTTCTTTAGTTGCCGGGTACAGCGACAGTGAAGAAGAAAATGAAGAAATAAAGTCCCTTTTTCTACCAAAACCAGAACCTCCACCTGTTTCTCACAGCACTTTATTCCCCATTACCGAACCTATAGATGTAAAAGATTTTATTCAAGAACCCAAGGTGGAACCACAAAAACAAGTACCTAATGGTGAAGAGTTCCACAGCAAAGCGTTTCAAAGGAAGCGTAGAATAGGCGTAGCTTTGGTAAATACAGCAAAAAAGAAAGAAAAAGTGGGCACACCCGATGATGATAGAAAGGGGTTTGGATTTGAAAAAGACGCAAATCCCAATGTGCTCAATGAAAATATTTATCCTGGATTCAAGACAGGTGGTGTTATGTTTGTGAAAACTGACGTTTTAAAACCTACTATTCCCAAAGAAGAAGAAACAGATTGTGATAAAGTTGAAAAGGTGGAAGAGGATGTTATAAATAAAGGGAAAGTTGATCGAATGTACTCAACATTGAAAGAAAAGTTGTTGTTTTTGAATGGAGGAAGGCCAGAAATTTCACCGGTGCAAGCTATGGTTATTCAAGCAGAAGTAAGTTTTAAGATTTTATATTCAAAATAATATTCACAGTTCTTAACTAGTTCTCAGTCTACCACAAGGTACTCAATATAGGTTATTTTCTGATGGAAATATTATAGCTGAAATAAAGAGCATTGCCTGGTCTTGTAAAATCTTTTACTGCACACATTTTTTTTTAACAGATTGTTTCTTATTCCCGGATAGAGAACGTCTTGATATTGTTACAATATTACTAAATAATACGCCGAGCACACTACTAAACTGTTTTTATTACTTTCGCTATGAAAATACAACTACTATTTACACTGACTACTACAACCTTTAGATCTCTTTAAACTGCTCAACTGATATCAACTAGCTAAATCTTTCAAAAATTTCATTAAAATTGCTTCTTCCGAGTGAAATATGTCGCCTAATGTACTCAATTCGAGCAGAGTAGATTTTACGGGATTCTTCCGTTCTCCAGATTCATCAGTACAGGAAAACATCTAAATAATCCCAAGAATGAGGAAATGTTGACTGTGATCGGCGCCAGTTTATTTGTTATACAAATGAGTAACGTTTTAAACGTTGAAACGTGCCATCAGACTGTGGGTGGAGGGCAGTTGTTCTGGCCTTGCTAATTCCCATCAATTCACAAACTTCCTTGAATAGGTACGATTCAAAATTCTTTTCTTGATCGGATTGGCACTCCAAATCTTGAAAATATGTTGTCCACCAGAGCTCTTGCAACTGGGGATGCTTGTTGATTAGGCAGGGCATAAGCTTCAACCCATTTGCTAAAGTAATCCATGGTAACAAGGATGTATTTGTTGCCATCATTAGTCATCGGAAACGGCTACATCGATGGTGATTCGTTCGAAGGGTGCACCTACATTGTATTGTTCCATCTCTCCCCCTCAATCTTGTCCTGGGACCTTTGCTTGTTTCACACTTCGGACATGTTTTGCACCATCTTTCTACATGTTCACGACATTGGACCCAGTAAAACCTCTGCCGTATTTTATCCAGGGTCTTATTCACTCCGAAATGTCCACCTGATTTGCCGCCATGAATCTCCTCCAAGATATCACTTATTCTCGACCTAGGCACAACCAATTGAGAAATCACTTTTCTGCCGTCGGCTGATTCCCAAGCTCTCTCCAATAGACCATTCTCAACAATCAGTGAATCCCATTGTGCCCACAATGCCTTAAAAGTTGGTGATCGAACGGAGATTTCCTTCCAGGTGGGTCTTTTCGCTCCGCTTTCCTTCCATTGTAGAATATCTACAACGCTTGGATCACTTTCTTGGTCTTGTCCCATTTTTACTGTGGTCCAATAATTGTCGTCAACCATTAATCTCACTTGATTGATTCCTTCGCGACGTTCAAATCGCTAACAAGTATCCGAACAAGGTCTTCTGGACAAGGCATCTGCGTTGTTATGCAATTCGGTTGTTCTTAGGCCCTTAACTGAGATGACCCTGGAGGCTCTATCATTGCTAGCAGGCATGCTACCCGATATGCTGGCTAGTTCTAATTTTTCCTGCCGCCAATTTGAGGACTCGTTGGAAGACCTTATCCTCACAGGTGATTGCGAACGTGGTGGAATTCTTACCATGCAGTCTCTAATAAAATGTCCCAATTTTCCACATCTATAGCACGCCATGTTCTTCTGAGCGCTTATTCCGCTTATCAAAGATTTAATCTCATCCAGAACCTTCTCGAATGAACTAGTAACTGCGCTTGATCGTTCGGTTGTTCAGGTTCTTCTATCGATACCGCTCGTACTTTCGGCTTCGAGTTGTTAAAGGCCGCCTCCACTTCCATTGAACGTACTAAGGCATCGCTACTCCTCTTGAAGTGTGTTAATCGCAGAGTCCTTTGGATTTCGGTGTCTCTCAGTCCATCTATAAATAACTGCACCGCTAGCTGTTCCTTGAAATCTTCCGGTGCTTCTGGGTCTCACATCTGCTTCAAATTCTTGCAGACTCTCACCCGATTTTTGACTGTGCGTTTTCATTTGAGCCCGATACAGCTGTTCTCGATGTTGGTCGCCGTGGCGTAACTATAATGCAGTAATCAAGGCTTCATATTTCACTGTTCAATAGGTATTGTCTGCAACATACCCAAAGCTGGCCCCCTCAAAGCTACTATGAGTGCCGCAGCTTCAAAGTGCCGGCAATACATGGACCAACAAAAAACTGTCCATCGAAAGTCGGTGGTTTTAAGGAAATTCCTGGTGTGGCAACCCCTGTCTCGACGATCTTGATTCTTGAGGAGAGTTATCTGGTTTTCAAGTCCTTTCGTCTCCTCTCGCACTGTATCATATTTCTTAACCTGATAGTCGATTTTCCTGACGTCTTCCTCTATTTTCCATTCAGTTCCTCCATTTGTACTTCGCTTTTTCTGTTATACATGTTGGAAGAACTTGCCTTGATGCTCTTGAACCTTCTGGAAGTCTGTTTTCCTTTGTTTTTCTATTCATTCTAATTCGTTCTTTTGTTGTTCGATCATTTTCTAAAGTGCTTCTTCTCGTTCTTGTCTTTCATTTTCTCGGTCTTTCCTCTGTTCTTCGACAATTTTCTGGAGTGCCTCTTCTCGTTCTTTCTTTTCATCTAACCGTCGCAGTTCCTCTTTCTATTTTTCATTTTCTCGATCTTGTTTTTTCTTCTGACGCAGTTTTTCCTCTTCTTATTTTTCATTTTCTCGTTCTTGTTTTTCCTCCTGGTGCCGCTTTTCCTCTTATTGTTTTTCATTTTCTCGTTCTTGTTTTTCCTTCTAGTGCCGCTTTTCCTCTTTTTGTTCTTCATTTTCTCGTTCTTGTTTTTCCTTCTGGTGCCGCTTTTCCTCCAGGCGCCTTCTTTCCAAATCCGCAAATTGATTTTGTATGTCCTCCATCGTATCGTACGATGTACTCCTCGTGTTCACCATAAGTAATTTCTGCTTTTCACTAATATCCTACTTCCGACACCACTGTTACGATAAAATATTTTTATTAAATTCGCCATAAAACACTGAGTAATGAAACACTTAGATCTCTTTAAACTACTCAACTGATATCTAGCTAAATCTCTCAAAAACTTCGTCAAAACTTCTTCCGAGTGAAATGTGTCGCGTTATATACGTAATGGAAGTGTATCAGACTACTTCAAAGATAAAGTTAACTATAATTTTGAATTTCATCGCTATGAAACGAGATCTAGAAGAGATTTCCAT
Organism: Chrysolina americana; assembly: GCA_958502065.1. Classification (NCBI taxonomy): domain Eukaryota; kingdom Metazoa; phylum Arthropoda; class Insecta; order Coleoptera; family Chrysomelidae; genus Chrysolina; species Chrysolina americana. The sequence goes on along the minus strand of OY293417.1, from coordinate 13,629,790 downwards.
ATTCCTCAATCTCACAAAAGATTTATTCAAAACTCCATTTTTATAAATGGTTTAAGACCATTTAATGAATTACCATCTGAAGTTAAAAGTGCACGCTCCCTCAGTACTTTCAAAAATACTCTAAAAAAACTTTTGTTGGAGGGAAGCAATCCCTAATATATTTTTGTAAAATAATTTAATTTCTTTATACATCATAGCAATATTTTCATGTTTTTTATTTTATTTTAATTACTATGTTACCACTACAATGAGGATATTTTTTATATATACTTTTTAACAACTGTGCATAATGTGTAGTGGTGCTGTCTGACATATTTGTCTTTTAAATGTACAATGTATTAGTTTTTTATGACTAAATAAACGGATATATATATATACTCAAATCGATCTCGTAACAGTACCAAGATAAATGTGTTCATACTAAAGTTAAAATCCACTCCCCATCCCTTTCAGGTATAGCAAAAAGTATTAATTTCAGATGTTGTTTACTGCCATGACTGAAGGAGGACTGAAACTATCATACCTACAGAAATGGCTGACTGAGACGTGCTCTGAATTGATAAAGTTAGAAAAGGATGCAACGCCTCAGGGATGGCTCTTACAATGGGATAGGTATGAACGCTATAACTTCATTCAGTTTTCTCGAACCTTACATTTCCCGTTAGTCCTGTCATTCCTTGATTGTTCTGTAATATTAACTGTAAACTTTTCAAGAGACGACCTTCAGCTGCACAAGGTGAGTTATCCTTCTAATTGGACTTTTTCACTTGATCGGGTATCATACTAATTATAAATTGTCAATAAATTAAGTTTGTTTAGAATTTTACTGAAAGTTTCAGCATCCACCTTAACATACACTATTTTTTTTACTGAAACCTAAGAGCTTACTAGTGAAGAGCTCTGGTGGTAGGTGCTGGTTGGTTTTGTTGCTGTTTCGCATAAAATCCAATTGAACAAATGGTAAAAATGTCTTGAATGATAGCACCTTTTTTAGTTTGAATGGTATGCTAAATCAGCACCTTTTTTAGTTTGAATGGTATGCTAAATCCGCGAAGATCTCAAACTCTTAACTGAGTGAAACTGTTCTAATCCTAGTATCTAGACACATCAGAAAGAAAAAGCTTATGAACTTGCCAAACAAGGATATGTATGGTGGACTTATCAGGATAAAGGTCCTTAGCTCATTTATTTGTCATAATGCTCATGAGCGACTTCCTATTTTTGGTGGAATTTTCACTTATCAGTTGTATAAAAGTCCTAACCTAACCTAACCTAACCTACAGTGGCCTAACGAAAATAGATTCCACTCTCTAGTTGATAACAAACTAGCTGCCAATTTTTTTACAATTCATTAGTATGGTACTCAATTCAAGTAGTGTGTTCTTTTGTAACTTAGCATTCTTCAAATCATAGATAGCTTTCACAAATTCTCTCATGATAATTATAGATTTTCTTTTCATAGCGCCAATAAAATCTTGTGAGTTACTATTGAAATTATTATTCAAGGAACGATCAGTATAGGCCAATCAATGGGGCATTTTTCTTAACAAAAATACTAGTAGGAAACCGACTATGCCATCACATGAAAGACAGTCCGTAGTTAATTGTGTTATGTTTTGGACTCGCAACTGACATTTAGTTATAAACATTAAAAATGTGTATTTTAGTTTTTTTGCTTATAAAATGAATTCTCATACAGTAATCTGGTTTGCTCCAATGAAAAAAATTATAGAGCATTGAAATACGAACAAAATGAGATTTTTTTACGACCCGATCGGATCATCATTATCGCAGAAAAACTGGAAGAAAAACCGGAAAATTTTTGCAATAAAAAAAACATAACGGCCGAGAGAGACCGGAAGATGAGGGGGACGCATATTATCATGTAACGCGTTCATTAGAAGAATTCGCCTCATCTCCCACTACTCGACCGCTTACATGGGCTCGTCCGTTATCAGTCATGTTTTAAAACATTTTTCACCCATTTCGCAGCATTGTAGCGCAAAATAAGAATGTACGTTTTGTGGTACTATACTTTTACTTCCAAAATCTGTCTGAGAAATTGAAATCGTACTATTACTAGAGCACCAGGTACGAGGCAAAGATGGTGCAAAATGAATTCAAATAGCAATTGTGCCAAAACTAATAATCCTCAGCACCTGTTTTGTTACATTTCATAAGAAGGGCCAACACTACAACTTCCAGTTTTTCTCCGTTGCTGATGATCCTATCGGGTCATAAAAAATCTCATTTTGTTCGTATTTCATTTCTCTGCAATTTTTTTCATTGGAGCAACCAGATTTCTGTATGAGTTTTCATTTTATAAGCAAAAACTAAAAAAAAAACAAGTTTTTTACGGATACTGGAATCTTTCCAGACTACTGGAAGCTTTCCTACATAACACCCATTTATAAATCAGGTAATAAATCTGACATTAGTAACCATCGTCCGATCTCAATTCTTAGTACCATCCCTAAATTGTTCGAGAGCATCGTTACAGATTATATGACTTATGACTGCTCAGGGCTACTGATCTCAAATCAGTTTGGCTTTTCATCCGGAAGGTCGTCTGAACTCAACTTAATCACCTATACCAATTTTCTATCTAAAGCTCTTGATAGGGGTAGTCAGGTCGACTCCATCTATACCGATTTTTCCAAGGCCTTTGACAGGGTTAATCATGAGCTTCTTACCCACAAACTCAGTAGGTATGGCTTCGGAGGAGCGATTCTGAAGTGGATTGTGGATTATCTGACAGGCAGGTACCAAATAGTGAGATTCAAGCACCATTACTCTTTTGACTTTCCTGCAACCTCGGGCGTTCCCCAAGGTTCACATTTGGGCCCCTTACTTTTCAACATGTTCATTAATGACATCACTTCATGCTTTCACAACAGTAATGCCCTACTATTCGCTGACGACCTAAAACTCTATCGTATTGTGAATTGTGTAGATGACGCCGATGAGTTGCAGAGCGATATCTGCAGACTTGCTACTTGGTGCTTGTCAAACGGTATGGACTTAAACATAAACAAATGTCATATCATACGTTTTACTCGCTCCCATCAACCTGTCATTTCCGACTATACCATCAATGGACAACCCCTGGATGCTGTCGACCGTGTCAAGGACCTTGGAGTAATTCTTGATGACTCCCTAACCTTCACCTACCACATAACCTCCATTGTCAACAGGTCTACCAAAATGTTGGGCTTTATAAAGAGGACAACTCGTGACTTCACTAGTCTGGGTGCCATTAAAATCCTATACTGCACACTTGTTAGAACTCACCTCGATTATTGTTCCTCTGTCTGGTCACCACATTATGTAACCCATATATCCAAGATTGATCGTGTTCAAAAAAGTTTTCTTAGATATGTTTCTTTCAAATCTAATATCTTTAGTGATTACGCCTCAATTGAGAGTTATCTCAATATTCCAACTTTGGAGAATTGACGTAGTCAGCGAGATCTAATGACTCTCTACAAGATATTAAATGGTGAATATGACTGTCCAGATCTTCTATCTCAAATCAGTTTAGTAGTCCCCATTCGCCTTACTAGACAGATAGCTACTTTTCATACTCCCTACCATCGTACCAACATTGCTTATTTCAGCTATATCCCAAGATCCCTTAGAGCGGCTAATTGCCTCGATATTGACATCTTCTCAACACCTTCCTAAGTTTAAAAATCAACTGTGTCAGTGACCATCTTGTCATTTTTTTCCCACTTTTACACTGACTGTACTTGTACTTTAACTTTTCATTGATCTTTTTAATGTCTTCATTATTATCAATATCATATATGTTGTGACTGTTGCTGTATTACTCACATAATGTATATCTTGTAATATCTTTAATTGGGCTTGCCCGTATAAATAAATAAATAAATAAATAAATAAATAAATAAATAAATAAAAAAACAAATTAATAAATGACAGTTGCGATTTCAAAATATACTGACCGGCAGTAAAAGTGGGACAGAAACCTAATTGGTTATCATTTGTGCTGTCCCAATTTTTATGCCGGTCAGTATATAACAGAATATAACTACGGACTGTCTTTTATGTGATCAACAGTCGGTTTCCTACTTGTATTTTTGTTAAAAATCTCTCATTTTATGCTCTGTTGAATGGTGTAGTAATCCAGTTAACTGCCACTGAACAAATTTGGTGGCAGTTTATTGATTTTTTTTTCAGTTTTTCCTATATAGAATACTTTTTCTACGCAAGAAAAAAAAAGTAATTTCTTTGAAATGTAATTTTTAATGATATTGGTTGTTCATGTGAATCCTCTGACTACACAGAAACTTGCAAATCACAGTATTCGCGAAATGCGTTCCCGCTAGATGGCGCTCAAAATTTAAATACAAAATAGTATAATGGTGATCAGCCGCTCAAATCCATAAAATACTCTAGGGTTTAATTCTATTCACTAAAGATGTCAAAAATTGATATAATTTCATCATACTTTTTCAGTACACAGGCATTGACCTCCTTGCCTAACTATTCATTTTATGATTGAAAAATAATGCAAGGAATCTTTGTATTCTATCTGATGAAATTAATGCATTGGGGCACACAAATGTGCCTAATAATTGAATTTTTGACTTCTGTTGTTAGTTCAGGTGAACTTATTCTGCAAGTATCCACACCTATGAATATCATTCAACTCAATTTGTTGTCCAAAAATAATTCGGAAACAGTTAAAATAGATGCACTACCAATTATGGCAAAAAAGTCCGGATCTACTCTACATCAGTTTAACCAAATAATAATAGATGTCACACCCTTTGCGTAGAATGCGAATAGTATTTTGTATCAATAATTAAGTATTCAGAGTGATGAACAGACCTCCCAAAGATAATGCTGGCTGGGGTGAACTTTGTGGAATTGTCCGCAGATTGTTGTTGAAATTGTTATATCCGTCAACCGGTTGCACCCCTACGTGCAACCCTCAAAAGTCAGAGACTTGTGCGATCTAGGGAAAGACGTAGCCCTTACCTTTTGATACGTGTGATGCCATGCACAAGACCGGTGGCAATGCTGAGATTCGAACTCACGCTCTCTGGCTTATGAGGCGAGGACTCAACCCGCACACCACCGCGGCCCTGTAACACATCAAGAATAGTGGAAGATATGATAATCCCAGTTCTTTTGGTGTTCCTCTACTACTTTGGAAAGATGTTCTTCCCATAGTCCTGTACAACCTTTCAACCATGCCATCAGACTATATGTGGAGGGCAGTTGTTCTGGTCTTGATAATTCCCATCAATTCACAAACTTCCTTGAATGATTTCGATTCACAATTCCTTCCTTGATCGGAATGTAGCTAAATTGGCATTCCAAACTTTGAAAATATGTTATCCACCAGAGCTCTTGCAACTGTGGGTGCTGCTTGATTGAACAGGGTATAAGATTTAACCCATTTGCTGAAGTAACTCATGGCAACGAGGGTGTATTTGTTGCCATCATTGGTCATCGAAAACGGTCCAGCTACATCGATGGCGATTCGTACGAAGGTAGCACCTGTATTGTATTGTTTCATGTTTCCTCTTGATCTTGTCCTGAGGCCTTTGCTTGCTTCACACTTCGGACATCTTCGGCACCATCTTTCTAAATCTTCACGACATTGGACGCAGTAAAACTTCTGCCGTATTTTATCCAAGGTCTTATTCACTCCAAAATGTCCACCTAATTTGCCGCCATGAATCTTAGAAATTCTGCAACGCTTGAATCACTTTCTTGGTTTTGTCACATTTTTGCTGTGGTCCAATTGTCGTCAACTATTAATCTAACTTTGATGATTCCTTCCCGACGTTCAATTCGCTCACTATGCTAACAAGTATCCAAAGAAGGTCTTTTGTACAAGGCATCTGCGTTGTTGTGCAATTCGGTTATTTTTTTTTAGCCTCTTAACAGGGATGACCTTGGGGGCTCTATCATTGCTAGCCAGTATGCTCCACGATATGCTGGCTAATTCTAGTTTTTCCTGCGGCCCATTTGAGGACTCGCTGGAAGACCTTGTCTTCACAAATTATTGCAAACTTGGTGGCATTCTTACCTTGCAGGTCTTTAATGGGATGTCCCAATTTCCCACATCTATAGCATTAGTGCTCATTCAGAGGAGTCAGAGATTTAATCTCATCCAGAACCTTCTCGAATGAACCAGAAACTGTGCCAGATCATTGTTCGGGTTCTTCTAGTGATACCGCTTGTAGTTTCGGCCTCAAAGGGTCGCCGCCTCCACCTCTAGAGAACATACCATACATACTCCCCTTGTAGTGTGTTAATCACAGAGTACTTTGAATTTTGGTGTCTCTTAGTCCATCTATCAATAGCTGTTCCTTGAAATCAACCGGTGCTTCTGGGAAAGCCAGCTGAACTAGGTGTCTCACGTCTACTTCAAATTCTTGCAGACTCTTACCCGATTTTTGAGTGTGCGTTTTCATTTGAGCCTGATACAGCTGTTCTCGATGTTGATCGCCATACCGTAACTCTAATGCAGTAATCAGGTCTTCATATTTATTTTGCTGTTCGATGGGTATCGTCTGCAACATACCCAAAGCTGGCCCTCTCAAAGCTACTATGAGTGCCGTAGCTTTTTCTTCTTCGACCAAGATTTACTTGAGCTTCAGGGTTTCCTTGTTCCTATTGAAATTGTCCGCCAGTAATTGTGATATTTATCACCTTTCTGTAAACAGGGCGTCATAATTGATAGTCTCCACAGCTCTGACAGTGTCCTTCTTCCTAGAAGCTCATCCATAAATTTGGCCATGAGAGTGCAAACAGTATCAGTGCACACGTGCAGAAGATAACTTGAATGTCATCAGGCCCTGTACTGTTGGTTTTTCAGTGGAAGTTTAACTTTTTTCATAGTGGAATGGGTTAGTTACAGCGGATAGAAAAGACTTCTTTCCTGTCCTTCACAATAAACAACTCTTGAGAAAACTAAGTTGGATGTAAATGAACGTTATTTTATATTTTTCAAAATCCCTTATAGAAAATTTTGAAAACAATTTCTCATCTTCCGCATATTGATGTTTTAAATATGAGCAAATACAAAATAGTGTTCATAGTAGATTAATATTGATAATAATAATATTAATAAAATAACTCCTTGTAAACATTCAAAGGCATGGCCCTTAACGGTAAAGGTGATGGAAGGCCGTTATTATTTGTGTATTACACTTTTTTTTTTTTTCATCAAGAATATCCCAGGCCCTATCTCCGGAGCCCCGATACAACCGGTAACCAATCCCCACGTCCGTGGGTTGAGTGATTACTGGGTCCGAGGATCATGTGCCCTGAGCAGGCGGAGTGAACCAAGAATTACGGCCTTCTGCATTCGTCCCCCTGAGATTTCTGCCATATTACGGCAAGCTGGTATGATTGTTGAGTTTGAGAGCATTGTGACCATCATTCCACCAAAATCCCCTATTATCAGAACCACCATTTTTACCGAATGGTTTGGGTAAAGCCTGCAGAGTTCAAAGAGAAGATCTCGATATTTAGTACGTTTTTCCTCCTCTTTTCGTACGATTTTCGTTTCGCCAGGAGCCGAAAACTCTATGACGAAAATCGCCCTGCTTTGAAAACTACATTAGGCGTATTGGCTTGTATTTGCCTGAGGATGGAGAATGAGTAGTTCCAATAGATTCGGCACTTCTCATTCTCCACAACGGACTCAATATCCTCCGCCGGTGCATACCCGTTTCTCGTCAATACCGTACGAGTGTCGTAGGTGGTAGTACAACACTCGTAGCGCCACGTTATGCCTATGGATATAGGCTGAGACCGCATAAGCTGGACAAGCTGGCAACAAATGCATTATGGTCTCAGCTGCCCCACGACACGCTCTGCATCTAGTGTCAGGGACCTCTATACCCATCACACGACTACGGTAGACGAGGGTGTTGAAGACATCATCTTGGCAGACTATTATGAATCTCTCGGTTTCCGACTTCATCCCACTTGACCTGTAGCTGTAGGAGCCTCCCACTCTTGGCAGCTTTGACGTGGGCTTTTTGCTGAACGGGTTCCAACTCGGTGACAGAGTTTGAGATCGTCCGTTCAGAGTAGAATTCGAGCCCGAGTACATCAGTACATCGGCTGCAAGGGTTGTTGCCTTGAAGAGAAATTCTCCAATCCCTGCTTTTTCATGATCGCATACCAAGCAGAGAAGGGGATCTGAACTCATGATGACTTCACAGGCTCCATCCAGTACCATTCTGTTATGTAGACAGTACAAACTCAAAAGTCCCCGGTCTCCCCATTGTCTGGGGAAGTATAACCGTGAAACAGACGATTTAGGATGCAAGCTCCTATGGAGATGCATCATTTTGCGAGTTTTTACGTCGAGTTGTCGCAGCTCTTTCTGGTCATTACTGCAAAGGAGTAAAGTATAATCGGAACGGCAAGCATATTAGTTGCGGCAATTTTATTCTTCTCCAACAGTTCTGATGACCAGATCTGTCTTATACCCATTGAATAAATATTACATAAAAACGCTTCGGTGTACGAATGACTTGAATTAAAATCGACAATATCGAAGTAACCCTCTTTCTTTTAGTAAATATTAAAGTTTATAGCATTAATATTTTAAAATATTCGATACTATTGAAGAAAACCTCCTTTACTTTCCTGTTGGATTTCACCATAGATTTAATTTCTCAGGATGAGATGTCTGTAGTGATATAAATTCCAAAGGTTTGTAACCAATTAATTTTAGCTCAGCATACTTATTTTTCATATTGTATTTAGTGTAGATAATGATAATAATTCTAATAGATTTTTTATGTGTAGGAAAAACCAGCGAGGGAACTGCCAAAGCATGTGTTCAAGAAATGCTGAGAAGTTGGATCGACATAAATATTGTTTTTCTTTAATTTTTATGATTTGCTAAATTATTGATCTTAATAAAAGTTATTCTAGCAGGTACAGTATAACTGAGGAAACTGAGTTACATTTTGTTCTTATTGGTACATGAGGTGTTGCATAAAGAATGGTATATTTTTACAATCATTTTCTTCAAGAAATTTTTCTTCTGATAATGTTAATTTAATGTAATTGATTGTAGATTGTAAGAGGGTCGTACAGGCTGTGCAACTTCACAAGCACTTCGACCTATAAGTTCTTTTGTGCGTTAATGTAATTGAAGTAAGAAATTTGTTGTAAATTTCATTTTACAGGTTTTATAAGTAGAGATTCAGATGTTTTATAAATAAACAGTAATGACAAGAGACAGAAACTAAGTTGTACAATATGGTACTCGAATAAATATTATTATTATTTTCAATTCAATAAGGAAAGTTGTATTTATGAATTCACATTTTATTGTAGATATACAATTCTTCATTCAACACCGATTTTGAAATTACATAATATAACTCCATTTTCTACAGCAAAGTGAATTTTTATTCTAGAATTATTCATATCCCAATTGAATTGAGCATTTTTGAATGTAGATGCCAAAATTTTTCTTTGGAGTATTCTTCAGATTATTGTGTATTTTTTTATTTTCGCCACCTCCAACTTCGTCACTGTGAATTATACTTACATATTTACGCACGGATTTTGCTACAAAATTCTTGTTCAAAAACATAATTTTGAGATACATAAGTAATAATAATTGTGTCTTTCTCCATAAATTGTTTTTCGAATTACTTTTAATTTAATATCACAATTTGAGTCTGTTATTACTTTCTGCTTTATACGGGGTGTTCCTAAATGTCATGTCCATATTAATTCCTTGAAAAAATATAAACTGCTCGTTTTTTGTTAATTCTGAATTGGTGTTATATTGCGTACTAAAATTTTAATTGGACTTTTTTACGGGTTTTATCCCATTATCAAGTATAATAATAGTCAGTTATTATACTTGTCTTGATAAAACCCGAAACCTGTCATAATAATAAAATACCTAGTGGAAATTAGACAAAGATTTTTTTTTTCTATAAATTTCACGAAATTTATCAACAAATAATAAATGTATTGCCCTTGAGGATGCCATTGAAATTAATTATGTCAAACTAATCACATTTAAATGGGTTTCTCATTACTAGTGCAAAAAAAATCCGGAATTTAATCAGAGTTAGCAAGTGTTCGTTTGAGTAATCAATCAAAAAAATCATGAACAAAATTGACACTTTGTATCTTGTTCTATCAGAAAATTATGACTATTTGCTTATACAGGCCGTTTCTTTTATCATGTGGTAACATTGCTATATTCTAAACCGTAATAGATACAAAGACGATTAAATGGGAAAAAAGGTAACTATTGTGGTGAGCAGTAAATTGGTCATAGAAAATTTACGGGGATTCTCGCCCTTTCCAACTTATACAGGGAAAACTGAAAATGCTGTTTTCGGTTTTTTACGTTTAATTAAAAATTCATCATTACGTAGTTCTAGTACATTTTGAATACAATAAAATTTTCCTCTTTGATTTTTTTATATTTTCTGAAATAACCATTCTATTCGTAAAAACCGAAAACAGCATTTTTCCCCGTAGATTTTCTCTGACCAATGTACTGCTCACCACAATAGTTACATTTTTTTCCATTTAATCGTCTTTGTATCTATAACGGTTTAGAATATAGCAATGTTACCACATGATAAAAGAAACGGCCTGTATATGGACGTTTAATCTCAAAATAATGCAAAGAATTATCTCTTTTAATATGAAGATGACATTTCGGAACACCCTGTTTATGGTCTACTCAATGTTTTTCAAATTTCCAATGAAACGTTGAATTTCAAATCTACTATTAAATCGATGGTCTTCTGTCTAGTGTTGTCGGTATTTTACTGACTAGTGAATAATTGTGAGACAACAATTTAAAGAATTATTTTCTCTTTCCTATTATATATAACGTAGATGATGTTAATTTTTGAAGATTTTCGGAATTTTTTTTTTCCACTAAAATTGCAAACAACTGGTATTATCAAAAGATTATGGTTGTTTGAAAACAAATGCAACAAAATTATTTGAAAATTCGAAAGGGGTCCTTTCCTCTTGAAGCACCCCAAATTATTCCCAAATTTCCACAGAATCATTTTTGACTCTCTCTATTTTGTATTTATTCCGTGGTGTTTTAGATCGCATAAAAGGTATTATTACCAGAACTTGATGACAGGGGTCAGTCAATGGGAGTACCCACAGCTAGACGCCAATACATTTGAAGAGGGGATGGATATCTCTACCACACCGCCACCTACAGAACAAGTGATAAGAATGTCACCCCCCTTACCTCCTACTATAAGGAGTCCTACGCCACCTCCTCCTCCCATTATTAGTGTGGACGAAAGAACAGTCACATCTAATGTTCAAGGTGAGTTGTTGAGAATGGAAATAGTGGATTCAGTTACTGGGAATTATTCACTGATTAATTCTAATTATTTGTATTTTTTTTTTTCAAGTGATATCCCTTCCGACTCAACCTGCCCCTCCTACAAATTTAACAGATGGTGGAGAACCTCTACCTCCTGGAGTTGATGTACCAGAAACGGCAATTTCTGACAAGCAGCAGCCGCAGGTGAGAAACATTTACTTTAGTTTTTCATGCGGTATTAAAACGGAAGTTTGCCCATGAACGGTTCCAGTATTTAGGAAAAAAAATCTGGTAGGATTTGCTCTTTGAAAAATTAAATAGAATCAGATCCGAAAATTATTGAAAATTCATATAAACATGATATAATGGCTACGATGGCTATACTTCGGTCGGTGGCTCAGTGGCTAAGGTCTCTAGCGTGGAACTTCTAGCGCGCATCAGACAGACGTTCGAGGCTCGGGTACGGAATCTTTTTTCATAACTACACGGGTCTCTTTAGCAGGCCACTTGCCTTGTTGTGAATCAAGTGTGATGTGAGTTGCCTAGATGCCAATCCCGACGTGTGGTGCTAGCTTGAAGTGCGCACCGACCAACCGGGTGGTGCTTGTAGGTTTTCCGGGTTTTCCTACAGCTGAAAAATGAATACACCACCGAAATCATCTGTAAGTCGCCCCGGAGCGCCACGGCAAATAATAATAATTGCCGTCCTCTACCCGCACAGGCTATGCCTTTGGGTACGCTACTAGTGTTTATGAGGGAGTATTATTATTATTAAATTATTATTACTTGGACCTGACAGGACCAGTGCCGTTCTTAGGTTGGAGCGGTCGCTCCAGGCCTCGCCCTGCGAGGCCCAACTCGCGCTTTCCACTTGAAACTTATCAAGACCTATTTAAGATCGTCCATGAACCAAGAAAGGCAGCATCGGATTGTTGACAAGGGGACATAGCGGAAAATTCACGAAGGAGGTCTCCCAATTATTGGGCTTTCACTACGAGTCTTTCAATCACTTTTTGTTTGTTGTACAGCTGAAGAGTACCTGATGAAAAATGCTCGAAGCCATAGCGCCCCTATTTGCTGTCCCCAATGGCATAACCGGTGCGGGTAAAGAGCGGTTATTGTTAGTATTATTATTCACTGTAGGTGACCAGCAATTAAATTTCTTGATAATCGGCACCGATTTCAATTTCAATGTCAACAATTGTAATTTTTTTTAATTATGTTGATTGAGTTCATGATTTTGGAACTATATAAAAAATTAAATAATATGAATTGAGACATCTTATTATTTATTTCAAATATTTGTCAAAAAATGGAACATTTAATCCGTGGTAGCTACCCCTATGTACAATGTTAACGATTTACTTTGTCTTAATGAAAGTTTTCTCCCATACTTTCGGGGTGTTTTTCCGAATGAATCATCATTTAGAGATTTACTGTTCATTTGTAGAAATGCCATTTCTCCAGTCTTTCCAGGACCCTCAGTCTGTTCAATAATCTTCGTTTTACTAAAAACTCTGGTAAGGAACTTGAGTCTTATGAAACCGACCCCATAACTTCCCTAATTTTACCAGAAAAGTTCTGAATTATGCAGCACATTCTCTCCAGAGTAATTCTATTCAACCTTTCTTTGGTGAGTTACTATAGATACTACATGAATTGCAGTGTTCACAAGTAATTTTCACTTATATACTCAGTCTACTTTGTTTAGAATATCTAGAAATTTGTATAACATATTATATTCTTTTGGGTGTTTTTTTATCATACAGGATGTCGTAGTGAAATCAAATAATATATTTTCGGAGTCTGCATAAAATTTTCTGTATATTATATAATGCGAGTTTCAAGTAACGAATTTGTATTTTTCATGATATTTCGATTTTTTGAATAATTCATATCGATTTACTCGAAATTCACAGATTGTTCTAATTTGATTCTTCTGAATCGATTGGCGTTCGAAGAATTGCTTCATATTGAACCGTTCTCGAGTTAAAGAGTTCATCTGAAGTGGAAGGGAGTCATTTTCCTCCATAATTTTTTCACATTTTGACGTTGTATTCCTTTTATATGCCAAACCTTGAGTTATTTTTTTTTTTTAAGTCGAATGACTCGGAATTCACCCTAAGACCCTCCCCCGTAGGTCAGCGCAGCGACATAATTACTTTTTTAAAAAAGGCCTCGCAAAAATGTTTTGTTCCGGGCCTCGCATTTGCTAAAGACGGCTCTGGACAGATCTGCGGAAATTGCCACAACAGAACTCAATTACATTCATAGTCATCTTGATGAGAAGAGGTACGTCGGTGCACTTTTTTTCTACCTCTCCAAGGATTTTGATTACATAGATGAACCAATCTGGATATCTGGAAAAAACTATCACTTTCATGTAGGATATCCGGTTGAAAAGTGATCATTTTCATATACATAAGTGGAAAAATAATTATTTTCGGGAAGAGGGCTTTAGTAAAATGCATATTACTATTAGCGGTCAGCCTTGAGCGGTAAGAATCAAAAACAAAGGAAATAAGTAGTTGTTTTTTATCGGAAACCGCACAAAGAATCATTATCAAAGTCCACTTGGTTTTGAAGGAAAATGGTTATTTCAGATTCACATTAGTTCAGGGTGGCCACTTTCTGGAAAATCCTGGAAAGTCAGGAAATGTCAGGGAATTTAGGTAGTCATGGAAAAGTCAGGGAAGTGTCAGGGAATTTTGCACAAATTGGTCAAGAGTAAGGGAATTTCAGAAGTAATGCTTCGGTATCAAAACCTCCAAAAACCCAAAACAAACACCAAACATATTTCGTTACACGTTTATATAATTTTTACAGAATAAACAGATACAATTAACCCTAAATTATGTTATTTTTCAGCAGTGTAACCTAAGAGAGTTAATTTTTTGTGTTTATATTGTTGTAGTTTTTTGTTCAATAAATTCTTTCAATTTTGGAGTAGAAATTTATTTATTTATTTTCCATTTTACAAAATAGTTATACTAACTAATAAATGCAATGTTAACTGCAGTGTTGGGATGTTACGATAACTCATGGAATTTTAGGGAAATAAGTCTGAAAAAACCTGGAAAGTCAGGGGATTCACCCTGTTAGTTCTTCAATCATATCAGTAAGATTCATTTCATATTCCTGTGGATTGGTTGGTTAGAATGGCGTGAATCATATGATGGGTTTTCTGCCATGAAGCGCGTTTTATTCTCATGTATTACCAGTTTGTTTCTGAAATGAATATACCGGGTGGCTACGGAAGTATTGCCTACGGGATATCTCAGTTATTGTATGAAGTAGGTTTGTGAAATTTGAGGCGTAGATATAATGACATAAGAGCTAGAATTTGAGCATATTGACATGTCGAAGTTAACTTCCGGTCTGACCGGAAGCAACATCAACTTTCTTATTTTAAATGGAAACCCTATTTTTTTTCTTTTCGCTTTATTCAGCATTCAATTCCCTTTCTAATGACATATCACAAGTTGGTATCTAACCAGAAACTAGATCAGAAAAAAATTATTATTGAAATTCACCGAGTAGGCCGTGGAAGCAAAATGAAAGCCAAAAATTGAAAAGTTGGCTACGGAAACCATACGTCACTTGATAACAGTTGCTACTACTGTGATATTTTATTTAAAAAATTCAAAATGATAGGATTAAAGATAAAATAAATTCAAAACAAATGTTCGAAATGCATTCCCTCAGCGTCAATACATTTATTGACTCTGGTGATATTTTCATGTAAAACGTTTCTCAACATTTGGGGCGTGATATCTTGGAAAGCTCTACGAATTTTTACTTCTAGCTCATGTAGAGTTTTAGGCTGTGTGGAATACACCCTATTTTTAAGATGCCCCCATAGAAAAAAGTCGCACGGAGTAAGATCAGGTGACCTTGGTGGCCACCTGACTGGACCATGGGTTGTTATAAGTCTCTCTTGAAAGCGATTTTAAAGATAATTTCTCGCTATTCTTGAATTATGCGGAGGGGCGCCATCTTGCTGGAAGTACATTCTCTCAGTTATTTCCGCTGGTAGGTTGTTAATGAATTCCGAAATTTCATTCGTTAAAAAATTAAAGTATCTCTCTCCGGTTAGTTGGCCTTGAAAAAGAATGGGGCCAACAATATGAGTTCCAACTATTCCTGCCCAAACATTCACACCAAATCTCTCCTGGAAGCCACCTTGTCGAAACCGGTGCTCGTTTTCTATCGCCCAGTACCTGAAACAAACGACCATTCACACTTTTAGCACTTTACACTTCGACTATCGACAATAATCCAAATAAAGTACAGTACCTACCTTGTATTATTCCTGTTAAATAATCCATTGTTGGTAAATCTTGACTCGTCCGTAAACAAGATATAATAGTTAAATAGGTGATTCTCAGCATTTTGTCGAAGAAACCAATTACAATATTCCAGGCGCCTTTCACCGTCATTTTCATACAAATGTTGATGCAACTGATACTTGAAGGATTTAAATCGATGATTTTTCAAAATTTTCCTAGCAGAGTCCTTACTTATAGCTAATTCGGCGCCAATCTGCCTTGAGGAAATTGTGCTATCATATTGTACTAAAGCTAATACATTATTTTCAGTTTCCTCATTAATAACAAATGCTTCTTGGTCTTCGTGAACATCAGGCTCAGTTCTTAATTTTTCTTCAAGCCACTGGAAATACCTTCTTGACGGTTGCTGCCTCCCTGGATATCGCTCTAAATACAATCGTTCAGCGGCATAAGAATTTTTTAAACATTCACCATAAATGAGAAGCATGTCAATTTGTTCGGTTCGTGAATAACGGGGCATTTTTTGAATATTCTACTAACTGATTTCGATTTCCAAACCCTTTTAAAATGGCAGAATCAAAAACACTACTTCGAACGTCAAAATAATATGGATAGCAGCGTTCGTGAGAGCTCTCGTTTCTTTTTTGTTTCATTCCAAAATACATCTTAATCAGCCTACTTGTTAATATTTTGGTTCGAATGATTATTGCAATGGAATGATTATTCTGAATAGCACAAACATCGTCCATAGGTAGATATTAGAATATCTATGGACGATGGCACAGACCAAGTACGTTTATGTTCTTATTTAACCTAGAACAATATAATTTATCATTCCACATTATTTTTAATGTTATTTTTGCGTATGGCGATAATCTGTTTTGTTATTTGAAGAATAATAATTGGAATTTTTGGTATTTCATTTCAAAAAATTACTTTCTATTATATCATTAGAAAGGAATGGTTATGCTGAATAGTACAGGCAAGAAAAAGTTGTATGTTCCTATTTAAGATATGGACCTACAGAGTATTGTTTTTTTCACAATTTTTCCATTATTTTTTTGGCGGCTTTTTATAACGCCTACGAATGAAAATAAAATATCACAGTAGTAGCAACTGTTATCAAGTGACGTATGGTTTCTATAGCCAACTTTTCAATTTTTGGCTTTCATTTTGCTTCCACGGCCTACTCGGTGAATTTCAATAATAATTTTTTTCTGATCTAGTTTCTGGTTAGATACCAACTTGTGATATGTCATTAGAAAGGGAATTGAATGCTGAATAAAGCGAAAAGAAAAAAAATAGGGTTTCCATTTAAAATAAGAAAGTTGATGTTACTTCCGGTCAGACCGGAAGTTAACTTCGACATGTCAATATGATCAAATTCTAGCTCTTATGTCATTATATCGACGCTCCAAATTTCACAAACCTACTTCATACAATAACTGAGATATTCCGTAGGCAATACTTCCGTAGCCACCCGGTATAAATTAACGTCAGGATATCATGTTCAAAATAAAAAATCCAGCCGAAAATAAAACTAATAAAAAACGTGTTAGTTTCATGGAGTTCTAGAATACAAGCACAATAGTCTTCGAGCAATGTTTAAACCTCAAGTTTCTAATAACAATAATTATTTTTTACATATAACCTACCTTTGTGAAGAGTTCCTTTCAATCTATTATTAGAAATAACTATCATTAATATGAGGATAATTATCTATTTAAACCCTCAGTACATTCATCACAACTATCAAGAAATGTTAACTAAGTATAAAGATAATATACTGTAGTGAAATTCAAACCTAGAACACAACATGGGCTTCTTACGGCAATGTATTTTGAATTTTGTAACTGAGTGGCGACGTTGCCAGACTGACGCTTTCATCATTATGTGGAGTCGTGCTTCAGTTGTGTTGAGCAGTTGTGGCCATTGCATCGTAGCCCTGGCGCCTACGTTTGGCAACGACACCAGTTCTCCATAAGACCGTCACTGTATTTTGTGTCCTGCATATTTATTGTCCCTGAGTGGTAAAGTAAAACAGAAACGTTCTTATTTGTTTCGTACTTTAAGGGTCACGTGGTACAACCTGAAGATCCGTTAAATTCAGCCTTGGACTCGTTTTATTTGGAAGTTGCTGCAATTGATCCACAAGCTTCGCCTCCTCCTCCTCCCCCGCCTTCCCCTCCAAGCGAACATATATCTCTAGAAAATCCAGTGGTGGAAACTACAAGTGACATTTCAAAGAAAAAAAAGAAGTCAAAGGTTTGTTCTCTTGTTTTCACATATATAAGTCATGTTCTGTTGATGGATGTGTCTACAAAAAGTCATTGCGGATTCCAGCAACAGAATTAAATCTGTTTGAATTATTGAGCAATATATAATCTTTCATATGACTATTATGTTTTTTCTAGGTGAAATTGGCACCCGGATTATCAATGAAGAAAAAAGGTGTTTCACAGTTAGTGGAAAAGTGGAAGAGTGTACAGCAACATTATGATGATTGATTAGGTTTGAATCAAATATTGTGATTATTTTTCATAGTTTAATAAAATATGTTTTTGTATGTGTCTTTATATTTTGACTTGCAGTTTGAAGCACTTCTTCAATATTGTGTTCCATTTTGTGGCATTTTCCTCTTGGGTTTTTGGGTATAGTGATTTTCCAAATAAAACATTTTAGAAAAATGTCAATCTTCCGCATTTGTTGCAATTATTAAAAATTACCATCAATGTTTAAGTTCGATATAAAATCGTGGCGCGTATACATCTCCACTGCATGCATGGGTATCTTTAATAATCGCGCCACGATTTTCTATCAAACTTAAAAATATATAATGTAACATTAATGCTTTTGTTAAATCTTGACTGTAGTAATCTGAAATCCGAAAATACCGTCGTATAGCGTGGACAAAATGTGCAGTTTATTTTGATATCCTTCATCAAATAACGCCAGAATAAAATTAAAATAATTTTTTTAAAGTTTCGGTTTTTTCCGAATATACTAGGAATTTTGAAACTTTTTTAACGGCATATTGCTGGTCATATAAATGCGCATATTTGCTTCAATTTAACCATATTCGTATCTCTTATAGTTTCTGAAATCCCAATGGTGGCCCACGAATTTGATTTATCCCGAAATGTGCAAAAGTTAAATGTACTTGGTAATTTCGTCTGCGGATTTCCTATTTTCGGTCCCTCCCGCGCAACGAATTACCCCCCCCCCACAAAGCTGTATGCGCTCCTGCGATGAGCAGTATATGAGAAATCTGACTTGAACTCTTTGCAGTTTATTGATGTACTTGGACATAAGGGCACCAAATAATCGAAGCATATATTCCACATTAATTTTATCAACGAATTGAATAAGATTTTCACTGTACTCGAATGAACGAAATCTCTGGAATGTCTCTTCATGAAACCCAAATGCTCGAGTAGTCTATTACAAGTGAACTCAATGTGCAAAGAAACTGAGAGTTTGGATCTTTGATCGACGTAACTTTCTCAATTAATTGCAGTGTTACCGAGAACATAGTTGAAGTTCACCTTTTGCTTTATGCGGTGGAAGCTGAAAACTTTACATTTCAGAGATTTATGCTCATGTTATGCATCAAAGCATGCACGTGATAAATCATTCAGGCTATCCTGTATATATACAGTCACTGAGATGCAGTATAACGCGAAATATTTTGCCATCATCGGCATTCAAAATAAATTTACAATCAGAGATTTCTTTGATGATGTCATCGATAAAAATACACTGAACAGTGGCCCCTAGGGGGCAACCCTGTGGCACACCCGATTTAGCGGTGTAATCATCGGATATGCATTCATTCAACTTAACTCAAGGCCGATTTAGATACATGCGTGTCCATGCAGGGTTTTTGAACCACGGGTAGTTTAAATGCCTTTTACTCACGTTTCTACCACAAGAACATATTTTATTCGGTCCTGTAATAATTTTGTCGATGCTGGAGTAATGCTATTTGAGTTTTTCAAATAATCCCGATGTATTTTGCTCTGCCTTTAAGGCCGATTCAGATAAATGTGCCATTCTGCATGATTATTTGAAAAACTCAAATTGCATTACTCCAGCATTTACAAAATTATTACAGAACCAAATAAAATGTTCTTGTGATAGCGAAACGTGAGTGAAAGGCGTTTAAACCGTCCGTGCTTCAAAAACCCTGCATGGGCACGCATATATGTATGAATCGGCCTTTATAAGTGAGTATTGAACCATTCTATAAGTAAGAGATCCGCGTACACCAATATGAGAAATATGACATGACTTTGGCGTTTGAAAAAACGCTTTCAAAAATATATAGGACCGTATTTGAAAATAAAAAATTTAGTTGGTCCAGTTTTTACAAAAAGTATATAATTTGTATTCACATATTTGTATATTCTACAAAAAGTTTCTATGGCCAAGTTCCAAAAGTTTAAAAAGATGTTCATAAAATATCAAGATTAAGCAAAAGACAGATTTCGAAATTTTCAATTTTTCCTGTATAAGTGCAGACCTAAAGAAGCTATATGAGATTTTTTTGGTTCACATAATTGACCTCTGGAATACGTTAATTTGCCCCCATTTAACCACCTCTCTATCATTTACCGTTTCCGAGATTTCAAATGTAGATAAATTCAACCTAATGTTGTACTTTACATAAGCGAATTCTGTCCCTGTAATACAATAAAAAATATTTCACATCACCAACTGCCAAAACTTTGCAAATTGCACTTAAAAATCTCATTAAGGCCGATTCAGATACATGCGTGCCTATGCAGGGCTTTTGAAGCACGGACGGTTAAAACGCCTTTTACTCACATTTCTATCTCAAGAACATATTTTATTTGTGGACAGCCTCTATCATAATTTAAAATAATAAATATGTAAATTCATTTGAAGAAAAAAAGTTGACAAAAATAGTTTACAGGCAATATGTAGATAATTGAAATCAGTTACTCAATGGCTTTCAATAAACCATTGAAAAAATATTAGATTATTGTTTTTTCTACAAATGAGAAAGTTACAAGGCCGTGAATACTGACTGTTATAACGACATTAAGGAAAGTAAATTATGTTATTATCATTACTTATTTATTGTATATTTTAAATTGTTTGAAATGGCACACATCCTTTCAAGAAAATCATGTGTCACAAGTTACTGTGAAAATGTAACTGCTATATGAAAATGAATAAATTTTTCATATTCTGCAAATTCATGAGGCAGTTGAAAAAAACACAATATTTAAAAGATTTTTTTTATTTATAACAAAATATCTCTAGCTTAAGCAACCAAAGCTGATGCTGTGCTGGACTCATATTTCCAGTTTGGTGCAAGTACACTCTTGGTTTTGTAGTATCTAGCCAATCGGTGGATACGTGATTCAACCAGAATCAAGCGGAATTTGCTATCCTTGTCTTTTCTATTCCTTTCCAAATGTTTTCTGATGGCCACAGCTTTTTTGATAAGATAATATAAATCTTCGGGTAGATCAGGAGCCATTCCCATGGCTTTCATAAGACGTAAAATTTTGTTTCCAGAAACAAATCTTACTTGGGCAACTCCATATGAATCCCTAAGAACGACACCTGAAGAGGAAATTAATCATAAGTAATATCTATATTTTTTGAGAAAGCACTGTTGTAAAACTGAAGAGTGGGGGAATAAAAAATAGTTTTGCAAGATAACAATGGATCTAAGACTATTTGAAATGGTTGATAGAATATAAGTATCAATCGGTTATTGTCGAAATAACGTGATTATCAACTTATTGAAATAACTCAGTTGAGCCTATTACTAGGTAACAGTCCTAAATTTTCATTCTTTCTAAGGGCCAATTTATGCAACTTGTCATTATCATAGTCACATCATAATCACAGTCTTAGGCTCAATTGTTGTTGTTTAAGACTAGAACTGACGAAATACTACCAAGTTGCATAAATTGACCCTGGTACTCTGCACTCAAACAAATTTCAAACAGATCAACCTGGTCAATACTCACCAATCTGGGATGGAGTCATTCCCTTTTTACCCAGTTTCATTATGTGATCTTTAACTTCATCTGGGGTAACCTTCAACCATGTGGGTACACTTCGTCTGTAAGGTAAAGCCGACTGGGCAATACCTTTGCTGAAAAATAAACAACATTTATGAATATTTGGGCTTATGGTGTGAATACAGAAACGTAGAAAATTACTCAAACGCGCCTCAAGTGAAATTGACGTAGTTATTATAGTTTCTCTGAATTAAAAACAAAATTACTTGGATTTTTGTTATAGATAATAATCCACGGTTTTGAAAGCAAAACCACGAGGAAGCATAACCTCATGGCAGTGTAATGCTAAAAAATATCCAAATACTGATTTACACTATGGATATTTAATAGTATTTATTCAAACTTCAATTATCACCATTTAGGTGTTATAAAACTTACCCAGGTGCGTGCATTCGACCCATTTTTAAAATTAAATTGGAAACACTTTCTTCCGAAAAATGGCGCTACGCTGAAAAGAACAAACTTTACTTTGCTTTTAGCTGTCAACTCCAACTTGCTACGAAAACAAAGCAATGTTGCCAAATCAATCTAAAAATACAGACAATTATATACGTACGCGTTTGTGTTCTGTGTTATTCTGACAGAAGACAATACAAGACGTGTAACGTGTACCCTGTGCAAGGACATTAAACAAAATTTGTAAAGGATTGTCCAATCCCTATAGTGCAATATTAACACGCATTTTCACCGTGATATATAGATATATATAAATATACTAATGCATGTAGAGGCACCACGGTACGTCCCTTTACGGGATCATGAAATCGGGCCATTGAACCATCCTGTACAAATAGTGTTCAATGTCCTTGTACCCTGTGTACTACAGAATTCTAAAGTCGATCAAATAAGTGAGATTTCATCATATGTAGTATATAGTTTATAGTTGAATTCATGGGAGAGAAATAAGAGACATAAACTGTCGACTATAGAATTCTTTCTGGTAAACGGAATACTACCCCAGGACCACGCTAAACACTGAAAATGTAGATTTGTTTGCATAACACGTTTCCCTAGCTCGCATAAAGGCTTGTTCATACTTTCATACACTCGCGAATTTTGACATTTTTTGCGAATAAAAGGACTCCCAGACATGCCGGACCAATCGTGGTCATTTACTATGAAAATTAAATCATGTTCGTGAAAAAGAACATTATATAAATATTTGCCTCACACTTTTCTTGTATCAATTAATCAAAATAAGCTTCATTATTATCAAATAAATGTACATATACCCAGCCAACACAGATACATATCTAAGATATTGCTTCTTGACCTCTTGACCTCTTGACTTCTTGACCTGCGACTCGCATCGTTACGTCGCACAGACGTCCCAGCGACTCACTTTTGTCACACTCATGATGCATGCTGGCGACCTCTATGCGATGTACTTCTGAGACGTCTCTGCGATGTAGTTCTGAGACGCCGCAAAGATGCCTCCTAATAACGTATCAGGGATGTAACAGAGCGACATAGCAGCGATTTCTTCACTGTTATATTCAAGAGACGTGTCAACACCTATGCGATATTCCAGACAGAAACAACAAATAGAAACAGAAAATATATTTTCAATATGAGACAAATAAATATAACAAAAATATAAATAAAAAAATTCTTCAAAATATGAAATCATTCTGGCACAACATTAACAAAGTACAAAATTAAAAATTAACAAAGTACAAAATTAAAAATTAACAAAGTAAAAAATAAAAATATACTCATTAAAAAACTAAAATGTAATTGCTTTGGTTCCTTTTCCTGTCAAGCCTTAGTTTGGCATGCCTGAACCAATTGGAACAGGCTGCTTCCACATTTTTTTCGTTCTCTCCGTGAAGGCTCATCACCACATCTGGAAATCAATGAAACAATATGAGACCACTGAAAGCTACAATGCCAGATAGTAGTGGCGGGACTTGAAATAATCCAGACAGTAATGGGGAATACTTACTGAAATTTGGCACCATTGAACAGCTCTAAATTTTCTGATATCAAATATAGAGGTCGTATTTTTTAGGTCATGCCACTATTGGTATCTCTATAACGGTAAATGATACAACGATAATCACTTTTCACAATCAGTTTATGATTACTAAAATTCGCAAATGTGATCAGCTCCAGTTGGAAATATCAAAACATGAACGGTATGCAAAGCATTCAAAGCAACAAAGCTTCGATCTTTTATCAATGCATAGATACAAAGAACAAAGAACTAGAACTAAATATGGTAACAAACAGCCGGTCACACGGTCGCCTCCCGCTTTCAGGTTGGCCAAGACTGCTTACGATCTGTGTTGCCATGCAACTTCTTGCCAACTCACCGCGTTAATTCAAAATAACCATTTAACATAAATTGAGAATTTGGCTTTCGACCTTGGTGAAGGACAGATGGCGTCCTTGTGGTCGGCAGTTAAGTAAATGTGAGTGAAAGTCCTATTATAACCTGATCCGGTCAATAAAAATATAGTAGCAAAGATATCTAAGTATATATTTTGATGTCTAAATGACGTTGCAGAATTACGTCTATGGCAAGTGACTATTTGACATCGCAGGGATATCTAAATCCAGCTATCACTAAGTAAGATATCACAGGGATGTCGCAGTGTGATATCGCAGTAATGGCAACAATATCCGGCATCTATATCCGGCTATTATTGATTTTGATATCTAAGAGGTGTCGTGGTGTAATATCGCAGGAATGTCAATGATATAATATCGCGACATCTAAATCCCATTTTTGACGATATTGACATCCCTGAGATGTGCATGTTTGCCCAGTGTTGACTGGGTAACTAATTTTGATGAAGATAACTTCCAATATGGTAATCGACATGCAGATTTACAGGAGTATGTAAAAAAAGAGTTTGTGGTAAAGGGAAAACATAATTTGTTGTCATTATGTGAAACCCATCGAAATGTGAAGCCACACGGAAGTCCATCCCATGTTTCCAAAGAAATATTTATAATTATTATTATAACTTCTCTCATTGTACATTGTACTAATATAGTAGGTTCATTCGTTTACATCGAAGTGTAGCATTTTCCTACAATCGGTGTAATTTACACCGATTTGAGTATTCATTTGCTGGTTAGATGAACACGTTCCTTTGGGTAACCCTGAGTGCAGTTACCCAAATTGGGTTACTGCACTTAGTTACACTTGATGTTATTACAGTATATCACACTACACCTTGTAGCAGTCGAAAGGGCCTATTAGCTGCGGTTTATTCAATGCATTCCGGTACCGGTGGCGGAATAGGTTGACATATTGGCCAAATGCGTCTATTAGGGCAGGTTTTACAATGTTCAGTTAAGGGTCTCAGCTAGCTGGCTGACGAATAGTCCTCGGGCCCATTACCTGGAGAAAATAAATTAATAACTAGCCGTTTAGACTTCATCAATCTATTCTTCAATTCAAATTGGACCACACGCTATATACAAGTCAACATTGAAAGCAGATATATGAAATGAAATGAGTGAGATCCCATAATCGTTGAATTTATGGTCGACTATAGTATTCTGTGGTACGCGGAATCCTACCCTAGAGAGGACCAAATAAAACGCATCTAGTACTTAGTACTACAGACAACACTACTATTTCAGTGCACAACTTGTGGCAACGCTGCGTCGCACCATTAGCGCCGTTGCACTTCTTTGCGTAGATCGTAGATCGACACTATCGACAGATCGTAGTCGTAGAGACAAGATAGAATATATTTATATAAAGTAGATGTCAAATAATCAAAGATGGCTTCTTCGTAGATGCCAGAAATGTAGTGAAGTTTATGAAATTCCTTCAATGACTTGATTCACATCTCATCTAATACAGTTGGCTGTATTTTAAGTTTATACCTTTTACCTTAGAGTTATATCATAACTAATAGCTAACGTTCAAACTTAATATTTGTTTTATTTTGATGTTAAAGCTGTACTTTGAAAATGAGTAGCAGTGACGAAAGTGATGCCGGACCTCTACATAAACGTAGGAGAAAAAATCGACCGTTAGGAGACAGTCCCAGTAGTTCTGATGGTAGCCCCATAATCGCAAATACTTCATATTTGCGTCGGCGACCTTTACCTTCACCCATGCCTGTAGTAGACTCTGATAATAGTAGTAGTGATGACACTGGAAGCCCTATCCTCTGCAGACATAAGAAGAAAATTCTGGTATGTTTCTAGTGTTATCTGGTGCGGCCCAGCAAAAATTAAGCTACCTTTATCAAACAGTTTTTTTCATTGTGAATGCTTAAAGATAGGTACCTACATAATTGAACAAAAGATTGATTAAACCTATTCAACTTAATTGAATGGCTTTCACTAAAGTTCATTTCATTCAAACATTTCTGCTTGAACCATTCAGCATCGATATTTGGGAAAAAATGGATCAGAGATCATATTTACATCTTTCATAATATTTGAAGTATGATACAAAACAATAATTAATTTAATTTACTATAATGGTCTACATGTTGATGATAATCAAGTATTGATTGAAGTTATTGAATGTTTGTTTTGAAATATTCATCATCAGTTTGTCATTACTTGCCATAAGGGATGGCTGTATTTTATTCACTACTTATTGCTGAACTTTCTCATTGAATTGAATTAATTATTTTTTGTCTAAAGCCCTTGCCTTTCATTGCATAATTTTTCCAATTCATTTACATTAATACTCTATAATACTTTTATACATATTAAGAGAAACATAAAATATGTGTAAATCTCAAACTGTACTGCAACTTGTTGGTCATCATCAGTATGGTGTAGCCAAGGGCAAATATATAGAAACAATGGAAAACCAACCTCACACTTTGAGGGTTATAGTTATTATCTTTTCCCTTTTTATCTATATTTACAGGTTGTGACATTTATATTTGTAAATCATGGGGGATTTATCTGATCTATAAAAGTAATCTCATTCCAACCTTTTAAGATATCGGTATCACCCCTATAAGTATGAAAGTAAAATTTTATTTAAATTTTTTCCCTATATCCTAATTTTTGAGATTTCATTCATCTATAAAGAGGTAAATAATAATAGATATTTTTTCACCACTACCCCCATAACCATGGGGTTATGGGGTTGAATTTTGTGAATTAAAAACATTATTCAGAATTCCTGTTGTATTCCTTAACTTTTTGTCTCCTTTTTCCCCATTAATAAACTAATAGTCAAAAAAAAAAAAAAGTACATTGTAAAATTACATGAAATCTATTCATTTTCCTTCAGATGCTGCTGTCAACTTGTGTTGTCATATCACTTATCTATATTTTAAAGATATAATTTTTTGTTTACTTTCCTTTGATCAGTTTTTATTTAATAATATAATAATAAATCGTCTTTATTCATCTTGCAAAACATATAAAATCATACATAATTATGATGTGTAACATAGATGAAGGGCGAAGTGTCAGCTGAAGCTGTTTTACAACATAACCCTTGAAAAAGAAACAAAAAAGTTTGAATTGTATAGAAGAGAACAACAAATACAAATACCATATAGGAGGAAAGAATAGATCAATTGAACAAGCATTGTCAGGAGAAAATCTAATCAATTCAAAGGAACTAATATCTCTGAAAGAGTTGTAACAGTAAAATGTGGAAAACCATTTAAACAAAACCTTTATTAGTGTGTGGAAACTGGTGGTGAATAATTTTGTTTTTTTTATTGTTCACACTACCAGACTGTGTGGATTAGATGATTAGAAGGTATTTTTTTGTTTTTGGATGATTTTTTAAATATTTTTTTAACACTTACATTTATTTCGACATAAGAAGAAAATTCTGGTATGTTTCTAGTATCAAATCATTTTATAAATATGTGCATGATTGAAAAAAATATTGAATAAACCTGTTATTATTATTAGAGGGTAATTTTCAGTGGATAATTAATTCTTACATCAATCCCAAAATCATTAATACTCTATATTAAATATTATGAAGATGTGATATTGGAAATTATTTTTTTAGTCTAGGTTCAGATCAGGAGGCAGTGCAGTGCATGCCTTATACATTAACCTTTGATAAAAAAATTAAAAAATTCAGCTTGTTTAGCTAATCAGTTTATTGTATGAGGATATTCTATTAACATTTTTACTCCTTAACCTCAATCATTTGTTCTTGTACCACAGTGTGAAATAAAGATATTATTTTTTTTCAAATTCTCATTTGCAGAGGGTATCAAGCGATTCAGATTCGGATAGTTCTGATTACATAGTATTCAGAAGATATGTGGGTCCAAGAAGATTACCAACTGACTCTGAAGGAGAAGGAGGTTTCATAGGTAGCACCAGTAGTCAGTGTGAATCAGATATTTATGATTCCGAACGAGGAGTGTTGGTTAAACCCCACACTAGTGGTGTGAAACCCTCCCAAGTTAACGATGTCGAATCTGACTTCAGTGACGGCCAGTCTGAGAAATGTCCCATTTGTTTGGTCTCCTTCAAAACTCAAGAAATTGGTACCCCCGAGTCATGCGATCACACTTTCTGTCTAGAATGCATACAGGAATGGTCGAAGAATATGAACACATGCCCCATAGACAGACAGGAGTACCGTTTGATACTTGTCCGCCAAACGCTAGAAGGAAAAGTAACAAAACAAATTCCGATAGCAGTCCCTTCTCCTCAGATGGAAATTGACATTTTCGAAGATCCTACTTACTGTGAGATATGTGGGTCATGTGATAATGAGGACAGAATGTTGCTCTGTGACGGGTGTGATTTGGGATTCCATTTGTACTGCCTAACACCAAGGATGGAAGAAGTACCATTGGGCACCTGGTACTGCAATGATTGCTCTCCTGATGATGTTTACAACTCTGAGATTGAATTGTATGAAGTTCATTTGCTTCTAGATGATGCTGAATCTATGGACAGACCCGAAGGATCTCGGAACAGGAATTCTTCTGCTAGGTGAATTACATTTTTTTAATATTAAGTAAAATTCGTTCTGGAAAAAATCTGTTATGTTTGTGTAAGTATATTATAAGTTTTAGCTAATGAATGCAGTTATTGTTGTCTTATTTGTAACGTATTTGGTACCTTGCATTGTAGGAAAATTCAATGAAGAGAAGGAAAAAATTACTTTTAACCTGTGAGGAAATTGTTTTGTTATTATCAGTTTCATGAGAGATTATTTTTCGTAGAAAGTTTTGTTATTATTTTGTGAGGATTGAGTATTTGAAAAAAGGGAGCTGGTTTTTTGCTTCAAAATTTCAACTGACTCAAATTCTAAATAAGGAAATCAGACATTAGGTTATCAAGTATGGAATATTTCTTTTCTCCTATTATTATTGACATTGGCGTTTTCTTGTAAAATCGATTAAAGAAAACGGATTTAAGTGATATTGTGAATAAAAAAATCGCTCCTATTAATAATAATAATATAAAGATTAGCAAAGAGTAAGACTTAATATATGTGTTCTTAAGTAATAGTAGTAATATTCATTAACTTGACATTTTAAATTGTTGGAATGAATGTTATGGCAAACAAAACTTTTTAAGAAAAAATATCTTTTTTAACAGACAATGAAAATTCTTCAATTGCAAAAAAATTGCACACTAGTAGTAAGTCCTTTTTATGGTTTATTATCTAATGGAAAGTATTTTCCTTGATCACTGTTAGTTAAAAGAAGTGTTACCACCTTACCACTGATACTATTAGTAATGGGAATGTAAACAATCATCAGAAATTATACAGTGTTTCTTAATTTGAGCAACAATGCTCTCATGATTTGATTAAAGTTATTTTCTTCAGATGTGGTGATCTGTGCATCTATGATTGATATAAAATGCAAAATTGAGAAAGCATATTAGGAATTTTTTCAAATATTCATCAGTTCCATGAACATTTTTTAATTCAATTTTTTCTTCAAATGAATAGTTATTCTACTCAAAAAGATAAAGTTACAAATAGTCCCCTTTGAAAAAATTTATAAACTATGAGAGTGTTGCTGTTCAACATGTGTCACTAGTATAATTATATATACCCAGAGACTGAAGTGCGTCAGAGGGATCGAAACACTTTGGGTATGTGGTATATTTGATGTTTTGCATCGGCAGGTATTAGTAAAAATTTATATATCAAAAATTGAAAATATCAATATCAAATGACGTCTTCACATTTAAAATCTTGCTAATTTGCTAGTTTATATTGTTTTTTTTAATTCAATCCTTGCTTGTCATGCTGGATTGAAAGTAACTTTTACTCTCACAGTTGCAATACTTCAATTTGGGGAGTAATATGCCAATTTTAGACCGAAAAAAAAATGTATGGTATGGTCAATGTCAGCTGAACACACTTTGGTAACCCTTTCACAACAGCTTAGCACTGTCACCTGAATACCTATTTTAATAACCAAGAAAATCAGGATGTCAACATTTCCTTTTCATATTTTGAAATTGATTGATATCATTGTTATATTTCAACCCGACAGCTTGGCTTCTGACACAGGGAGTAATGGTGGGACAAAGAGGAACAATGGAAAAGTTTAGTCTGGTGCACATCCAAATCTGAGAGGCTAAAATGTCCTGGTTGAACTGTACTTATGATATTAATCATTTTTATTCTTTGATAAGAAACCCACCCTTTTTTAATATCTTTTTTCAACTACTCATATCATTTGTGTAATTTAATAAATAGTTTACTAGATAACACAAAATGAATTTTCACACAAATCAGTTTCATACTTTACTAATCTGTTTATTTTTGCTGTTGTGAGCAAAGGAATTGATGACATTTTTCTGTAAATAACAGAAAGTATTACTACTTGAAATATGATGAAATTACATAAAACCTAAACAAATTCAATGGATCAAATAACTGCTAAAGTCATGACTCATCAAATACTTGGGCTACTGTTACAAGCTTCACAGATATGAATAACTAGTTGAAATAGATGAAATTGCGCAATTGAGAGTTCATATAAGGGCCATAACACGTTTGTTGGCAGATGAGGAATTAATAAATTTAATCTTTTGGCGCCAAGGCGCTTCATTGTACTGGTTTCTCGCCAATACGGGATTGGTGTCTACCAATTTCTGATGTATTTTTTTCTGCCTTTTGTTAATAAACTTTTGAAGTAATAATTGCTGGTTTGTTTTCCTCTAAGCCCAAATATAGATTATTTTGAAAATCTAGGTTAGCTGGAGTATGTTTTTGAATGAAAACACAAAACCAAATGCAAATATTATTTCTTGTTGCCAAAGTGGCCCTATATCGAAAGAATACGAGTTGGGAAGAGGTACTGTGGTTTCCTGGGGAAGGTACTACAGGCTCTCAAACCACAGTGGCAGTTAACATGTTAAGAATCAGCTCTTTGCTACAGAGCTTCTAACATGCAAAATGTTGAAAAAAGAAAAATACATCCAAATATTTGATTCAGACAATGAATTTGATGATAGTTGAGGAAAAGCAAAACGTTGCCTTTCAATTCTGACATTTCAAGAGATCATTTGAAAAGTTTGATTCAACCAAGTAACAATGTTATTCAGATACATTAAAAAACAATTTGAGGAAGGTTGACGAAAAATTAAACGTTGTTTTTCAGTTCTGTTGATATTTCGAGAGATTATATTAAAATGTTCTATGGAAAAGTGCTCTTTGAACCATTTTTCAATTGGTTCGAAAATCACTCGTTTTTTTTTTCAAGCCATCTCTATGTACTCTCAGTTGCGCATGTTTACCCGAATTTACTCTGCAATTTTTTTAAGATGCATATAGCTGAAATATCGTTTGTATATATTTCCAGGTGATTATGAAAGTGCTTCACCACAAATTCCTGTTTATGTTTTTCCTCTTTGAATTAATTGTTACTCTGAAGTGATGGTTTCATATTTTGTTGAAATTTACAGTTCTTTTTAAGCAGCATTTGCCTCGCAATCTTCTAAAGTTGGTATAGTTGAAATCGTTTTTGCAATCAGTATTTTTTTTTCCCACGTTAAAATATTTGAGTAATGAAAAATTGTCATTCTAATCTTTAAAAAATTTCTTGATGATAAAAATCCCTGATATGGCTTTCGCAATTTTCTTTGGTTTTAATAAGTCATGGAAATTTAGAAATATCATCTATTTTATCGAACTGTAGATCTATAGTAAAGCTTGGGTGGATGAGTTATTGCTAATATTATTGCGGTGGCGCCCGGAAAGAAATTTGTTATAGCTCATTAGCCATCACTTCCGAAGAAAGACTTTTTCAAATTATAACATTTCTGGAGAATTATGAGGACGTTTTTGCTCAACTTGGGTCACGCTGTACATTTTTCTGGGTAGAATTGTTTATATTATGATGAATGCTGTTGGTAATCTACACTATAGAGTGGATAAAACAATGGGTCAATAGAGAGGGCAGCTGTTTTATTTAATGAGGCCAAAAAGGAATAATTTTTATCCCAATTTCACACATGGTATGAAAGATGATACAAATTGATAAAAACTTTTTTAGATTTTATAATTGTTTACTCAGCATCTTTTCAGACTCAAAAATATCAGAAGTGTCCTTAATGAAATAATTAGATACATGCATTCTATTTGAGAAAAATTTTTAGTTCATGAGACATCGAATATGAAGTCACACCACCCTTAGCAGAAATATATTATCAGTTTTTATTCTTTTTCTCTAGACTCCTATTTTATCTCAGATAGTATAAGGGTTGTGTCAGTATTCAGTTAAGACAATTTTGCAGATGTAAGATTGGCAAAACTCAAATTTATTTAGGCTTGATGAGTTACACAAATACCTACCAGTAAATGTATAAACACTCATTTTAGGAATAAGTGGCTGTGACTTCATGTTTGATTCCTTCATTCAATTTTAAATTTCTTCAAATTTTTTTGAGTATTTGCAAAAATAGTAATATTCATGAATCGTTTGCATATTTTTCATTTTCCATTTATATGAAAGGAAATAATTCACGTTGTTAATCCATTCTTCACTGTTGAAAGGCAATAATGTTATAAGTTAATGAAGATGGAATTAGACTCACGTGCACAGGGCTTAGTAACCTTATCAGGAGTTCCATCGGACCTCACACTTTTTCTCAAGTATATGCGAGCGAGCTGAGCGATTTTGAAGTAAAGGGAGCTCTGTTGTCTGTTAATCAATATGGCCTGTTCAAAGATCAACTTTTGTTGTACTTTGCGAATTAGTAGAGCCCTTTTCAATAACTAATGAATAAACCAGAGGCAGAGCACAAAAGTCCCTTTGTATGCAGTGCCTCTGGACCCAGAGACAAAAAGACCAATGAAATCTTGGTAACAGTCACTTTTATGAATATATTTTTTTACTATGAAATACAAGACAAATCTGCCTAAATGGCAAGGTGAGTATTACATGTTATAACTGAAACAGGATATTGATTAAAAGTGTAATTTAGTAGAGGAATAAAAACAGGATATCTGTCAACACTTGCAATATTTTCTTGTTCTGTAGCAGAGTGATCATTTTTAGATTTATTCAATGGATTTGAGATTGCACAAAAGTTCCTGTTTTGTATGTATACATTGTTTTTTCATTATCACTCTAAATGATTCTTGAAATCAGTAAATAAATCTTGGAAAAATAATTTCACTACCAATTTTAATATAATATATGTACAAAAAATACAGGGTATTTAGATAGCTTGATTTTCGAAAATATATATATATATAAATTGGACCTGAATTCAACAGTTCTCTCAATAAGGGAGATATTCAGCCCTATGCTGTATCACTTCCGTTAAAAATAACGTCACCGTTATTCGCCATTTCCGTTATTTTGCTTTTGCTTGGTAATAGCAAAACAACGGAAATGGTGAATAACGGTGACGTTCTTTTCAACTGAAGTGATAAAGCATAGGGCTGATTTTCATTAATTCAAACATTAGAAAATGTATGAAAAGAAAAATTGTAATGATACTTTACAAAGCCCTTGTGTCTTTATCTATCGACAGATATAATTTGGAAGTAATTATTTTCTGTTGAACATATGCCATAAAATCTACACATCAAACAATAGTCAATATTGGTAGATTTTCTCAAATATTTTACAGTCACTTTTTCATTGCTCCTTCAAACACAGTATCAGTAAGTTAAAAACTGTGTTCAATTAGTAAATCAATTCCTGTATTTTGTTCTTCCATATTTAGTCCTTTGTATTATATGATTCTATTTTTTTTACTAATTTCGAAATAATTGTTTCATATTTTCGAATGCCGAGTTGCTTAAAGCGGTTTGGATTTTTTAACACATTTTTCACACTGTATCATGGAAGGTTCTCGTTGAAAATTGTGCGGTTGCAGAAATTGGGGCTGAAAATTCGATTTTTTGCGCCATATCGTCCCTTCCATTTGATGTTTTCCATTTAATTGACATTACTGGCCAAATTGTAGTTATTTTTGTTTTACTTCTACATGTAATTTCGTGTTTCGCTTGTTTTAGTAACTTCTGCTGTACAAGATAGCGTTCCAAGTCATACAGGATGGCCATTATTTTGAGTAATACATTGTATACAGGGTGTTAGATAAACATGCGGCAATTCAAGGGGTTATTCCTTGACCTATTCTAAGAATATTTTGTCCTATCATGATTTTTTAAAATCCCTGTTGTTTCGAAGATACAGGACGAACAAAATTTACGACATTAACAACATTCTATTATATAAAAAAGTACATGTAAAGTTGCTTAATCTACAACAAATGTTTGAAATGACTTTCTCCAGCCTGCATATATTCAATCTTCTCGTCATGGACTGCCGAACTTTTTCAAACACACCAAGGACGTTTCTAATTGAGTTTCACCCAGCAATTAACCGATTTCGCAAATTATCCAAATAATCGAGGGGGGCCGGGGATCGAGCAGACCTTGCGTGTGGCTCACCGCGACAAATCCAGCGATCTCCGTATGTTGCTGTTAAAAAAACAAATTTTTTGTACTTGATAAACTCATGACGTACACCCTACGTTCATTTACATTAATCATTTCAACAAATATCGAATAAAGTTGTCGCAAATTTTGTTCACCCTATATCTTTGAAACAAATTGGTTTTTAATAAATCATCATGGGAGAAAATATTATTAGAATAGGCCAAGGAATAACCCCTTGAATTTTTGCCGCATGTTTACGTAACACCCTGTATATCTCCATTGATATTGCCATTTTTTATTCATTACACTTTCAATTAATACCATCGATTGCCATTTATTGATGACTTGAATGTTTGAAATATGACGCTGATAAGTAAAGTTCAAGGCAGCATCTGTTGAATTAAGGCAGTCATACCTTTAACGCCTTGTTTACGGAAATCATCAACTATAAGGAATATTGTTGCTGCCTAGTGCTGTATTTGATGTTGCTCAAATGGTTTGAAATCGTGGTATTAACAGCTAGGTATTTATTCATTGAGGTAAAAATGCTGTTATTTGTGAGAAGAAACACTTTCATTGTAACCTGGTGAAATTTATTACAATGCATATGTGAAAGGGTTAGCCAATTTTCATTCAACGATCAAATATCAGTTGATAAATCTATTCAATTACACATATAGGTTCGGATACTTTAAAACGGAACATAGAAAACTCTTCTAGAGTAAAATTAGTTTGTAACATATTTGTTTTAAGGAACCTCGAAACGAACGATTTTTTTTAAATAACATCGCAGATATCTGTCAGTCATGGCTTTGATTCGAGTTTTGTGTGAGATATGTGTCAGCAAAGGTTGTACACGCGCTATTATTCAAATCCTGTTTTCTAAGAACTGGTAGAAGGGTGCATGAAAATTTTGCTTGGTGTCTGCCTCAAAATTTCAGTGTAAAGATATATTTTGTGAATTTGGTAAATTTCTCGAATCATAGGATCTGAAATAAATAACACTTTTTTCTGTGAAATTAAATTCATAGTATTTTTAAAATGTTTTTGACTGGCTACTGGCGATAGTCAAAACTAAATTGATTTATGTGACAAAAGTTCCCTCATATTATCATCAGTTGTTAAAATGATAAATTCAGTATTTTATCAAGTGTTATTAGTTATTTTTTGTCTTGAGATTAACAAATCAATTTTAAAAATGTATTTCACTTCAATTTCATAAATATCAAAATCAATGAGATGTCATCTGAAGCTGACATTTGTTGAAGCATCTTTGAGTGTAATAATTTGCGATTCCGTAATATTACAAGTTATCAAAATTGAAAAATTGCAGTTATATCATGAAATTTAATTACTATACTTGCTTAGAATCAATCAGGTGAGAGGTTTTCGTTATTATTTCATATTTCTCACTTCATTTTAAAAAAATTAGTCTTTTAATCAACAGATTGATACCTCGCACAAGACAGAGTGAAAGAGTAAGGAGGAGGATACAAAATATTCGTCAACAGAACACTAGAGTCCGTACCCAGGAATACCAGTCCTCAACCCCGCAAACTACCGAGGTGTCTGTTACGGTTACCAGCACGACTTCGATCCAAAAACCTACAAAGAAACGGAAACATACAAAAAGGAAAAAGTCTACCCGTAAAACTGAATACAAAATCGTCTATGAACTGGATAAAGTCACAGGGGAAACAATTGCTGTTGAGAAACGCAAGAAAAAATCATCACGAAGGAGAAGAGCTAGAGGCAATCAATCCAGAGAAAACAGACCAAGAGTGCAGCCCAAGACAGTTAAGAAACGACTAGCACAACAATTAGGGATTTGCACTCCAAGATCAGTGCCTCAGAATTTGCCAGATGTTAAAATATCAAACCCACCCAATAATATTGGTGGAATGCGGCACCAAGCTGGCATACCAACATTGCATTTGTTCGGTCAGAACAATGATCTTGACTATTTTTCCGGAGATGATGAAGATTACTCTCCTGGATCGCAATTGTTAGCGCGTAGGGCAACCAATCGATCAGAAATATCAGCTATACGCCGAACAATGAGAAGAAAGACAATGGCAACTCTGCCAGAAACAGTTTCTAGCTCTACTGATCTGCTGGACAGTATACTGAGTAGTCAAGAACAGTTTCATTCGAGAAATGCTTCCTTCTCTGTCGATTCTTCTGGTCGATTTAAGATTGAGAGTACACCAAGTTCAAATAAAAAGTATATCGACGTTAATAAGGAACAAGCAAGCGCTAAGGAAACACCGTATTACAATAACAACCGTAATTACAATAACAGTAATCGTTACTACAACAATAGAAATCAAAATAATAGGTACAATAATAGGCAGTCAAACAATTATTATTCCAATAACCAGAACTCAAACTATTATCATTCCGAACCATCCTCGTCCATGGGTTACTCAGATAACCGTGGTAGAGGCGAGGATAATAACTATCCTCAGGATTACACACAGAGAACTTTATGTGCCTCGAGCGATACAGATAATCAGTATCAGGAAGCTGAGGATAGAGATGAAAATACGGCTGTTACTAGTAAACCAAATAGCGAATCTGAGTTGGATATTTATAGCGACATTGAAACTGTCAGTACCAGCAAAGCCGAGGAAAACTACATGAGACCTCCTTCTCCTCCTATTATTTCCAATACTTTCAATGCTCCCAACACGTGCACCGACGAAGATAACAATGATAGTGAGCCTGATATGGTGATAGACGATGAAAATGTTCAAGAACAGGACAATGTTGAAGACAAGAGAGAAGAAACTGCCGTCACTTCGACAGTTGATTACAGCAATGACGTCGAACCTCCTACAGGGTTCTACGAGGGTAACAACTATTCGACGGAAAT
Organism: Chrysolina americana; assembly: GCA_958502065.1. NCBI lineage: Eukaryota > Metazoa > Arthropoda > Insecta > Coleoptera > Chrysomelidae > Chrysolina > Chrysolina americana. Next base: position 13,592,394 of record OY293417.1, on the reverse strand, counting down.
ACAATCGGGCGCCATACAATCTTCCAATTTGGATTATATTAAAAATTATGGATATGATGACGATGAAGAAGATGATGACGGGTGCCCCAATAGCAATATTTATTCCAAAGAGGCAATGAAGTCTAATAACACTGAGGAAGATATTGATTCTGATGACGGGTGTCCCAATTTCAGCATCTACTCCAAAGAGAGTAAAAGCGTTGCCATGCACACTGATATATCCATGCCTGTGGATAATATGGCCGGAATATTGGAAGATCACCAGGTCGGTGAGATCAGTTCTTCACCAATCATTGCAAATGTCCCAACACAACAAAATGACATCCAAACACAAGGAGGAAGTGCACCGTACGAACCTGAATGCACCTTCGATCCAGAGCAAACATATGACCCTGAAAAGATATATGAACAAGATGATGAGGGAGATAATTATCGTTCAGAAGAAAAGGGCGAATCCGATAATGTTTCCAACCCAGACATGAACGTCAACAGGAGCAATTACAACCTGGAAGAAAGCGTTGGGAGAGATAATAATTTCAACCCAGACGAAACCGCTGAAGGGGATAATAATTACAACCCAGAAGAAACGTACGATCCCGCTAAATGCTTTGATGAAGACGAGAGCTGTGACGGAAAAGAGAGCTATGACGGAAATAAAAGTTATGATCCAGAGCAAACATATGATCCTGAGAAATTATATGAAGAGAACAGCAATTCGGAAAAAATATGTGATGAAGAAAATAGCAACCCAGAAAAAGGGTATGATCCGGAAAATTGCTATGATCCGGAAAGAGAATTATCCGATGAAAATTCGCAAGAGGAAACCCTCGAAACTAACAACACTGGAGATAGGTATGATCCGTCTCTACCATTTGATGGTGATATAAATGATGATCATCATGAGTCTGATAGTGAACATGTCGTTAAAAAATCAGCTGAGGAATATCAGGAAGCCATCGAAGCTTTCAACAAGGAATATCGAAAATCAAGCGGTGGTACGATAGAAACAAACGATGAAAGCAACGAAAATTTGGAAGAAGGCGAATTGGAACGATCTAACGCAGATGATGAAGTTCCACCGTCAAAGGCAGAAGTGAGCAAACCGAAGATCAAAGGGGGTATTCTAGGTGGTCTCTATAGTGACTCTGAAGATGAAACTGTTGTTAGAAAAGATGATGGCAAGTCAGGTATTTCAGATATCAATGAAATGACCGAAGATATTAGCGAAGAAGAAAGAAGTTACACCCCTTGTTTAGATGAAAAATCTCAGCGGCCAGGGTTGGAAGGCTTGGAAACCGAAATGATTTCAGATGAAGAGCGCAATGATTTTGATGAGTCTCACGAACTGAAAACGGTTTCAGATGGCGACGCTCTCGAAATAAATGCCAAAGAGTCTGAACTCGATTTCACACGACCTGAAGATTATGAAGAAGGAGAAATTGTAGATAAGAACAAAGATAAGAGTACAGAGGAGGAAGAACCCGAACCCGAAATTGAAGTAGAAGTTGAAATTGAAACTGAATCACCCAAGAAAAAGGAAGAGAGTAAGGAGGTTAAGAAGCCAAAGAGAAAAGACAAGGAAAAGTCGTCTGGTGATAAAGACAAAGACAAAAGTGGTAATAAGGAAAACATAGGCACCAATAAAGAACAAACATTTAAGAAATTGAGTAAAAATAATAAAGAACGTAATTACAGAAAGGATGACAAAGATAAAGACAGAGAAAAGAGACAGCCAAGTCCTGGAAGGAGGTCCAAAGATAGGGAGCAAAATAAAAAAGAAAAAAGGAGAGAAAAACGCAAGGAAATCGAAAGATATAATGTGAGGGCTCTTATTGCTGAAAAACCTCGACCTCTGATAGCAAAAGACCAGTTCGGCAGAGATATTCGGGATACACCTTCAAGATCAAGAAGTAGATCATACACTCCACCCATCCAGAGAACCGAATCTAGAGAAAGATCTGCTTCAAAAACGCGTCGATCAGTATCAAGAAGGCGTAAGTCCGTTTCAAAAGAACGAGAAAAACCACGAAAAAGAAGGCCGAGATCTAGAATACAAAGACATTTATCCAAATCGAGATCTAGGTCACCTACCAAAAAAAGGGGAGGGTCCAAAAACAAAAAAAGGAAGCGCTCTTCTAGTCGGTTCAGGAAGAGAAAGACAGGCGAAAGAAGCAGAACCAAAAAGAGACCAAGGACTCGAAGCAGGCCTAGGTCTAGAACACCAAGTGCGCTAAGACGGCAACGGGATTGGGAGGCACTTGATTGGACCCCTATGTCTCAGGGAATAGAGCAACCCCATAACAATATGTCACCCTCTTGGACTCCTCCTAGAGTAATGGAAAATTCACAAGTATTAAGAAACGAACATTTAACTGTAACTTTAAATAACCCAAGCAAAAAAAAGAAGGAGAAAAGGCGAAAGAGTGACAAAAGGAGTAAGAATACTTTGGAAAATAGACAGAAAAAGAGAAGACACGAAAGAGAACGAACTCCGCCTCCCTCCAAAGAAGTATTTGCTTCTGGGGATAACATTTTAGTGAGTGTAAGTTTCAATAATGAAAACGAAACTAGAGATATCACCACCAGGGATAAGAGAAGGAGTGATGAAGCCAGTAAGAAGAAGAGTAAGGAAAGAAGAAAGAACAGAAAAGATCTTTCTGGTGTGAAACCCGTAGCTATTATAGATTTGGAAAGATCTCCATTCAGAGAATTAACCCCTTCACCTAAACAAGTGATAGTGCTGAGCGACAGTGACAATGAAGAAAACGAAAACATGAATGTACAGGAGGGTATTTGTGATTCTTCACAGCAAGTGGCAAGTCCCGAAAGAACGATGAATTATTCCATGGGTCCAAAAACCCCTCCAGAACCTCAAGTTAAATTCACATTGAATACAAAGGCCCCCCAGGTACGTGCAATAAACAACCCCCTTCACGATCCGGATGAGATAGAAACAAACGACCAAGTTGAGGAAGAGTTGAGTTCCAGGATGAGTCCAGGGGGACACAAAGGTCCCAATACGCCTCCCGAACCACCAACGTCTCCACCAAGTTCACCTGACGCTTATGATCCGTTCGAACCCACTAAATCTAGATCTCCTACTCCGGATCCCATGGATATTAGTATTTTGGGTATGAGTCTGGATGAACCTAGAGATAATATCGATAGTAGATCTGCAATTGAGTTGTTAGAAAAGTCGATGAATCCTATGCCTGAAACTATCTTGAAATCCCTTACCCCACCTTTGGCAGATGTTCAACCTGCTGATTCACAAAGCAGTATTCAAGCAACTCCTGACTCTAACGTTGATAAATCTCCCGACAGGGTAACTGTTCAAACTACCCTACAGCCGTCAGTGACTGCCTCAAAACCAGTGGCTCAGACTACACCCTTCTCGTCGGTACCCACTCCGATGATCACCTCGACGCCAGTTTCCTCGAACTTGGCACCTACCAGAATAAACATTTTGAACAGTACGATAATACCTTCTACAGTAGCTTCCTCTATTCCCCAGAGGATAGTGCTGCCCAATCAAGTCAAATCGAGTCCTGTGAAAATATCACCTACAAAAGCAGCTATCAAATCTACTCCAATCAAGCCGATGCCTAGCAAAACCAAGTTCACGACAAGAAAGAAGATACAGAGTAATATCGTTGATGAAGTTATTTTAGACCTCGATTCACCGTATTCCCCCGGTTCTAGCGATTACGAGGACCTATTTGAACCGCCAAGTGAGATTGTTACTAAACCAGTTATCAAGAGCAAAAGTAAGGCCCCACAAAAACATCAGTCAACATTCGATACTTTGTTTGGATCACCGGTCTATAAGATTAAGAGCAAAACTAGATGGGGCAAAAAGACTACACCCAGCAAAACTAAGATGGTGGGCGTGAAATTAGATGAAGATAACCTGAAAATTTTGGATGAATTGCCCAATTCGGCCGTGGAAATGCAGGTAAAGGACAAGGTGAGTTTTTCTTTTTTTGTCTTGTGAAACCAAAGTAACAGTACTGCTGATTAGGGCAATATAGTGTAAATAATCGAAAACCATTATTAGTTTTCATATTTTCACAATTACTATCTAATAAATCTGACAATATTTTTCCCTATTGATTATAATAAATTATCTTTATTTGAACAGTGGATCTGACAGAATTCAGTTGATCTTTCTGAGGAAATGTGTCGCTGAACTGATATCATTTTCTTGAAAAGTATTAAACCTCTTTTCTTTTCTCTTATAAATTGGGCGTTTTTCTAACTACCTGAAAAATTGCGAGAGAATAACCAAAACCCAAAAACCTTATCAGTGTTTTATGATCAATCGAAAGCTTTCATTGTGTTGATAATGTAATACTGCTGCAGAAACTTGGGTATTATGGATTCAGAGAGAGACTCATATTTTTTGGGACATGAGCAAATTGTGAAAACCACTGAGTATTCTTCAATCAACGGCATTCGTTGCGAGGTTCTGTTTTGGGTACTATCTTCTTTCTTGTGTATGAATGATCTGATAAAGAGCATGAATTGATTCAATTGAAGCAATAACCTAGGAAATGAAGGAAGTTTGTTGTTTATATGTTCATTGTACAGAAAAACTTTTCTTGCAGATGAATAATAATGTATACAGAATAAAATATTTGTGAATACATACAAATACAGTTCGAGGGATTATAATATAGACATTCCTGCTTACGATAAAAATTCATCTTTAGGTTTTGTAAAATTCTGATAATTGAACACATTATAATTGGTTGACAAATTATTGATAGCTCATTATACATTTTCATGTCTGGATATGGGCAATTTGAAAAGATTTTTGTTTTGTCGAATGCCATAGTGAGGGTTTGATTGTTTCCAAGCCCATTTTCTATTATTTGATACAAGCACAGTCTCGAGTATAAAAATTGATGATACATTTCATGTGAGTGAGTGGTTTGCAAGAGTTTCTCAACCCTGCATTAGATGTATTTCTTATTGCCTTCTTTTGTAGTACTAGCACTGAAAAGTGAGGTTCTATCAAGGCATATTTATAAATTTACGTGACTGTCAGAGAATCTTCCATATTGTAGTAACATTTCTTTTTTTTTAAGTTTTGCAGTTCTTCATATTCAAAATTTTTTGGTACATTTGTTGAATAAATTACTTTTAATTTTTTGCCAGATGATGTTGGATAATGAAAATTTTTTGTTTAGTTGAGTTATGAAGATTCTCATTTAAGCCGAGCTAAGTTTCGCGAGATTCTGGCGAAAGTTAATTAATATTTTATTTAAATATATGCATGAAAGCTGAGCATTATTCAATTTCTGAAATAATTTTAGCATGTTTCTGCGTATTTGCTCTAGCTCATTAGTGAATACTCTAGTTGGCTTGAAAACCGTATATAGTAGCAAATTAAAACTAATCGTTTATCACCACGCATTAGTTAAATAATCTGATATATCATATCAATATTCAAATGAGTTCTTGCACTGATTTAAGCCTCAAATCAGCGCCAATCTTTGGGAATTCATACCTGGGCGACAGTAAATTGAAATTTAGGAAACATGTCTCTACAATTAGTAATAATTTACACAATGAAAATAATTTGGAGTTTATAGTGAGACCTATTTATATGAATTAAATTTATTTTGCTTACATTGAATTATGAATTGAGTAACAAATATACATACTACTTCTCTCTAATCAGTGGTACTTGGAAATTTCCAAAGCATGAAACTAGTTACTGTCTAATAGAGTTTAAAAAAAGGAGAAATCACATATCTGCGATACAAATTGAAGACATATCAGTTTTGATTTCTGATCTCATTTTTGTTTTTCTAGTTCCTTAAGAAGTTGAATAGACAAGAAAGAGTGGTGGAAGAAGTAAAATTGGTGTTGAAACCTCACTATAACAAGAAGAGGATATCAAAAGAGGAGTATAAGGACATATTGCGCCGAAGTGTACCCAAGGTAAATATTCATTTAACATTTTTGACATATCTTGTGTAACCACTACAGTTGAAAGTGAAACTGGATAAGTCAGTAGAAGATCGTTTGAATAGGGGAAATTGAAGAATTGATCAATGTTTTTAATAATCCAGAGAGGCAGAAGAAATAGTTTGAGCAAATGAATAAAAGCTTCTATCATATGTGAAGCTTTGTCAGTTTCACATAGTAATGTATATGCAGTTGGTGCCACTGAAAGATAGATAGATAGATCAATCAATTCAAAATATAATATCTATATCGGGAAATATGTTACATTTCCAGAAAAATAAGATGAAAAAAACGATGAAACAACGTTGACATAATCTAAACAAGATAGTTGATTCAGACATCCAAATATTCATGAATAGATTAGATTTCTGGGCTAAGTTTTTTACAAAATATACTCTGAAAAATAAATATGAATGTTGGTCTTGATGATCAATAGAAAAAATGCTCGACCGATTATATTGATATCAAAGGCTTATAAACAGGCATTTAGTTGATACTCAAGATTTTCGATTTTCTTTATCATGATATTCTTTTGAAGAAAGAATTGAAAGTTTGAAGCTTCAGTTGTGTGAACAGTTGTGGCCATTGTATTATATCCCTGGCGCCTACGTTTGGCAACGTCGCTTGGTCTCCATAAAACCTTCACTATATTCTTGGGTTGAACCATTATAAATTATGAAAAATTAATTGTAAAAGAAACGGTGCACCTCACGGATCTATCCTCGCACCCGTATTTCTTATAATACATGTAAATGACTTACCAGACTCTAGATGAATGAATGTAATTCAAATCCTTTTGAAAATGAAAGGCAAATAACAACATATTCAGTAGTTAACTGTTGGTGAATAAATTTGTAAATTGAAATATTATCCAGGTGTGACAATAATAGCATATGCTCAAATACCCATGAAACCGTGTAAGTGCAGTTCAGTATTCATTTGGAACCAGACAGAATGTTTGAATAAAACTACAAAATTCGTTTCATATATTCTGACACCATTTTATTAGGTGTTATATATTGACACTTTCTTTATGTTTAAAATGGTTTATTATTGTTTTATTTGATATCTTTATTTTTTAATTTCGACTTCAATTAGACTGTTTCTTCCATTGTTTTCCATCCGTTTCATTTTTTATACTTTCAATAATGTCTCTGATACTTTCCACTAGATATATATATATATACGAAAAAATATTTCAGCTTCCTTTATCACTATTTTGATTATATTCTTTTTTTTATTAAAATTTCATAATTTGCTCGGGACTTTTTCACATTTGTTTAGCATACATAAGGAATATATCAGAAATCCGAAATTTATTTGACAATATCATCAATAAATATTGCGAAGTATTTATCGGATATGCACCCGGTGTATAAGTTTTCAACCAGTTCAGAATAGATCCGTAAACACCAATGTGAGATAATTTCTGGATGAGCATAGCATTATTGACTTCATTGAAAGCCTAAGATAGATCTTTATAAACATAACCAACCTGAAGAATCTTTGTTGAAGTTAGATCATGATGTTAATGCTCGTCGATCGTCCATCTTGAAATCCATGTTGACCAACCCTTTTTTATTTGCCAACTTTGAACTGAGAACTTAGGAATCTATTAACCAAGTTCTCAAATACCTTGGAAATAATAGTGTGAAAATTTTCATTGAGTGTAGGATTAACAGCATTGAGTAGCTTGACAAAGGACTTTTTCCCATAGAATGAAACAATCCCATCTGTCATAGATTTAGTGAACATTAGCCACAGAAGTCTACTTGGTGAAAAGGCACATTGCTTCAAGAACACGTTAGGAATTCGATCACGGACATTTTATCACTTCTGTTATACCAACTGATAGACAGTGTTTTATCTTTGATACTTTAAATTTCACTTTTCTTGTAATCTCTGTTCAAGTCATTCACTTGATTTTTCGTTTCCATTATCTGCCTTAGAAGCATTTTTGTACGCTTCTTTGCAATGGTAACTAAAGTAAATAGGACTCCTTTCATCTATATATTATTTTGTCATGTTGGAACAATGTTTTCTTTGGTAATGTAGAAAACAGCCTCACAACTATCACTCATAACCCTTTCTTCATTGTCATTTACCGACTTTTCACATCGCTTTGTAATACTCGCTCATTTTATATAAGTTAATATTATCTAGTATCTTGTATGTATGAATCTAAATGAATAATTGGAGTAAAGCCTTCTTTTCTAGTAATTAGTGAGTAAATTGGGTTTGAATCTCTTCATGTGTGGATAAAATGTAAGGATTTCTGTAAAAAAATTACAGATAACTGTCAACGTTGCAGTTGGTCAATCACATTGGAAGTAAACAGGCTTTTAAATACGTCGAATTCTTGGGAACAGGGCTATACAATACAGTAAATTTGAATAATTTATGTAATTTATTTTATTTTCTTACTGAAATCATGAATTGAGATCATGTGTTGATAATTCAGGTAATGGGATTGACTCCCAAAATTCTGGTAATTTAATTGTAGGAATTCCAGTTTCCAATCATCACCCAAAATTAATATTTTCAGATATGCCACAATAAATCTGGAGAAATCAACCCTACTAAGATTAAGAACCTCATCGAAGCATACGTTAGAAAATTAAGACATAGTAAAAAAGTAACCTCATCTAGTTCTGTTAACCCTCTTAAGGTATAAATGGCTTATTTGTAATAATAATTTTATGTACATATTTAATTTATAATAAAGTTGATAATTTTATTTGATTTAAGTTCTAGAGAATTATTTATATTTCACTTTTGTGATTAAAATTGAATAAACGTTTTAATGTATGATTTTTAGTAAATATACGATGTATATTGAAGTTTGTCTTTGTACTCTCGATTACAAATAAAACATATGTAGTACTTCATATCATATCTTTTATTGAATTTCTAAAATCATTATGACAATTTCAAACGGATGTTGCCAGACCTACTCTGTCGTTGCCCAAATCAAATTCGGAATAGTATTTACCAATGAAAACATCTCCCAAGATCCACAGAGGACCAGTTGGTGGTGCAATATCAATACTCATGAAACCAGATATGCATTCTGTTATGAAGCCTGAAGTGACCTGTGAAAAAATAATATTGAACATATTTTTCAGAAGTGTTTTTTTGAAGAAAACTATCTGAAACACATTCTAACATCGTCAGCCAAAAGTCATCAACAAAATAGGGCCAGACATTTGTTACTTTATATGATTATTTTGAATGTGTTTCATATATTTCTTGATAAAATTAAAAAAATACTTGGGTTCTCCTACTGACCTTCAGAACATAATCTTCTCCTGTCAAAGTGAAAGTTTTTCCTCCCAAAACTATATCAATGTCAGGTAAGGATGAAATCTTGTTGCAGTCTATCATGTATTCGCCTCCTATAATTGCTTGTCCTCCAATGGCCTGAAAAGGAAGTAACATTATACCCAGTATTTGTGATTTAGTAGTGTCAAAGCTATATTTTTCTATTTGGGAGAGTTGATTAATGTGATTTACTTTTCCTAAGTGTAAAAGTTCAATAATAAATGACGAGTTGGTATATGAACAGGAAGAAAAGGAACTCTGGAAGAACGGCTTGGATATCAATGTCCTTTATTGGTGATGATAATAAAACGAAATGGCCTTCGAACGAGGTCCTTCGGCCAGTAGTGATTACAACAATGTCTTTACAATTTTCCTCTTGTGTAAATAAAAAGGTTAAAGTTGAGTTTGGTCTTCATTCTTGTTTGTTTATTATTGGTTTTTCCTATGGATTGTTTAACGCCTTTCTGTACGTTTTTTACGGTACGGCAATGTTGTTTTCTTCTCTTGTGAAATTACGTGCTGAATCCAGCAGTTTGTTTCCAATTGGTTCGATATTTAATGATTCATACAGGAGTTCGTTTGGTGGGTTATAAAGTGGATTATCTCGGTTGCGGATTTTTGTGAAACTTCTAGGTTAGGTTAGGTTTGAACGTGAGTGGGCTCATATCAGGCCCTCCACTGCTGCCAATGGCCTATTGTGGCTCACCCTATGGTTATATTTCTCCCAGTCTCTTAACGAAATTAAGGAGTACATTGGGAGAACAATTTACCAGGTTCTCTGGCCTTACTGTTGTATTGTCAAATGTTAAAAATCTGGTTCTGGCCGCTGCGGGGCATGTACACAAAATGTGTTTAGCCGTTTCATCCTCCTCCATGCATAGGCGACACTCTGCATCTTGTGCTCAGAGCTCCTCAGACTATGGCAGCACAAGCAAATACGCCATGTGTCGGTTTAGCTGTAGCAGAGACTCGCACCATACATCCACTGTAATACTAAACCTATGAAGCTGTAACAATTCGATCGCTTTGATAATAATAATAATATAGGAATTCACGATAGTATTGCTGGAAGGGCTGATATCCAGTAAATCAACTCAACTCCTGTATGATGCCAATCAGACTGTCCCAGATGGAGAAGTATGCCTTTTGTTTGGTTTGGAACATTGGACGACGCTTGCACAAGATGGAAGCTAAGATCAAGTCGACGAGACAACACACGTCTCAAATATAGTGTGATGGACTACGTGGCGGCCAACATGCCTTCCACGTCTATATTGCTGCCAACAGCCGCAAAATTTGAGCGAGCCTAATACATATTGAATCAAAGAACCCTGTCAAACAGTACAATTTTGATAGGATCCGAATGCTGGTGGCTGCAAGGAAATCACTATACTATGAAGCTCCGCGATAAACCTTCTCGCTTAGTCCGAGAGCCTTCGCGTATTGTGGACAACCCGAAAAACAGCTATCCGCAACTCCTCAACGTTGATACCCAACCATAGCGCAGTTCAAATCTTTCTGCAAGAACCTTTATTTATGCATGTATTGTTTGCAGTGGCCAGTGAGCAAACCTACTATAACTTTGAGATGTGCTCTACTGAGTTCTAGCAGCTTGTCAGAGTCCTGTTTTTTCCTTGTACAAGCAATAAATGCTTTGGAATGGGCTAGGCCCGGTAGACTACGCCAGTACTCGAGTCTTTTATTGTCTGCCCAGGATGTTATAATATCTGCTTGACTATCTGAAAATATTTTTATTGTTTTTCGTGTGTGATGTGATTTTCCAGCTCTCTTGCACACATTTCAATGGCATATATCTCTGCCTGGAATACCGTAGCTAATTTACCCATACTAAATGAGCGTTTCACTACTGGGTTCATCCCGTATATTCCGGCTCTGACGCCTTCCAGAGTTTTGGAACCATCGGTAAACCAAAGTTCATTTGCTCTACATAGGTCAGTCTCATTCCGAACCCAATCTCCTCTTTCAGGGAAGACCACAGTGTAAGGCGTGTGAAGGTTGATAGTTTTGGGCATGATGTCTGAGGGCACCTACAATGTTGTGAGCTATTATGCCCTCCAGCATGCTGCTGCAGCTACTTCTCATGATCACTGCTTGCGGAAGACTAATGGCCGCTTGGTGGAGTCCGTATGTTGCCCATCTTGACTCTCTCTATCCAGAAATATGTGAAGAGGAAGTAATCCGAGAAGGGCTTCCATTGCTGCAGTTGGCGTGGAGCGAATGACCCCAGTAATCGCCAGACACGCTCGTCTCTGTAGTCCGTTAAGTTTTGCCTGTGCCATTTTTTGTTGGCCCTTACTTCACCAGACTACAGAGCCATACGTGATTATTGGTCGTATGACGATCACGTACAACCAGTATGTTTTGGTTACATGCCCAATGTTTTGCCACATATTCTGCGGCATGTCCATAATGATAGGCTAGCCTTTCTGATAGTCTTTTCCAGATGCGAGTTCCAATTTAGTTTTTCATCTAAGGTTATTCCCAGATATTTTGCTTCACTCGCAAAAGGAATTGTTATACCATTGACGTTCCAGCTTCTAAGAGTGTATGTTTCCAGGGCTTGTTTTTGGCTGTTCAAATATAGAAAGACATGGCATAATTTGTTTCACTTCATTTGCTAGGGACATTTGATTCTCGTACCCAATAACCACATACCCCAGAACTTCGAAAAAATGGCGAAACTATAGTGCATTCATATTTCAAAAACGGACGATGTCAACAAAGGCACGTGAACGCCAAACTAGAACAGAGACGCATTGAGCTCATTTACCCAATGAAATTAATTTGAAAATGTAACATGATCCAAAACCAACCCAGAACTTTACACCAAAACAAATATTCGAAATAAATAATCAATAATGTAATTAAAAACACAAAAATAAATCAACGCTGCAACTTCGAACAAATAGCAGTTTCAATAATTGAACGCAGCCAAGCTGAATACATCTCTGCAAAAACATTACGTTTGGTGTTGTGTCAGGTTGATGTCCTATCGACCAATAGCGTTGCGAGAATTGGCGATCACGAGGTGGACAGGCTGCAAGCAATCATTGATCACTGTTTACATCGAGCGTATTTAAAATATCAATTCATTATAGAATATAGTACCTAATGATGAACCGTTGTCGCCACCATTGCACACTTCCAGCTGCACTCTTGTGTTGAATTTGTGTTGTATAGTCTAGTTCCAAAATTGTAGATAATGACTTATCGTACATTTTCTGGTTTTTACGGGATTTGAAAGTGCGGAGGGGATGTACGAAAGTGGCAAAGTAAAACTTGATTTGAAGCCAAAGTACCTAGCTTATTTTTGTTTTATTTTTTGACCTGCTTTATTTGAATTATGAATCGTACAACCGCTGAGTCACTATTTACAATTTAGGAACTAGACTATATATGGGTATTGAGCTACCTATCCATAGATTACATTATGAAATTTTCATGTCACATCAACAACCTGGCAGCTGCTACAATGGAAAAATTCGAGTCAAGTAATCACCTAGAGAATCAGTTTTGTTGGAGTAGCTGGTTACAAAGATCCCAAATGGTCTCCAACTACAGTGGGGACAAGTGGTTGTACAGAAAAGAGCTGAGGTGCACTTGAGAGACTTTGATAATTAGACAAAAATTTGCTGCATATTGTATGTATATACATTTTGAATTGAGCAGCATGCAGAATTTTTTTGTAGTGACTCATCAAAAGAAACTATTGATGAAACATGCAGATCTTATTCATCCAGATCTGGGGCCCTATTCTCGAGTTTGTATGTAAACTAATTCGATTTACTGTTTCACACCAATACACATGAAATACGTATGTTTCTCTCTCTTATTTGTATGCGAATTGAAGGTCAAACAACTCTAAAAATATACAAACATAAATTAATCGGTGATTTTGATATTGACATTGATAAGAAAACCACATCTCAAATTCATGGTCAAATATCATTGAAAATTTCGAAATGAAACCTAAAATAACTACCACTACTAGGGTGAGGTCTAAATCTTTAAGTTGCGTAGACAACGTGATGACGAATTTAAATGATAGTGAGTGCTGTGCAGGAACTTCAGATCCTTGTATTACTAATCATGATGGGTAGTTTATATAAATTTCAAAAATCATCCATCGATTCATCGGATATTGCTGAACCTAAGTGTAACAGAATAGTGACTCAGAATGGATTGGATGCTTTGAAAGTTTGAAACAATCTCTTGAACTAGTTGATTAGTGGATGTTTCATGATAACCAATTCCCCTTTGAACGTTATGGCTGACTTCTTGAGTAGGTCTCTGGTATGTGAACATTTTCCTTTGAAGCAAATGAAAAACGTAAAAAAGATCCACTTCTTTCTTTAGTAATGAGTTATGTCAAATGAGAAACATCTTATAACTACTACAGATAGTATTTCCTTGAAAAATCTTGCAGATAGAAATTTATAAAAAATCAAATATAGCTATGAAACAGCAACCTGGCTAAAAAAGGAATCATATGATAATTTCATAGAAAATTCTAGAAACAAAGCAAAAGGTGTTTGGATACAAGTGAATTACGAATATTGTTTTTTTACTTCACCTAGGTTTTCGTAGAAAACCTCCCAAAAACAGAGCTTGTGCGAGCAAGGAAAATCCGGACCTACGACTTACGTATAAGTGGACTCCGAACCACTTTAGCTCAGTGGCAGGCAGTGAGGATCGGACTCGGGCCGCCTGGGTGGGAAGCAAACGCTCTAACGCCACGACCACTTCGCTTCATATTACTTCAAACAGTATCAGCCCCAATGAACTTGAAATATATATTTTTTAATATAGTACCAAGATAAACGTAATTACCTTTTGGATTTTTTCGATGTCCTTTGTGGGACCGGCGATCAAGCTGGTACCAGTATCGACGATGGCTTGGCATCCTCCATTACACAATGAGTTTGAACCAACCTGCACACTGTCCATTTTGATTTGCCAGTATCCTTTACGGGTGACGGGCAAGTAAGTGAACTGTCCTGTGTAATACTTGGGATCTGAACCTCCAAGCAAAAGTTCACCACCGAATTCATCATCTGGATCTCTGAAAAAAAATAAAATAAAAATCACTCAATATTTCACACTTCCCTGAGAAGGTTTTGTATTATATTGCTAAGTTTGTACATTAGAGCCCGCCGAATTACGGCTGAGCAGATCGACCTTGTCCTCATACAAGATCCGTGGGACTAGGAGGACTAGTAGGTGAGTTGAACTACGATCGCAAACCTGGTGGGGTAAGTATATATGTGACCGACACGTCTTGAGGAAAACCAACTGGTTGACATACAGAAGCTCCCTAGCAGCTAACCTTGAGTCTGTTAAATTCTCCAAAGGCCGTTCGAAACTCCAGCATAGCGATAGTCGGTTCGAATCCGATGAAGGTACGAGAATTTTTCTCAACTACTTTATATCGGATCGATAGGCGGCCGCATGCCTTGTTGAAAAGCAAGTGTATTGTGAGTTGTCTAGATGCCAATCTCGTCTAGTGCTAGCTTGGCGTGCACACGGACCACCCGAGGTGGTGCTATAGGTTTTCTGGGTTTTCCTACAGCTGAAAAGTGAATACATCACCTAAAACATCAGTAAGTCGCCCCGGAGCGCCACGGCAAAATATTAATAATAGCCGTCCTCTACCCGCACAGGCTATGCCTTTGGGTACACTCAACGAGTGTCTATGAGGGAGTATTATTATTATTATTAAAGGAGGGGCTGAGGGAATTCTGGAGACTGCATTCTGTCTTCAGGATGCGATAGTCTCATCATTCCAGAGACTGCCCTCTTACCAAAAAAGACAGAACAGCGCGGTCTAATTCTTGACCAAAGAGTTGGAAACCTTGAAAAAGGCCTACAGAACAAAGCAATGAGGCGAATACAAAAAAGCCCCCTTTCTGTACAAAAGAGACACCCAACACCTGGCGAAGGTCCAAGGTGGTCTTCACAACGAAGCCAGGAAAATCATCCTATGCCCAGGCCAGGGCATTCAGACCAATTTGCCTCTCATCTTTTATGCGCAAACTGATGGCAAACCTAGTTGATAGAAATATTCGAGAAATTGATTGCAGAGTATCCAATCTTCTCGGAGTACCAACACGCCCATCAACACGGAAAATCCTGTTAGACTACGCTCCACAGTCTGGTCTGCAGGATTGAAAAATAACTTTCGAATAAAGAGACTGTACTCATAGCGTTTCTTGACGTAGAAGGGGCGTTTGATAACATCATATGGGTCTATCACTTTAGCCCTCAGGGAAAGAAACGTTGCTCCAGTCCTGAACCAGTGGATATCTGCCATGCTCAGCTCTATGGTAATACAAGCCTCCCAATTTGGGGACACGATGGAGGTGGAAGCTACGAGAGACTGTCATCAGGAGGGAGTATTATCCCAACTTTTGTGGTAATCAGGGATTACGTAATAATAGTGAACGGGAAGTATATGGAAGTCTGTGTGGATCTGATGCAATCAGCATCCACAGACGTACAGACGTGGTGCATGAGGGAGAACGTCAAGGTCAAACCCCAACACACACGATTGTCCCTTTCACCAGAAAAATAAACTTAGAGACCAACAGAGCACTTCGAATCTTTGGTGAAAGCCTACAGATGTCAGGAGAATCAAAATACTTGGGGCTGAACTTAGACTAGAAGCTCACCTGGAACAAACATCTGGGGAAAGTACTGACAAGGGCAAGGACATCATTAATGATGTCCAGGCGGTCCTCCGGTAAATCATGGGGCTAGAACCCAAACAATCGCTTTGGCTCTGAAGCCCTCCATAACGTTTAGAGTCCTGATGTGGTGGGCAAAGTGACAACCAGAGGGAAGATGGCTAGTTTGCAAAGACTGACCTTGCTCGGAATTACTGGTGCAATGTACAGCACATCGGCGATTAGACTGATGATGATGATGATGAATATATGTTTATTGTACATAAGAATAAATTCTTGTCGACAAACACAGGTAAAAATATAAAAAAAAAAACATGTATATACAAACTCTTACAATTTAAAATTTAAAACATAGCAAAATAATAGCAAGCATGAAATATGTCAAATATAAAGTTCATTGTTTCACAATTATAAATGTAAACATTAAAATGTATCGTCATAAAACTCCGATAAATTATAATATGCCTTATCACTAAGAAGTTTTTTTGT
Organism: Chrysolina americana; assembly: GCA_958502065.1. NCBI lineage: Eukaryota > Metazoa > Arthropoda > Insecta > Coleoptera > Chrysomelidae > Chrysolina > Chrysolina americana. Next base: position 13,575,904 of record OY293417.1, on the reverse strand, counting down.
CATATTTCTAAAAATATTGTACCTTTTTTCCTTAATTTCCCAAGGTAATTTATTATACATTTTCACCCCATTATAGATCCTGAAGTCGATCCTGAACCTCCCTCCTCTGCATTTGCATATTATAGCGGAGGCGATGATAGAAGCCTTCAGACAAAACTTCATAGGCCAATGGAGAAGTAACAACTTAGGCATTACTCTAACGTAATGGAGGAAGAAACGACGCATTTGAGATGCCGTCGGTCAAATCGACCCCCAACCTACTCCTTTGATGGAACAATCAGCACCATCATTCATGATGGGGAAGTCACATCAAGAGCCCTATCAATGCTGTCAAGAGGGCAAATCTGGCATACCGATGGCTCTAGGACAAGCAATGGGGTAGAGGCTGGCATATATTTATTTATTTATTTATTTATACACGGGTTATCCCCTTTTTAGATATGAAATATAATACAATACATACTTATATTAAATATACACAAAAATGAACAATGAACAATTTTAGTAGTACTACAGTGATAAAAGGAAACTTATTCCACTAATCTTCTTACACTGGTTTTGAATGCAGTTGATGTTACTCCAGTAAATTCTAATCCTCTATTGCAATATTCGTTACCTAATCTGACAAAACGTGACAGGGTACTATGATAACCATAGTTTGTGCGATGGAAGGGAACTTGGATGGTACGGGCAGAGACCGAGGCATGACATCAGTCTAAGCCTCTGTACTCAAGTCTCAAAATTCCATGCCGAGGTAACAGCAATTTCTGTCTGCACAAGTAGGATTCTAAGTAGGGGCCCTAGAAACCAACCAACAATCATTCTCTCTGATAGCCGGCGGCAATAAAGGCTCTAAGATCAAGCAGATTTACTTCCAAATTAGTTTGGGATACTCATAAAAAACAACGACCTAGGAACCAGAAACAGTCTGTGAAACCCCATTTGGGGGAATTGAGCAGTAAGGTTCGACGCCGGCCGATGGCCAGACCCACCACATAATATTAATATTGCACATTAAAAAGGGGTAGACCAAAAGGGTTGAAGACACAGTCTTGACAGGCCCCAATAATTACTTGGTATTCGATTTCGATCATCACCATTAATGATGGTGCGGGCCGGTATTGTGTGTCACCGGTGGTGTTCCTCGAAGTACACCTGCTAGATTCATAAATAGTTTCAGAAGTGTTGAACTGCCATGCTTACCTGTTTAAGTAGAATGAGAAGACGGGTTCTGAGACCAATTTTTGATCTACAAGTTCATAGAAGAAAGGCTTCATTCCGTTGACTGAAATTACGTCGTATGCCATTCCCAGAATACCGTCAAATTTACCTGCGACGAATGCTGCACCTGGTTCCTTAGTAGCTTCAGCAAATGTTAGACTTTTGACTGCAAGTTCAGCAACCTGCAAGTTAAGATGCCGTTTGTATACACATAGTGACGGACATTTTCAGAAGGTAAAAATTAAGTTAATGGAGAATATTGATTTCTCTTATTGAACTGAGTGATAGAGAAAGGAAAAATTACTTCAACTGTGTCGGTAGACACAAATCCACTCAGACTGCCAGATCCATAGGCTATTTCGAATTTTGTGCCATTAGCTTTATAAGTTGAAGATTTTGAGGAGTCGTATTTGTTGTGGAATTCTGAAATAAAATTTAAAGTTTCAATGAATCTGTACTTGCCTTACTAGTCATATGATAATTTTCAATTTTGATTTCATAATAACAATAATATCAATCAATCATTAATGTATGTGCAGTTGATAATACAAAAAAATTGAACTTACTACAAGCAACCTCGAAAAGACCACATTTCACAGAAGGAACCCACAAGTTCGATGACCCTGTATCAAAAATAACATTGAACTTTTGACCTGGTGATCCTATTGTTATTTCTCCATAATATTGAGCCTAAAAAATAAAAATGAATCAACTTTTGCTGACATTTCTAATAACACAATATACACGGGCTCCTTTTCAATTGGGCTTCTACAAGAGCATACAAAATTGACATTTCAAATGATGGACAAGGGCTACATCGTATAGCTTTTTGAGTATGTAATACGAGAACTATACCTCTGCAGCTGAGGCGCAGAATACCATGCTTCGCAGAATATTTCTTAATCAAATCGGTGAACCAGTCGCAGATCTCCATTAAAATAGTTAGTTGTTAGGGTATATAAGCAGTCGAGTGGACATTCAATCATTTTTGAATCCAGTTGAATGAGTCGAATTGTGGGCTTTATTCTTCTGAGTGACCCCCACGAAATATTTTGTAACATACATTTGGCAAGTAAGGTAAAATGATTATCATAGATACAGTTTTAATTTTTGAAATAAGACAGAGTACATGACTGCAAAGTGGTTTCCTTTTAGAACCGGAAAACGTGAAAAGTACAGAAAAACAAAGAGGTGAAGTTTAAACGCTTGAAAACAATAGAAGTTTGAAGGCTTAAAGAAAATCAAGAACAGAATCGGATAATATCAGAGCACGAAAAAACAGGAGGACCTGGTGCAAATAATTTTATAAGAAAAGGAGAAAAAGCAAATCAAAAAAGGCGAGAAAAATATAACAGACACAATATCCATGTCAGAAGGAAAATAAATGAATGGTCATTCCCTATCTTAGAATGTTTTGAGAATAGTAATTAGAGAAATAGCTGAAGTGATTGTTGAAATAGATGGATGCTGCAGTACAAGTCAGTAACATCAGGCTGCATATAAGATTCTGGTACAGACATAAAAGAATTCGTTATTGGCATAGATGTTTTGCGTGAAACAACATCTGGAAGTTTGGTATAGAAGAGTTCGTGGAACACCATTAGAAATCGTAGTTGAATCCAGTGTTGAATTAGATGACAACTCCGAAAATATCGCCTTAGAGAAGCTTAAAGAAATTTCTGGGAGTAGCCAGTACACATCAAATGTCCAATAACCTCCTCATTTTATTAGCTTGGCAGCAATAGTTCGAGTGATAGTATTTATCAACTTACATCCAAATAATTCGTTAATGCTTCTGTGCCAGGGGTACCACTAAATTTTCTCTCTAGACCTTCCTTCACGCCTTTGTATCCAATTTCTCCAAGCGTCGACCTCGCAGATTTGTGCTTGTTCAGTGGAACTCTATTGAAAATAATAAAATATGCAAGTATTCGGATACTTTGAACCAGTATAATAAATGTAAAAGTCATAAAATATGTTTAATCTTCAGTAAACTATTCAGTTTGAACGAGAATTCGGAAACAAATCAACTTCAATACAAAATAGGTCATATATTGCAGACAAGCTAACGCCAAACTCATTGAATGCTGACAGTGCAATAGTTATCTACATATAATGTAATAATTCGAACGAAGTTCGAATATATTGTGCCAGAGAGGTATCAACAATGTGAAAGAATTCGGGGTACCCTTCTCTTTAAGCGTTTCCACCGAGTGGAAAATTAAAGGCAAACATCTGTCAGAAAACAAATACTTTCCTGGCTAATAACACGACGGACATTGAACTACATCTGACAGATATTTGTGCAACGTTCTTCCAAGAAGACCCAATTGCGAGTGCTTGTCTTGTTATTAAACAGAAGATTATGCTTCATTTGGCTGGGAATGACCACCTGCAGAAATGCATGTTTCGAGGTGTATTGCCTCTCATCAGTGACAGGGTAGGTCGGGCAACATTATAATTGACCTGTCCCTGCCAAATGAACAATAATCAATCGTTTAACTAATATTTCCCCACGGATGACACTACGACCCACAACAAAGTTGATCGCAGCGCCATCCGCACGGGAAATCAAGAACGAGACAAAACACTCCCAAGTAGCATAGACTCCGGGAAGAGTAAACTGTAAGATGTTTGCCTTTATTTTTCCACTTGGTGGAAACGCTTATAGAGAGAAGGGTACCCCGTATTCTTTCACAAAGTTATCTACATGCCAAGAGAGGAAAGTGGTTCTTTTCCTCCCGATGATGGTTTGATGCCCGCCGCAAAGTAAAGAGTGTTTGAGTCCAAGGGAGAAAATCAACTGTACTGTAGAGGGATGTATACACTTTTTTGATTTTATGCCCATTTTCAACAGTTCTCTTTGTATTTGTATTGAATTGTGGTTTTGAATTTTTGGATTGATCCCTGTCAAAATATATCAATTTTGCATTTTGTTATTATACATCAAAAAGACTGGCGTTGTCATGGCGGTTGTTACCTGGTTAGATTTTTCTTAACGAATGAAAATTATCAAAGAAAAATAGACAATAAAACTGAGGATAGTTCTCCCCAAGAAATTTTAGAACCGTTATAAATTTTCTACAAATTAAATTTCGTGAAAGATACGAAAAAGAGTAAGAGCTTTTCACAAATAAAAAAATACAGATTATGAGTTGTATTTGGAGTATATTGACCCTGTTTATTGGTCATTATTTATACTCTTTGGAATGTGTGTGAGTAAAGGTTGGTTACGAAAGAGGTATAGATGAGCAATAGCCAAACCGATCGAAAAGGAACGAATAAGATGATAAGTTAGTGAGAATATTTGAAACGAGTATCATTGTCGGATGTGGTACTAAAGATAAATCAGTTAGTGGGACATTAGTGCATTATTAAAACTTCCATTTGAAAGTGCATATTTAATCCAACGTACCTAACATCAGAAGTGGGATAAAGAACTAAATCGTGCAAAAAAAATTGTTTTTGCTTTCTTTATCTTCTGCCAAATTACAAGTCCATAGTAAAGATGTCCAGATGAAAAGATAGGAGACGTAAGCGAAAGCCAAGTACGAGTAGTTCCAGTGACTCATCAACGCATTTACAGTGTTTTTCGTTTTGTATTTGTGAGTTTAACGGTTTATGTGGAAAAAATGGCGAACGAGTGTCCTCGGACCATTCTGGAAGAAGTGGTAAGGAAATAAAAGGAACAGGTATAATATTTGCCGTATTTTTGGCCTGAAGTAAACTAATTTAGCAAATGGATGAGTGATGTTGAAACTATTTGTAATTAATTCTGTTGGTCGGATATTTAAAGTTTAGTTGGAAGGTCGACTTTTGTTATATTTAGCTATTGGTTTGAGAAATGAATTCCTTATATTCCAATCGAATCGTTTATCCCCTCTATCGTACCTACCTGCTTTGAATTACGTGACCGCTTGTCAATTTTTGTGTTTTTTTTTTGTTTCTGTTAACTAGCTGTCATCCCCCTACGAACGACAGCACTCAGAAGTCGAAACTTGTGCCATATACTAATGGATGAGATTTAACGGGATGAACCGCGATAGTATTTTCATTTCGTCTGATTATTGAATGTTTGCCACAAAACATCTGACTGAAAGTCATTATAGCTGATCTGAATAGTTGAAATTTACCCATCAGAAAATCGCAGGTATAAGTAGGTATTCGATTATTCTGAATAACCTTATATTAAATAATCAGAGTGATTAAAACAGAATTGACTTAATCTAACAGGTGTAAACATGGAAAAAACACAATATTTCAATACAAATTATTCACTGAATTTGTTTCTTGAAATAAAATTCGCTTATACTGAACGTAGCACTAGTGGATTTATATATTATTATGGTATACATTTTGTTGATACCACTTTTGGTAAAATACCATTGAAGTAATAATTAAAAATGGAATATATTCCAGTCTTCCGCTTCAACCTATATAATAGATACATTCGTCGGCAAGTCTCTAACAGAAAACTAGTATTGCCCCCTACAGTTTTTCTCCGAGAGTGAGTCCTCGCGGTAGTACGATTTTATTTTGATTCCAACTTCAACCAAGCTGATATGAGCCCCCCAAGTAGCTTTTCTTGTCGTAATGTGAAACGCTATGAGGTCCAGAATGACCTCCAGTGCTGCTGTCGGAGTATGTTCTATAGCTCCTGGTATGCAAAGGCATCTTCTGTTGTGTCATACTACCGTTCCATAAGCGATCATAGCCTCACTATTATAGTATTCACCTATTTCAATGTTTTTACGAGTTTTCTGCGACGTTTAAATTTATAGGTCGGTCGATTCTATTCTATTTACGAAGCTAGGGTGAGTCCTAAGTACTTTACGTCCTGCTTCCATTCAGTTCTTCAATTCTTTTGCTGAGGATCTAGTTGAGTTAATTCCCAACCCTACCAAGAGACACCAGTACCAGGCAATTTGTATCATGCTTTCAGTAAGATCGCAGAGTGTTCTTTCTGTAGGTTCCGGTTTTTCCTATAGCTGAAAAGTGAATGCGCCACCAAAAATAAAGTACTTGGTTCACCTCGAGGCTCCATATTAATGGTGATATTAAATGCCCTAGCGGGAATTTTCTGGTTGTGCTGATCTAAATTCAGTTGTCACCTGCTTTCATTTCAGCAATTCCTGTGGTCAGTATTTGGCACATCGATTTGGATGGGTCATGTTCTCTCCCTCATTAAGTCTCTTTAAATTTCTGTGTAAGAGATGTTGACGTAAAGCCTCCTCTATGTCTGAGGTTTTTCACCATAATAGAATAGATGTAAAAATTACGGTGCGGTGTCAAGTGCGGTGACGTCACATGGTACAAAATTTTAAAGCATATGCCACCACAGCTCTTGACGCGGTCAGTATTAAATTTTATCACAAATTTAATCATATTGACACAATCAAGTATACCAAAAAGTAATAAGTGATAATTCTCCCAGAGACGAATGTGTTAAGACCGAGCAAAATGCGTCTGATATTTCATTGGTGTAAAATAATCTCAAGCCTATGACTGTTAAAATGGGAGTGATGTTCTGTGGTTTCTGTCCCAATGAATCCAGTGTATAAATTGCAGGAAACATGTTGGGCGAAAATATTGGCATTTTTCTCAGATAACAGATTAAATGTGCTCTCAGAATTAATCATCGCGATTTGTCATTTTAAAATTTGTAACGAGATCTGAAATAAGTTTTTCAGTATATGGACTGCTGGAAATATGCGATCAGTATTCCAAATTTGCACCCCTGTTCCTTGGTAATAGTTTATATGTTTTTATGATCTGAAAATCCGATTGGAATTTTATAGATGTAGATGGTTCTCATAAGCAGATTGTATATTTTGTACCGAAAAGTTTTGGGCTTGGCGAGAAGCTGACTTACGGATCCACTGATCCAGTGTGTTTATTATATCAGCCCATAATACTCTCAAAACCGGTTAAACTACTCGTTTTGAAAAACAATCATTTACCTGACGATATCAGCGTTGATAGCAGCTACCAAACAGAACACGCTTATCAAAAGTAGACGCATCATTGTTGAAATTACAGATAAGCAACTTCTAAACTGAGGAAAATATCAATTTGGTACCCTTTTTATAGGTCTAATGATTAGAGTACTCGAAACCTAGAAGATCCTTGATCCTTGGATTGTTCCATATAAGCTCCTGGAAAACTGATATAAATCTTAAGAAATTCTAATATTTTATCTATCTCTAATCTATAAGTAACTGTAGTCATGAGATGGAGATAAAACATTAATTTTCTGAAGATGATTACTTACATCAGCATTTTTTGTCCAATTCGATACATTAGAGCTAGTAGTGCAACTTTTTGATGATGAATTTATCAATCATCATTGAGTTTTGTTATCTAGGCTTCGGATTATGTGAACATGATTCAGCTAAAATATAGTCAATGGGTAATACCATAAGGCGCAGTCGTTTGAAAATACTTGTAAAAGCTTTTTCCCTCCTCCCTTCCACCAATTATGTTCATCTTTGAATTTAGCTGTATTCTCAATTAATTTTCTTTGGTTTACTCTGTTAACTTTTGAACAAATTGAAATAATTCTTTGATTTTTTCAAAAAACAATTGGTAGTCCATAACCTGAATTTTGACCGCAATAAGAAGTTTCTATCTTTCAAAATGGCGTCGGGCCGCTAATTTGAACGATTTTTTTAATGGTTTAAGGATCGAATGATACCTTATTCGAAACTTTTTTCAATAATCTATATACAACAGTAAAACTTCAGACAAAAACATTAATTCAAAACAAAATAGCGGGAAATAGGGGAACTCTCATACGAGGATCCTTTGGCTATTAGCGGGGTGTTGTCCGTTTCGATCAGAAGGATGGGACAGATCTTTGTCTTTTTGCAGATGAAGGAGTGTCTATGGTCCATTTCTACTCCGACCAATTGGCTTGCGCCTTCGAGTCTGTACAGGTGCAAAGGTGGCAGTATTAGTAGAACTTCAAGAATTCTGGTTGGTGCTGTTCTCATAGCACCTGTAATTCCCAAACAGCCGGCCTTTGAACTTTGTCTAGTTGATTTCTGGCCTTTCCCTTTAGCGTAACTGGGCACCATACAATGGCTCTGTAAGTTATGTTCGGGAGAATAACTGCCATATATACCAAATGTAGGATGTTCTGAAGGATCTTTCACATGCCTAATAAGAGCATGTGGCCTTCCTGGTGCCATGGGAAAGGACCCCGTACATTTCTTATAGGAAATGGCGTTATATAATGGCGTAAGATATTTTGTAGTTCCTGATGTTCTGATCAAAAGTTAGTATTAGAACGAACGTAACGTAATGATGATTCATTTTAGAAATATAAAGAACTGAAATCAAGTGTCTGACGCCGTTTCAACTGCTATATGAATCATGGGCTTGTTCACCCGTGCTCAACAGTTGAGTGATGATTTAACTTGTTCGGCTGAACGGTCCGCTGCACCATTGATCACTCCCCACCGTTGAACAGCGGACTCAACAGTTCAGTTGTGCACAGCAGCACGAACCCATTGGTTGGATGAATTCTCCCCTGTATCCATTCATCATTATATTATTAGGATAAATTTTGTTCATTCTATTCGCAGCATCGGGCGTATGGCCTGATAAACTTTAATTTGGATATTTGACACTTTAGTTATGGCGAGCATTACCAAGGAACCGTAACACACTAGCGACGTGAGCAGAGCATCCGACAGTCATCGTATCCCATTTGCTTGTGAAATAATATCCCTCTGTTGCGTCTTCATTTTCGTCATTAGCTCATACTTTGTCGAGTTCCGGAATCTGGAATAAAGTCTCACTTTCAAAAATTCAGATTGGGATTCAGAAGTGGGATCTAGAACTTAATTATGCAATTTCTTTTTATTGCTGTTTTTATCTATTGCCAAATTATTGTGAAGATGCCCAGAAGAAGAAATCGGGGACGTGAGTGAAATTCATTTTATATTTGTGATTTATACAGTTCAAATGTCCTCAGACCAGAGGAACTGGTAAGGATATCAAATATCACAAGGAACAGGTATAATATTTTTCCTATTTTTTGGCTGAAGTAAACTATTTTTTTCTAATATAGCAGATGAGTGAGTGATGTTGAAACTATTTGTGATTAATTTTGTTGGTCGGATATTTGAACTTCAGTTGGAAGGTCGACTTTTGTTATATTGGACGAAGCATTGGTTTGAGAGATGAACTTCTGATATTCGGGATTGGAAAATATTTTGTAAATACTTTGTTGAAGCTTCTCCGCCCAAAAAGAACCTGAAACATTTATTTGAATCAGCTTCTGCATTCAGCAGTTCTTGCTTGATTACTCACGAAGCATATGTGCTGTGAAGAAAACTAGAACCGGGCCTTTGCAGGGGAATATTTTTGAAGTAATACCGCCTACAGAGAGCCTTTCCATACTCTGCACGCAGACTGTTTGGGGCCAATTTCCTCAGCGGGCTACCAGCCCATTCTGTTGGTCGCTAATGCTTTCAGAAAGTATTGCATTCTAATGCCTACGAAGTCTGTTACGACATCAGAAGCACGTGAAAAATCTGAAACAATCATATCGCTCTGTTTCCCCGAAGAGGTTGATAACTGATGCAGTATCGTTCAGAAATACTCGAGTCAGGCGATGCCAAGGCAAATAGATAAATATATGATGACTATGATGACTATGATTTGCGAGCTGGTAGAGTTTTTCGTTTGACTAATGAAAAAAGAAGATAAGCGGTGCCTAAAAATTGTCGGTAGCAAATTTTCGAGGCAAACCATGATCATCCGGGACACTTTTCTGTGGAAAAACTTTACTAAATATATACGTCCATGTTCAAATTGTCAACACAGCAAGGTCCCTAGTGGAAATAAGCCAGGACATTTTTTGTCCTCTATTCATGAGCGTGCTCGTTCTTTTCATACTTTAAACCTTGATCATGTAGGGCCTGGCCTTTCATTGAAACTAAAAATGGAATAAAAATATTTTAACCATAGTTGATTCGTTCACGAAATTTACTTTCATTTGTGCTGTTCGAAATACCAAGACGACACACAATCTGAATGGGTCACTAAATAAAACAAGTCTTGACAATATATAGTTCTGGGCGCCGAACTTCCAATTTACATCCCAACCAGAAATAAGAGCTCCCCAAATACCGAAAACATGGAAATATTTCGTTTTAAAAGCTCTTTATCTCGAAAACGATTAATTTTTTAGCTTTGTGGCTATGGACACTTATGATCAGCACATCATTCTCAAAAAGCCATTTCCCGTAAGAAATGAGCGGGGTCCTTTGCTCTAATATGACCTTATTACGTAGTATTTCGTACCAAATGGTTCAAAAGTAAGCTATTTAGGTAATTGTCCTTGAAGTAGGTATTTTCTTCTGGTGGGTCTTATGAACTTCTGTGTGGTTGGAAAATCGTATATTATGTAACAAGTGTTATAATCGTCCTTTTAATAACGAGTATTTTAGATACGAGTGCTGCGTAGCGGAGGGAGTGTTTAATAAATGAGATTCTAGAAGAATTAATGGACGCGTTAAGAGCTTTTGTTTACATGTAAGATCCCCTTTAATTTTCGACAAGGAATCACTCCCTAAAAACTTTCGTACTTATTTGGAAATATTACTACACCAAGAAAGGTTGAAATAGCAACGTGAGTAGAGATAATTTCAAAATATTGTCATAATCAATTTTCAATGAAGTTGATAATGACATATATTACTTACCCAATATTATAATCTTATTTTGTAGTGCCTGATGATTAGATTGTCCTTTATTTATTTGGCAAATTCAATAATTGAATTATTATTTTCATTCATTTTCGTAATATAATTAGATAAATTTTATCTTTAGAGATCACATTGTTTTGAACTGGATGATAACATTCTTTAATTTTCGACAGATAATAATCGCAAATCGGAAAAATCATTCGCAAAAATTGAGGTGAAATCGTGTGTGCGGAGTATGTGGCAAAATTGTCTTGCTTCAGAATGCCTCCGGCATCTTATACGTTCTTGGTAACACACTTATCCCCTATACTAATCAAATATGACGGATATATAGTTCAGATTTATGTCTAAGAGAAATTGAAAGGTTTATACTTCTTTTTTACAGAAGCCGCTGTAACAGTTTTCGTGGTTTTGTAAACAAAATAATTGTGAAAATAAACTGAAGTTTTATTAAAAAACAATCTTTGAAAACAATCATAGAGATTACCAACAGGCTTTTCAAAGAAACGAAACTTCCCATAATCCATTAGTTATACCTTTTGAACTCTGCATCTTTCCATCACACACACAAAGAATGAGCTTCCCCAGATTAACCATCCATACAACACTAGCTTATTTATAAATCACCACTACTAAAATATCAATTTACAAAAAAAAAAATCCATTTTCATCATGTGAAATAACTCAGTAATCAACTCGCATATTTATCTCAGTGCCCCCAGACTCTTAGGTCTGCTGAAAGTCTCGATTTTTTTTTTGAAATTTGGCTAGTTCCATATTCCACCAAGACCCCTTTCTGGTGATTACCTTCTGTGTTTATAGCATTTTGAATTTATCTTGAGGCTGTGTCGAGTTCCTCGATTGATTCGGTCGGTAATTGTTGGTCCTCCGTTTGCCTTCCAAGGTGTTCCTATCAAACATTCCTCGAAGCTTGTCTCAATGTTCCAACAGAGGCCTTACCGATATAAATGAAGGAATCTCGAGCGAAATAGTTATTCAGTTACAGACGGTCTAAGATAGAAACAGAGAGTTGGCCTGGTGGATTTGAAAGTCAATGAATTGAAGAAACAGCCGGTAAGAAGGCCGTACCCCAGAAAATACTTTCAGAAGGACTGATTCAAGAAGGAGAAGACACTGAGTTAACCGGAACGCAATTATAGTGTCACCAGGCGGGAGAAGTTGGCTGTTGTTATTTTTAAAGAAGTATAGCACTTCAACAAGTACGCGTATGGGAGAAGATTCCTACTGTGAACTGACCATACCGCCCTCAAATGACTTTTACAGTTCAAAAATATCCAGGGTCAAGTGGCACGTTGGATAGAGAGGCTCCAAGAATTTGACTTCGAGATCGAACATCTCTATCGCGGAGACCTAGACCTAGGGGACTGCTCAAAGGAGAAGGAGTTGACAATTTGTAGAACCGCCCCAATAGATTCAGAAAGACCAAGAGAAAAATCCAGATCTTGGTTCAGTTATCGGCTAGATGAAGGGCAACGAAGACCGTCGTGGCAGGAAATAGCAAGTTATACGCCCGTTGTTTGTTAAATCCTACTCCTGAAGCGCGTGTTGGAGTTCGAGGATGGTGGAAAAGAAAGCCGTCAAAAAGTAGTAACAGGAGCAGAAGACAGAAAGTGCTCCGGGAAAGAAATCCATGATATCACCAGAGGACGAAGACCCTCCAAAAACTGAGGCAACAGTTTTATATGGCCAATTGCTAAGCAGACGTCATGAACTGGTGCAGAAAGTGTGCTGTATGCGCTGCCAGCAATGGGCATCGAACATAACCTAAGACCGCAATCAGTACAACATAGTCCATTTGAAAGAATCGCCATAGACATCGCTGGTCCGTTTATAGAATCTGGACACGGAAATGAATACATCCTTGTGGCAATACATTACTTCAGCCTATGTCCTGCCCATCCAAGAAGTCATCACCGTCGCCAACGTCTTGGTAAAGAAGTGGATATGTCGTTTCGGTGTTCTGTTGGAGCCGTATTCGGACCAAGCCAGAAATTCCTAGTCTAACCTGTTTCAAAAATGTGTCAGATGTCGAACATCCGGAATACGAGAACCACGGCTCTACATCCACAGTCCGATGGAATGGTGGAGAGAATGAATGAGACGATAAACCGTCACCTGTCCAAGGTAGTCTCTGTCCATCAGAAATAGTGGGACCAGTACCTTCATTTGTTCCTGATGGCCTATCGTTCCGCAATACACAAGTCAACCAGCCAAACCCCGGCTTGTATTAGTATTTCCCGAGAGCTGCGACTTCCCTGTGACCCGAAGTTTGTGACGCCATCAGGACAACACACTGCGGGAGAGGACTACGGCAGCAAATTCAGGCAGAGAATGGACGACATCCATGAACAAGTCCGTTGTAACATCCAAAGTGCAAACGAGGGAATGAAAGAGACGTATGACAAGGTCGATGCTGATGATAGTTTGGCTGTATAATTATAAACGTCGCCGTAGCCTATCACCAACGTTCAGGAACTCACGGGAAGGTCCATACGAGGTCATGAAGAGGATAACCGACCTCGTCTACCGAACCTACTAGCCACCCCAAGGGAAACCTAGGATCGTTCATTTCAATAGGTTGTCTCCTCACGCTGGAAATCACGACCAAGTTTGCACCCTCAGACCACCGGAGGAGGAGATGACGTTCCAGAAGTTCATGTCCTTGTATTCAAATGGACAAAAAGTTCTGCATGCGGTAAGTCTATAAGAGCTACGGAATATTTTTAAGGTAACTGCCGATTACACGCTAGCTCACTCTGTGGTAGAAGATCTTCAAATGTCCAGAAGTATCGCTGTGGTATTATCCAAGAAGTTCGGTCAACTCCAGGAACAACGAGGATAGAATCCAGAGATTGGTGAGTGCTCCAATTGAAGAAAGGCCAGAGAAACATTTACTACCTGGTTACCAAGAAGCACTCTCGAAATAAACCAACACATGAATATGTCTGGAATAGCCCCACCAAACTAAGGAACACGATGGTGACCAGAATCTTGTAGACCTGGCAATCACAAAATTGTCCTGTGGGATTGATGGGCTGGATTGGAGAGTATGTTGGAGACTATTCAGATCCAGCGGCGTCAAGATTCGTGTGCTGTAATTATCTTAAACGACAAAAGGTGCAGATATGGAGAATCTTACAGATATCGCCACACTCCAAGAACAACTTTTCGGAACGGAACATTTTTAAGATGGCAATATAACAATCCTGGAGCCGGACCTGATAATTTCTGTTTGGATAATCAGGCTCAGCTTGAACGCATGACATCATCACACCAAAGAACAATCGAGAATCATCTAGACGAGGCACCGGGTCAGAGTTAGCAAATAGACAGAGTTGGCTTAGCGGTAGTGATATAAATTACCTACTACAGTAAAGTTGTTCAAAATAAATCAGAAGTTATAGTTTAGATTACGAGCTCAAATGAATTTGTGGATTATAGTTGGATTCATTTTTATTACACCATTCTCATTTATAAAGGAGATATTTCCCCTATCGATAAGGTTGATATTAGTGGATGGCAATTATTCTAGAAGGCACTCACCCCGTGCATTTGTGTCTATGCTTCCCTATGTCAGGTGGTGGGCGATCGCATCGCATCACCGACTAAAGTGCCTCTTATATTTGTTACACCATTTGATGAGGCTTTGGACTTCTTCTGGTGGAGTCCCTTGGAAATAAGCCGAATCGATGACAACCAGCCTCTTTCCTGCTTCAGTTGGCACTTCCTCTCCAGTTATGAACTCTGGAACAAAAAAAAATTAATATTGAGTGCGAGCAGTACTGGTCGTAATTTTTCGTGAGGAAAGCAATAGAATAACTTACACGGTTTGATGTTCAGTCCTTGTATATCCGTCCTCCGTTCATCCACGGTTCTTGGAGTAGCCGTATTTGAAAGTTTTCCTGAGTAAGTCTCCTAAGCACACTCACGGCTGCTTGTGAAAGTTGAATGTTTATTTGAAGGCAATTGAGTTTTTGGCTCATTATGTCAGTTTTGGGAGGGGGTTTTAGCTTCTTTTTTTTCCTAGCTCCGCCGTTATGAGGGCTTGTCCTTCGTACGAGGCACATTCTTGCCTTTGGTCAGGTTGTCCTTTGCGTGCAGATTTGGCAGCCTTTACGGCCTGCTTATTAGTGCTGTCTTCACTTTGTTTGGTACCTAAGGTGCCAAGTTCTGAGGCCCAAGTGCGGCCAATTTGGATTTGCCTCCCCATGCCCTAAGGTTTGTGTAACCAAACTTGTAGTTTATCATAATTCCTGTCTTTATTAGTGTTTCGTCTGATTGAAGATGAACCGAAACAGTGAAAAGTTCTAGAGTGCCTTTGGATGTTCTCTTTAGTACTATCCGGTTGGTTACGTTGAGGTTGTCGTTTTGGAGCCTCTATTAATGCAAGGATTTTTTCCTTGAATATCCCTGGCAGCCTGGTAAGTATTCAACCAAAATTTTTCTTCAACTCAATAATTTTATTCAGTATGGCCTCCTTTGTACCTTCCATTTGAACCTCTGGATAATTTGTAGGCAGAATACCCACTTTCAGTTACTTGACTGAAGGTTGGTTAGGCTAATCAAGGTACAGTTCGATTATTTTATCTTTACCCATGCGTCATCAATTCATGATCGAAGAAATTACACACCCTCTATAGAACATCTCTTTCTAACAACCGCTATGAGCGAATCAAAATTCGTTAGCATTTGTCTTCTAAGCTGAGAATTATGGTATTGTGATGATGACGCAAGGGTAACGATAAAATAATCGAACTGTAAAAAAAATACTAGTAGGAAACCGACTGTGCCCTAACATATGGAAGACAGTCAGTAGTTATATTCTGTTTTGTTTTGGACTCGCAACTTTCATTTATCAACTTGGTTAAACGTTTAAATACAAAAAAAAACGTGTTAAGAATTTAAAAAAGAAAAAAGTTAAAAAACTGAAAAAAAAAAACGATTTTTTTTATATCTTGGCTCTATTTTTCAAGTTGTAGGGTTGGCCCTTCTCATAACAGTATTGAATCATATTATCTAAGTTATGTATGCACAAAACAGGCGCTGTCGGATTATCAGTTCTGGCATAATCACAATTTGAATTTTTTTTGTACTATCTTGCAGTGTGCCTGGATTCCCTAGTGATAGTCCGATTTCAATTTCTCGAACAGATTTTGAAAGTAGAAGTATAGTTGATTTATTAAAGTTTTCATTATTTTGAGCAATACAAAATTTCTGCCACCTCCTAGGTCTAGCAGAATACAGGGAGGAGCAGTACCAAATATGAAACATATACATCTTTCCCTTTTACCGACAAACCCATGGAACTAACTGTCAGAACATAACAAAATCATTAAATTTTCTAGCAATAAACCTCTTTCATTTCCCCTCCAGACTCACATTATTTTTTATGCACTCATTATCATCTACAATCAGACCCCCTTCATCACTCACTTGCTCAATATCAACATATTCTATTCTTTCACATATATGAATTTGTGATAACAAAGTGATTTTCTTGAAGTTGCTTAATCATATTGTACTTCATGGCAGATGGAACAATAATTCTTTCATTAAAAAACAAAATGCCGTTTGAAAAATGAATATCTGAACGAATACTCCATAATGATTTTAAATTGTCTGAAGAAAGTTTTCTTATATTCCTGGGCAAACCTTTTTCACGCATTATTATTACTTTTTGAAGAACTGGATCTTTTATGTTTCCCTTTTGAATTAATTTTTTCTAGAGTGGCTTACATTAATATTATGTTCTAAAGTATGAACAATTTCTGTGAGATCTGTATCATTGGCAACTTCATCTTGTAAAAAATTTCGCAACAAATAATCTGCAATATGGAGATATTTACCAGGTTTATACATGAGTTGAATAGCTGAACACATACGAAAGGATTGTTTGATAGATGCGGCCTGCAGTCCAGATCTGCCAGTCCACGCCCGCGGATCTGGTCTGTCGAAGGACAAATCCGTCAGTGACCATTAACAGACAGATCGCACCTTCATGAGATGGCCCGTGAGGGAGCAGATCTGTGCGTTAGTAGCAAAGTCTGCCACAGTTTGAACGACGTGGACTGCGGGCTAGATCTTTTCATCGCAACTAATTTTCCAGACGTAGTTTTGACGTAGTAGTAGTAGGATGGAACGGAAACGAGGCGTGGCTCTTATCGGATTGTGTATGGTAGCATTAGTTACCAAGAAAAAAACATGACGTCGAACAAAGTGGGTAAAAAAATGGGTCGAGGAGAGTCAGGAATATGGTTATATGGCATTAATAGAATAATTGAGACAACATGAAACGGAGGATTGTACGATTCGCGTTTTCGATTTTTATGCAAATACACTTTATCTTTGACTTTCCAGAGGAAAGGTCGTTCACGGTTAATTTCTATGACTTCCGTAATCATTTCTTTTGTCCACTTCATTTTTACAAATAAGTTCACAGCGTACCATACTCGTGGTTCCTCACTGACAGACAGATCGGAATGCGGCGTGCCAGCTCTTTCACCGACTCCATCTATCACGGACTTCGCCTGTCATCGGCTACTAATGGAGAGATCCAACAGAGAGGTTTCGTCTGCGACAAACCAAATCCGCCAGAAAATCCTTCCGTGTGTACCTAGCAAATGTCATATTTCAGTAGATTGATTTTCATTCTTTGAAGTCTTGGTAGATTTATAGACATCAAATGGTGTAGTAAAAGCACATAATTTGCTCGATTGTTGACCTAAAGGAATGTGATAAAAACCCTCTTTTAAATCCAAAACAGAAATATCATTTATTTGTTAAATGTACCCTGATTTCTTGCAACGTTTGTTTCAAATAATACTCTCTAAAGCTTCATTAAGATATTCTGGATCTGAACATATTTTCAAAGACTTATCTATTTTTCTTTTGTTAGCTTGAGTGTATTGAAGATCTCTATACCTTCTTCTCCAATTATATTTAGCAAAATGGCCACTTTAGTTCTAGACCGGGAGATGGTGACACAAAATATTAGGTCATTTGTACCAGTATGGCGGTTCTTCAGGAGTCTAATTACGAATTGACAAAAAAGAAAATAATGGTCATAGCGCTGGTACCGGCAGCCCAATCGCGTCGGCATTAATCGAACGAATTGGATAAATAACGAGTGTCGAATGATTTGTTCCACAAAAATGCTTGTATTTTCCGATAGTCGATAAAAAAAGAAGTAGGCGGTAGCGTAATGCCATACTTCTCCGGTGTGACTTACAGCCCGCCGTACCGACATGAATACATTAATTAAAAAAAAACAATTCAACCATTTGTACCAGGCTAATTTTTGAGCAGCTAATCATCGACTAGCCATTCACGGATATCACCTTGCCATACGTTCCCGACGGTACCCAATAGCCGCCATACCACCGCAAGGCAGCAAATTTTTTTTTTAACATCTAGCTTAAGTCCGACAAAATTCTTTTTAGATAGAATTACATCCAAACGAACAGAATACAATGATTCTACGATGTGAAAAATGATTCTACGTATTTTACAGTCGTATTTTAAAAACGTGTCGAATGAATAAGTTTTTTCAAATATGGCAGCACTTTTCCCTCTACTAGACGTATGGGAAATATAATAACGGTCACATTTTATCAAATACTTTCCAAAAATCCAAATGCAATACTGGCACAAATTGTTTAACAAAAAAAAAAATACTCCCTTGCGGTGGTATGGCGGCCATTGGGAACCGTCGGAAACGTATGGCAAGGTGATTTCCGTGAATGGCTACTCCGAGTGATAATCTTGTAATTAAGCAGTAGATTATACTTCACCTACTGCTTATGTTTCAAATGTTCTTATCTGTTTCAATCACCTCATTTGTATATGATTGTCATATTAACATGCATTTGCTTCAATTTCTCCGATAACCGTGGCTTGTCAGATTTTCTACATTTACTTGCAGTCATAAAAAGTGACAAATTGAAATAATACACTACTACAAATTAGTGAATCACCACATTGTAAGAAATTTCAAAATTTCCTAGTTCCACCTTTCTTTTCTGCAACTCACTTCTAAAATATAAAAAATATTTTAGTTTACATTGTTTGATTTCATTAAAAATAATTAATTTTGTATGTGCCTGTGTAGTGTAATGTCTCAAGAATACCATTTAAAAAAAACGCCCTTTATTTACATAAGATTCGAAATAAAATCTACTAATTCAGACTACTTGAATACAATATAACAAAGAGAGCAACTTAATATCAATTCAATATCACCTAGGGATATCAATCTCATATCACCCAAGGGAGTTCTTGGAGTACTACAAATTAATTCAGTATTTTCTATTATAACCTTTGGCAATGAACAGCAAAAAAACAACCAGAATTAGGCTGCTTCAGCAAAACCAACACGATTATTTCCCAAATCAAATTCCGTGTAGAATTTACCAATAAATACATCACCCAAAATCCATAAAGGACCATTTGGAGGTGGAATATCGATACCCATGAATCCAGAAAGGCAGATTGTTTTACCAGCCTGAGATACCTACAATAAAAAAATGAGAGATCAAAATTAATGTACTCAATATCAATAACTTACTAAAATTATCAAGATTTTTCGCACCAAATTTGGTAAACGGGTTTTTTTTTGGATGAGAAATCGAAATTTGGTATTCATTTTTATTTAAAACTTAGAGAGC
Organism: Chrysolina americana; assembly: GCA_958502065.1. NCBI lineage: Eukaryota > Metazoa > Arthropoda > Insecta > Coleoptera > Chrysomelidae > Chrysolina > Chrysolina americana. The sequence continues at coordinate 13,556,283 of OY293417.1, read as the reverse complement.
GCTGTGTAAGCTATTTATTTTAATTGCCCTAACTTTTTCAACAGTGAACTTTTGGAATTTTTTATTTTTAAATCTCATTCCTGCATCTTTTCTTAGCATCTTGAAATTTGTCAAAAATTTACCCTTTGAAGTATGCACAAGTACTTAATAAACACCCTATAAATAACTTCTCAAATTTTGGCATTCACTTCTTATAAAATGAACTTATCATCATTATACTCAAAATTCAGCTGTAATTAATAAAGGAATAGAAAAGTCAGTTATTGGTTCTTCAAAAAATAAGAAAAGATAAATTTTTGTTATTTTCTTACCCTCAAAACATAATCTTTTCCTTCCAGAGTGAAATTCTTTCCTCCCAAAATAAAATCAATAGTTGGCAAAGTAGGAATCAGCTCGCAGTTTATCATGTATTCGCCTCCCATAATCGGTGTGGCACCAATAGCCTTAGGAAGAAAAAAAAGTATTAATTATAAATTAATATAATATGATAACTTTGGATTAACAGGACCAAAAATGTAAGAAGCAATTAACGAATATTTGTATTCAACCATACATTTTTAACTTTTATATTCATGTTCATTCAATTAATGAAACCTTCACACATATATACAGTGTGCCAGTTTTATTTTGTTTCATTACAGTAGATTTTTAAATGGTAACATATGGTAAGTGATACCTCATTTGAAAAGTATTTTTATATTTTTCTTCTCAATATCAAACAACATAAATAAATTAATTATATCGATTCGTTTCGAGATATAGGAACTTAAAGTTGGGAAATAACTTTGATTCACTCAATTAATAAAAATAAGATCTAACAATGCAACTGTTTAAAGATAATTATCATTGTCGAGGAATTAAATAATCTAACTGTTTACCAACAAATAAAAGGCAATTCCGTATAAAAAATTTATTTCATCATTAACTTTATTGAAAATTTTTCAAGGTTCTTAAGAATCGATAAAAAGACTTCTCGAATTCGACTCAAATGCGAGTAGAACAGAAACATGTATGAGAATTTTTTTTCGCCAAATCGCAATTTTGGACACCCATCAGTGTCAAACTGATCTTTGAACGACATTAGAGTGAATTACTTGGCTAAAGCTGCTGATTATCTTTCATCAATGATGGTGTACCTATACGATCGCGGAAATAATAAAATACCATACAGCTAATGTGATCAATGAAACGCATCCAGATAAACTTGTTGCTAGAAAAAACTTTTGTGAAATTATGACTACGAGAATAGATGCTGATGAGAATTTCCTTTTTCAACATATGCTTTTCTGATGAGTCTACAGTCTTTTTGAATTCGATGTCAATCCACATGTTTTCCATGAAGTCCATACTCAAACTCCCCAAAAACCCAATGTCTGGGTCGGTATTTTTGAGGACCGTTTGATTGGACCAGTATTTCTCGACAGGAGAAACTTATTTGGAATCATTGAATGAATTTGTTTATCCACAATTATAAGACATTATTGAAAATGACAATTGTCACCATGAGGACCACTTGATATTTCAACATATTACGGACAGCCTGTTAGGGCGTTTTTAGATAGAATGTTTCCTGGAAGTTGGATTGGAAGAAGATACTCTATAGAGTGTCCAGCCAGATCTCCAGATTCAACCCCAGTCGATTTTTTCCTGTAGATTTGATTAAAAAGCAAAATCTATGCAACCGAACCAGAATATCTGGAAGATTTACGAAGTAGAATTGTTGAAGAATGCCGTCGAGTAACGCTGAAATGCTACGAAATGTGAGGTCTCATTTTGTTGTGTACTATTGTATGTAAATGGGTGGTTGACAGTTTGAACACTCAGTTCATTGATAATAATTATTGCGACAGTTGCTGTATCAGATATTGTTATTATTGAATGGGTGAATAAAAAGTGATTTCCCAACTTCATGTTCCAATATCTCGAATCGAAAGAATTCATTTATTTTTGTTGTTTGATATTAAGAAGGAAAATATAATATATCAGAAAAGATATCACTTGTCATTTAAAAATTTAGGGGTGGCTGTCACAGCTCCGATTGATGAAATGAAATTCGGGTGAATTTTATCGCGAACGATGCTCCCCTCGAGCCGTTGTTTCGTTTTTAACGGCTCACTCTGTATATAATATAAAGAGAAAAATGTATTGGTTACAAACCTCAAAATCTCTCTAACTTAAAGTAAATTGACGGTTCCCTGAAATTTGATATATGGAGGTTTGGCTGTATATTTTGGAGAATGGTTCAAAAACTGACCCCTAGGAAAATAAGAAATTGATCTATCGTTACCTTGTTGATTGATGTCATGTCTTTCAGAGGACCAGCAATCAAGCTGGTACCAGTATCAGCAATAGCTTGGCAACCACCATTACAAAATGCGTTCGAACCAATTTTCACTTTGTCCATTTTGAATTGCCAATAAGCCTGACGATTAACCGGGAGATACGTGAATTCACCCTTGTAATGTTGAGAATCTGAACCTCCCAGAATAAGTTCACCTCCTTCTGTAGCATCTGCATCTCTGTGAAAACAAATGTTTCATACTGGGCAACTATGTTAGTATATCTATATTATGTATCAATAATCAATCAATCATACAATGGTGTCACTACAGGGGGATAATGAACGTAATTACCACCTAATGGAGGTAATTACACTCTCAGGAAAATACTGACCTACAAAAATTAAATGCATTTGATTGAGTGAAAATTGACAGCCCTAAATAGAAATTCACCAAATCATCAATGAATGATTTTACCTGGACAACAACATATAAATAACGATATTTAATTTTCAGTTTGTTCAAGTATGTCGTAGTATCGCAAGTTCATCAACTAGGGAGAACGCAAGTTGATATTGGCATTTTGGGTTTAGAGGGTATGAGAATAATTAGAGTGAAGTTAGCCACACTTTTCCAGCCACAGTTTCTGAATTCTGCGGTGTTGCCATATCAATTATGTTCACAAATATTCTCATAAATGGGTGTTCTGGTTAATTTGAAGTCAAATGGGGTATTAACAGGGGTATTGACAGCATTTCTATTCAAGGAAATTTTTAAGATGTGTTAGATAACTACCAGAAATATTAAGAGTATAAAATTTTTTAAATGAGAGACATCCAGAAAGGTATATACAGTACGGCTTTTAATAGCCCCCCCTGTTAACATTTGAACGGTTTGACGTATAGACTTAAAAAAAACATTTTGATGGTTTCACAGATACTACTTTTTTAAATAAAACACATTATGATTGCTCGACAGATGGCGCGGGGGGCACATTAACTAAACAATTTTAGAGGGCATCGTTGGAAAGACAATTCAATTCTCTTCGCAACCATCTAAAAATTTTAGAATTCGGTTCCATCCAAAAAAAAAATATGCCCTATTATTTCACACCAAACCATTTAAAAGTATCGTGATCAGGTAAGAAAAGGGATTCGGACCGCCAGATCCGCACTTATTCTGACATTTCAAATGCATATTTCGAAATGTATTGACGAAAATCTAAAATATTTAGATGGTTGAAAAGAGATTTGAATTATTTTTTCAACGATGTGACACATGACCCCCCATGTCATTTAATTTTTTTTAGTTAATGTGCCCCCCTGCGCGATCCTTCGAGCAATCACAGTGTGTTTTATTTCAAAAAGTATTATCGGTGAAACCCTTCAAACGTCTGTTTTTAAGTTTGTACGTCAAACCGTTCAAAAGTTAACAGGAGGAAGACTATTAAAAGCCGCACTGTATGTAGGGTCAAATGATGTGTTTTTTGTTGAAAATTGGAAATTAATATAAAACTTTATCAGTAAATAACTCGAGATATTCAGAGTACCAAAAATTTGAAAACGTCATTCGATTAAAGACTTCTAGAAATGTATACATACAGGGTCAAATCAATTTGTCTGGCCGGAAAAATGTTGTTAAAATGGCAAATTAAATAAAATTCCAACAGTAGTGGTTGTTATATACAGAGGGTTTCGGTTAAATCCATTGGTAAGTAACTAGAAGCTGCATTTTTTAGGAACCGTGGTTTACAGAAATTATTTGACATCATATATGAATAATGTTTAGTTTTCTATAGATTATTAATTTCCGGCCAAACGAATTGAATTGACCCTGTATATAACTTCCCTGGGGTCTTTTATCAAATGACATTTAAAAATGTTTGGTATTTGGGATATTTCGGGTAGTTTACTGATTTTATTTCAACATACAAAACTTTCAATAGAGTAACACTCGTAGATTGCAAAATGCATGAAGATGATGAATATGAAGGTGACGGCATCGGTTGCAAAGTACATGAAAGAATTTTATTTGAGATGGTTTTCTTCTGTTCTACGAAGTCCTGCAAATAACTATCAGCAACAAGAGTTGACTTCCAGCCTCCAAGACGTTTCATGTTGGTTATCCCTTCACCTGAATCTGCTAGAAACGTAGCCGAGGATCGTCTAAAACTGTGACCTGTTTAAAGCTCTGGGTAAGATAGGCCTCAATATGTAGCTCCGATAAAATAACAACCTAGATGAGTAACTCGCCGCTCACCTTAAACTTTGTTTGATAGGGACATCTTCCCTCACCGGCATTGTCGTGCGTTGTTTATAGAAATATTGAGGTTCAATAAAATAAAAATAAATAGAAATAATGGATACCCAATATGGAATTGAAACCTGAAATTATGATGAACGAATCTCCACAGGATTTTGAGAACAACCGATGCTATAATTGACAGGTTTTTTCATAATTCATTCATTTTACTCTTTTCCAATTCGGTTTCCCTTTCTCGATAGTTAAGACACCGTTAGCTTGCCTATAAAATGGCATATTTTGATTTCCAGCTTCAAATGGTCTTTTACACATTTCACAATGCTTCACCATTGCTTAAATAAAAACTAACGATAGTTCAACACAAATCAACTCAGAATTTGTCTTTCATTCAGAAAAAAACACTCCAATAAGCCAAAGACGAACACTGTTCTGTCAAATATCAAATGCATCGTTGCCGTACTGACCAGACTATTTCGACAACGGAGAGGATGAAAGCCTGGAGAATCTTTTCAAAGAAGTGTCCTATTCTTTTGAATCCTATCTTATCCGATATATTCAGTGATGTTTCATTCCTGGTAAACTTTGAAGAGCGGTTAGTTAAATGAAATTGAATATTTATACCTATACCCATGTAAAACTGTACTGTAAAAAGTTTGATTTATCAATAAAGGTACAATTTAGGAGTTCTACATTATTTTTTGTGTATTTTCAGATAATTTATTTTGTTTGAAGTTTTATTCAGTGCATGTTTTGCTGTCAAATTATTTTGTTTTGAGTATATTAACTACATCTGCACTGTTTTTTCCAATTACTATCATGGATTAGAAAAATCTATTTTTCAAGTATTTCAATGAAAACATTCATAAATATCCGATATCATGATTTCGACATACACTGAGTTCCCAACCGAAGGAACAAATCTGATATAACCCCATCAGATTATTTTGCACTTGAAAGTTCATTCTTTTAATCAACCAAAGTATACGGTGCTATCCATATTGGAGTAAAAATTAAACTAGCAGTTTTTTTATTATGACAAGTAAGGCTGGAGTCTCATGCATCAGTTTATCCGACGGTACGATGATGCGAGAGTGTTTCTATTGGTCGAAATTCAAATATGGACGGATAAAATTTGAAGAACTACATTGACATAATTGACAATGACAATTGAACGTGATACAGGAGCACCAACACAACTTTTAGCCAATCAGCTACGTTCATTACATATTTCGATATTTTGATTCAATTACCTGTTTACCAGAGCCGAGTCGTAGTTTACGAATAATTATGAATAACCCTCACCTGATCATGTTAAATTTGTTCTGAAATTTCCCTTCCCTAGTGGTAGAATATTTAAAAAAATTTTAGGTTGGCAACTTGGACCGAAGTCTCCCATTGGGTATTACTCATCTAGGTTGTGTTACTTGATCGGAGGTAGGTAGCGATATCTGACGGCATTTTACCAAATGTGTTCACGCCATTTTTTATAATTGATATAAAAACAACTGTGCGTTGTGGTAGGAGGCCGTAAATTTGCATGCTATCTATAAAAAAGCTTCAAAAAGGTTCCATTATTTATGTCTTCAGATATAACAAGGGATCTTGCAGTATGGTTTTTCGAATCGGAAATGTTCACAATAATTAGGTTTTATCTTCAATATCGTCAAGCGTGATTTTCATTAGCTCCGCTCTGCGAAGAGCACCGGCTAGAGCAAAAATGGTATCTACTTCAATCATAAGATATATCTCATCGGGGGCTAGCTTAAACTTAGATATGTCTTCTTTGGTAAAAATCTGTGCTTTATAAGGTCGAAAACCAACATTTTGTTTTTTTAGGAACGATGTCAACTTATGAAACTTGCTTTTGTTTTATTTTAACTCAACATTTCACCATCAAGTAACGCGACTATAGAGTATTGGATTTCAGTACCTTACTAAGCTCGGAAACTTGCACCAAAAAAACCTCTTCTCTGAAGCTATTCACTCCTTTCTCCTTACACCAGTTTAAAACATGGTTATATCGTATCTTTCTCGTAATGTACTAGGTAACAGGTCTGAATTTACCTGAGCTGCGGCCTTTGAAATTGCTTCTGGGAGCTCTTCGCCTGACGAATCCATTAAAATATTGCTTTTATTGAAGTAATTTGAGAGATGCAGAATCTGTCACTTCGACAACGCGTCTACTTGAAACTTTGACATCTTGATGACAACTTGGTTGTCATAGCAAATCTCTGGTTACCACACCAAACTGCTTGAGTCAGCTTAGTTTGAATGCTATGTGGATTGATTTTGAGAAATGTATAGGGTAGATATATAAAAGTATCCCTATTTTTATTTCATTCCAATGAATGAAAACTTGCGAAAACGAGAAAAATATTCTGGGTTAGATTAAATATTAAAACCTACATTAGTTTGAATAGTAAATACAGGTAAAAATCAATGAAATGTACATATAATAACGTTAAATTGACATATTTTACTTTCCTGCACTAGTTCTACAAAATATGTTTTTATTTATCCTTTCAGTCATTGTACAGGGTCCTGCAACAAGGGCGCTGTTTTCCAAATCTTCATTATGGTACTATGATACTATTTTGTGAGCTCTACAAAATGAAAATGTACGCTGTAGTGAAAAAAAATCACGGAAAACTTACAGGAAAAATTATTGCTGTGTTTATTGATAATAGTGCGGGAGTAGAAAAAATTATAATAATATTTCAATGCCTAATCACAATTCACATGCAGAACAGGGGGAGGGGTCATAAAGGATATGTACCTTCCCAAGCTCTTCAGTCTTTAGATCTCTTGTGGATAAATTATATTGTAGGGGGATTGCAGAACAGGGCACTTACCTGTTCAAATAAAATGAGAATATAGGTTGAGCCACAAGACCTTGGTCCACCATTTGGTAAAACACAGGTTTTACCCCATCAACAGATATCCTGCTATAAGCCATGCCCAAAATTCCGTCGAATTTGGCTGCTACAAAAGCAAGGCCAGGTTCACTCAAAGCTTCTGCAAAAGTCTGATCTTTTACCTTAAGTCCTCCAATCTAAAAATATAAAGTTCCGAATTATTTCAGTAATATTAACTTTTAGTAAAGAGTGTTATGATATTTTTGATGAATCTTTTTCTCTGCGAAAAATCTTTCCAAATAAGAAACATAATGAAATAAATAGGAAGGACCCTAAAACAAATTAATACATTTTATTAGTACTATGTAGAGCAGATAATAAATACAAGCCACAATACACTGAAACTAAAATAGAATATGACAGATTAATTATTAATTATTATTAAAAATAAAATTATTAGTTCCGAATACAAAAATAAGGCTTTGTGGAACAGTGTTTAATACCCATCAATAAAAATTCTGTTGACTTGGCAAATGAATTCAATAACTTCTTTATAGAATCAACACAAGATCTCTGCAGAAATTTTCTTCCCTCTAATCAATTCAAACTTCCTTTTCTTAATAATAAATTTGTGTATATGAAGAGAACCACAGAAACTGAAATAGGCAATATAATAAAAAAACTAAAAATTAAATTTAGTTATGGAGTTGATGGAATCCCAACATGTATTTTGAAGGTGGTTGCCTCTGAAGTAGCCAGACCTCTTTGTTATATTGTTAACAATTCAATAAAACAAAACACTTTTCCTGATAACTTAAAAATTGCTCTTATGAAACCGGTATTTAAAAAAGGGGATAAAACGAAACTTGAGAATTATAGTCAAATTAGTCTATTACCATCTATTTAAAAAATAATTGAAACTGTCTTATGTGAAAGAATAATGGAATTTATGGTAGAAAATGAATTATTTAATGCTAACCAACACGTCTACTTGAAGGGAAAATCAACTAAAACAGCAATATTTCGATGTATAAGGGGTATTTTGGATGCTCTTGAGAGTGGTAATGTGGCCTTGGGGGTTTTCTTGGACCTCTCAAAGGAATATGATTGCCTGGACCACAACGCACTCTTTCTCAAATTAGAAAGTTACGGAATATTAGGCCCTAAACTGAAACTTATAAAATCGTATTTCACAAACAGAAAACAAGTAAGATCTGTCATGAAAAATAATAAAGAGTTTAGGTCTGAACTAAAGAATAACAATAAGGGGGTATCCCAAGGGAGTATAGTAGGTCCACTGTTTTTTATAATTTTTATGAATGACCTACCTAAAATTTCTAACGATAATAACCAAAGTATCATAAATTACGCTGATGATACAAATCTTTTCATTCACAATAAAAATTTCACGGAGCCAAAATATAATTTCAGTCAACTATTTGCAGACGAGGAAGACTGGTTTAATGCCAATAAAATGAATCTCAACAATGAAAAAACACAGTTAGTATTATTTAAATCAACATATACAGGACTAAATGATCGTATTGATATTAATTTAAACAACTATCAACTTGTGAACAAAACATCCACTAAATTTTTAGGAATCCATTTGGACAGTACACTAAAATGGAAAGAACAAATTCAATATATAGAAAAATCCCTGATTTCTACTTGTTATGGGATGAGAGTACTAGTCAAATATCTAAATTGGCCCGCTCCGAAAACAGTTTATTATGCAATATTCGAATCGAAGATGAGGTATAGCATTATTTTTTATGGTGGAAATAATATACAACAAATTTTTGTAATCCAAAAGGCTGTCTCTTGAAAATGAAATTCAGAGAAACTTGTAAAGGCAAATTTAAAGAAAATAAATTGTTAACAGTGTATGCCATATACCGGGTGGCTACGGAAGTATTGCCTACGGAATATCTCAGTTATTGTATGAAGTAGGTTTGTGAAATTTGGAGCGTCGATATAATGACATAAGAGCTAGAATTTGAGCATATTGACATGTCGAAGTTAACTTCCGGTCTGACCGGAAGTAACATCAACTTTCTTATTTTAAATGGAAACCCTATTTTTTTTTCTTTTCGCTTTATTCAGCATTCAATTCCCTTTCTAATGACATATCACAAGTTGGTATCTAACCAGAAACTAGATCAGAAAAAAATTATTATTGAAATTCACCGAGTAGGCCGTGGAAGCAAAATGAAAGCCAAAAATTGAAAAGTTGGCTATGGAAACCATACGTCACTTGATAACAGTTGCTACTACTGTGATATTTTATTTTCATTCGTCGGCGTTATAAAAAGCCGCCAAAAAAAATATTGGAAAAATTGGGAAAAAAACAATATTCTGTAGGCCCATAACTTAAATAGGAACATACAACTTTTTCTTGCCTGTACTATTCAGCATAACCATTCCTTTCTAATGATATAATAGAAAGTAATTTTTTGAAATGAAATACCAAAAAATCCAATTATTATTCTTCAAATAACAAAACAGATTATCGCCATACGCAAAAATAACATTAAAAATAATGTAGAATGATAAATTATATCCTGTAGGTTCTAGGATAAATAGGAACATAAACGTACTTGGTCTGTGCCATCGTCCATAGATATTCTAATATCTACCTATGGACGATGTTTGTGCTATTCAGAATAATCATTCCATTGCAATAATCATTCGAACCAAAATATTAACAAGTAGGCTGGCTGATTAAGATGTATTTTGGAATGAAACAAAAAAGAAACGAGAGCTCTCACGAACGCTGCTATCCATATTATTTTGACGTTCGAAGTAGTGTTTTTGATTCTGCCATTTTAAAAGGGTTTGGAAATCGAAATCAGTTAGTGGAATATTCAAAAAATGCCCCGTTATTCACGAACCGAACAAATTGACATGCTTCTCATTTATGGTGAATGTTTAAAAAATTCTTATGCCGCTGAACGATTGTATTTAGAGCGATATCCAGGGAGGCAGCAACCGTCAAAAAGGTATTTCCAGTGGCTTGAAGAAAAATTAAGAACTGAGCCTGATGTTCACGAAGACCAAGAAGCATTTGTTATTAATGAGGAAACTGAAATTTATGTATTAGCTACAGTACAATATGATAGCACAATTTCCTCAAGGCAGATTGGCGCCGAATTAGCTATAAGTAAGGACTGTGCTAGGAAAATTTTGAAAAAACATCGATTTAAATCCTTCAAGTATCAGTTGCATCAACATTTGTATGAAAATGACGGTGAAAGGCGCCTGGAATATTGTAATTGGTTTCTTCGACAAAATGCTGAGAATCACCTATTTAACTATTATATCTTGTTTACGGACGAGTCAAGATTTACCAACAATGGATTATTTAACAGGAATAATACAAGGTAGGTACTGTACTTTATTTGGATTATTGTCGATAGTCGAAGTGTAAAGTGCTAAAAGTGTGAACGGTCTTTTGTTTCAGGTACTGGGCGATAGAAAACGAGCACAGGTTTCGACAAGGTGGCTTCCAGGAGAGATTTGGTGTGAATGTTTGGGCAGGAATAGTTGGAACTCATATTGTTGGCTCCATTCTTTTTCAAGGCCAACTAACCGGAGAGAGATACTTTAATTTTTTAACGAATGAAATTTCGGAATTCATTAACAACCTACCAGCGGAAATAACTGAGAGAATGTACTTCCAGCAAGATGGCGCCCCTCCGCATAATTCAATAATAGCGAGAAATTATCTTCAAAACCGCTTTCAAGAGAGACTTATAACAACCCATGGTCCAGTCAGGTGGCCACCAAGGTCACCTGATCTTACTCCGTGCGACTTTTTTCTATGGGGGCATCCTAAAAATAGGGTGTATTCCACACAGCCTACAACTCTACATGAGCTAGAAGTAAAAATTCGTAGAGCTTTCCAAGATATCACGCCCCAAATGTTGAGAAACGTTTTACATGAAAATATCACCAGAGTCAATAAATGTATTGACGCTGAGGGAATGCATTTCGAACATTTGTTTTGAATTTATTTTATCTTTAATCCTATCAATTTGAATTTATTTTTTTCGATAAATCTGTTTTTTTGTTATTCGAATAATAATAATTGGATTTTTTGGTATTTCATTTCAAAAAATTACTTTCTATTATATCATTAGAAAGGAATGGTTATGCTGAATAGTACAGGCAAGAAAAAGTTGTATGTTCCTATTTAAGTTATGGACCTACAGAGTATTGTTTTTTTCCCAATTTTTCCAATTTTTTTTGGCGGCTTTTTATAACGCCGACGAATGAAAATAAAATATCACAGTAGTAGCAACTGTTATCAAGTGACGTATGGTTTCCATAGCCAACTTTTCAATTTTTGGCTTTCATTTTGCTTCCACGGCCTACTCGGTGAATTTCAATAATAATTTTTTTCTGATCTAGTTTCTGGTTAGATACCAACTTGTGATATGTCATTAGGAAGGGAATTTAATGCTGAATAAAGCGAAAAGAAAAAAAAATAGGGTTTCCATTTAAAATAAGAAAGTTGATGTTACTTCCGGTCAGACCGGAAGTTAACTTCGACATGTCAATATGCTCAAATTCTAGCTCTTATGTCATTATATCGACGCTCCAAATTTCACAAACCTACTTCATACAATAACTGAGATATTCCGTAGGCAATACTTCCGTAGCCACCCGGTATATTCAAGAATGTATTCTATTTCTATTCAATAACAAATATTTATTTGAACAACATTGTAATTACAAAGATACCTACAACACTCGATTTTCAAACTATCTTTATCCGAAACATCGTTTAACAGTAACAGAGAAAAATGCTTATTACTCATGTATTCCATTTTATAATAAGCTATCAGATAATATAAAAAAAATCAATACTTTGAAACCCTTCAAGAAAGCACTGTATTATTTATTACTTAATCTAGAACCAAATTCAATAGCTGACTACTTAGAAATGTAATACTGTAGATATGTTCGTGTCTTACCATCTTGTTGTGACGTTATTGACTTTCTGTTGTGTATACAATAATATTGTAACACCACTGACTTGCAATAAAGATTTATTTATTATTATTATTATTAGGTGAAGAAATTGATTATTAGAGCATTAGTTAAAATCGTCAAGACAATACCTTCTACATAACATTCAAATTTAACTCTGAAAATGCCTTACTGCTGTGTAGCAGAACTTACTTCAACAACATCAGTTGATAAAAATCCGCTGAGACTTCCTGATCCATAGTGAATGGCAAATTGCGTACCGTTCTTCTGGTAAGAGGAGGATTTTGACGAGTCATATTTGTTGTGCAACACTGAAACAATTCATAATGTAATTCAAGTGAATGATAATCAATTTAATTTTTACATCTTTATAAGCTCTTCAACAATAGCAATCGCCATAACCAAGCTCATTATCAGGTTCACTGCCATAGGAAACATTTTTGCGAAAGCTGTTACCTAAAACTGATTTGTTTGGAACGCGACAAATGATGTTTTGACGTCACCACTTGCGGGGTCTATTGTAAAATTCACTTCAGCCGAATTTTTTTTTCATTACTAGTTATGTTTGTATTCATAAAAGCGCAATTATCTTAAAAACGGTTGATTTTTCTGGATTCAAACAGGTATACATTTTTTACTATAAATTGAAAGAGGAATGCAAAAATTATGAATTTTTCCGATTTCACCCGTGGCGTAAAAAAATAATTCAGTTAGTAATGGATATTACCTAGTTGGTGTTGATGAATATTTCGCAGCTCCCCAGAACACTAATGAACACAATAGGATTACCGACTCTATGATTGTAAGTGGAACAGTTGTATAATTTTTGGTTTGATTTTTCAAAATTCCTAACATGTTTTTGCAGCTTTTCTCTCCTGAAGAAGCTAATAAAGATTAGCGAAATATTGAGATATAGAACGAATGAGTTTTATTGGTAAACAGACCGCAAACCCGAGAAGTCCCCAGCTGATTTTGTAAAGTTCGGTCGAGAATACATCGCATATACACAATAAAATATAAATATTTCATCCTCTCAATTGAACATATGTTCGAACCATTACGCAAGTAACAAGGAAATCGGTACTTAATACTTCACAATAAATGGTGATTCATCTTCTCATATGGATAATTAGATTCTTTTTGTTTTCTCCAACTGTTTTAGAATCCCTAATTGAGTAAAAGATGTTTGAACTTGAGGACTACTCTTTAAGTTTCATTATAACACTTTCATAATTATTAATCAAGCCTCTGTAGGATAGTTTGTAGTTTTTGCATAATTTGTCAGTTGAACATATAAATTATTGGTACCTGACTTGTGACATGTGACAACTTGATTTAAATAAGGTGTGATTTAATGAATAAGAAATTTAGAAACATCAATGCAAAATTTATTTATGAAACATTAAAAATACTTTTTTATTTGAATGTACAATTATTGAAAACGCAGTTATTGAAATTCACATTAGGAACAGTGATGTCGCTGCGGGTGCCACAGCTAACCGTTTCTGTAGCAGATATAAGTTTTTTCTTTTTCCAAACCTATTGATTGAATAATGCTCGAATGATACTCTATGTCAACTTGTACGAATGGTTTTATTGATGATCAATTGCTCTGTCCTGTTATTTTTATTACAGCTTGTTCTTCAATTCCGCTTTTACTCAATCTAACTGATGCCGCTCGATTTGAGTGATTTGTAATTTTGACAGGTTTGACATCTATGCCAATGCGTTGTGCTGAGCATTTAGTCCAGTTAGAAATTTCATTTATTCCAATCGGCACATTCTTATACCAACTTTTAGAATTTTTCTTCCTTCAAAAGGAATTTGGTGTAAGAAATACTCTGTCCAATGTTACAAAAGTGTATCGTTAACTTTTTAAATAAACGTATTGGGCAAATATCTTCCTCTGAAATATTAGGAGTAATCCATTTGCTGTCACACAATTTATTGTCACCGCCTTGTCTCGGTTTCGAAAATAGGGGATTATAGTCGATACGTCCAGTTTCTTTTCCATTTTTTCCATTTGTTTCTTTTTATCATACGAAATAAGTTGTTTTGCGGTAAGCTGCTTCTCCTCCGCGTCAAGCTGATTCAAACGCCAAAATGTGATATAATGTCTTTTGTGAAGTCCTTCCGGTCATATAATCTGACCATTGCAAACACTTCAGATTTATTAAGAGCTGATGCACTAGATTTTCTCTTTTCGGGTTTTTTAGTGGTGGTGTTCCAAATTGTAACTACCGCTTCTTTGTAATTTCCTTGGTTACTTTTTTGGATATTAAATGCCCAATCTTGTAATATTACTTTCAAATCCCGATGTAAGAATCTGGCTCAAATTTAAATCTTTTTGCGTCGCAAAACGTAGAAAATTGTCGCCAGATTGATGATTGTGTCGCAAATGTATGAATAAGCACACAGGTATCAACAATTTGACTAATTTCGGATTAGAAATTATTGTTACGTTTTGCTAAATAATAGGCCGAGCACACTACTAAACTGTTTATTTTCCAACTTCACTATAAATAAACATACAACACTTCACTGACCAATAAAACACTTAGATCTATCTATACAACAATACAACTAGCTAAATATTCCAAACACTTCTGCTTATTATCACTTTCTAATCTTCTTAAATAATTCTCTTCATAAAAACTTCCTTCCCAGTAAAACGTCTCCGTTTATATAGGTGCTCATCGCGTAGACTGGATTAAACGCGATGATTCGAGAATACTCAAAACGGAGAACTTCTACACATTTCCAGGAATTGAGCGATGACGCGGCAGCTCCGTTATCTAGACTATTCATGCAGTACAGAAAACGATCCATCCAAATAAACACTTCTTGGAATTAATTATGGATGAGACGTCCGCGGAATGGACTCAGCGGCGCAGCTAGGGGGCTTTTATCAATCTCGTAAGTTGTTGACAAACATGTCAAACTCTTTATTTTCTTTTAATAAAAATATTGGTCACATGAACATGGATTTTCATAAAATAAATGTATACCTACCATACACATCTACATAGACTAAGAAAGGATTGCACAAGGACTTGTCCCTCTATAATGCTTATTTCATTGATTATTTCAAATTTTGCAAAATGTGTAAAAATGATGAAAGTACCCCATTGGTGGGGTACTTTCGGCCTAGGTGTGGGGTACATTCGACCAGGAAAACCACTATAAACTGGAAGAAATTTATTTGATATATTTACATTGTAATAATCATTTAACAGTAAGAGAACTAAAGTTGTAACTGAAAATATACATGGAAGAAGTTCTTGCAGTACCAGTTTGAGCCGGAATTTGTAGTTTGGCTACAATATCCGAAATATTAATGTCACTTATATCTTCCACTGATGGAAAAACGAATTTCTGACTGACACCTTTTCTTCTCAAAATCTTTATTGTGAACATAGGGGAATTTATTTCTTCGATTCGACCTGCATAGTGAATTACTACTCCAGAGTTTGTACAAAATTTTACGAGAACATAATTGCCAATTTCAAGCTCACTTTCGGAAGCAGTTTCTAGTTCTTCAAAGTCGTCACTGCTGCTGGATCTAACATCATCCAATGAGATATCAGAATCGCTTGATTGGCTATCATCTTTATTAATGTTCTGATTTTCTTTCTTTTTGTCGAATAAACTTCTCTTCACAGTGGGTTTCTTCTTAACTTCGTGCTTCCTTTTTTTTCCAATTCTATATTCTCTCTAATCAGCAATTCAGGAGTGTCTGTAAATTGTCGATTTTGACTTTCTTTTACCACTCCTTGGTTTAGTGATGGCAGCTTTGGGATAAGAAACCAGTTTCTCCAGACTGAGACCAGACGTTGAAGGTTGCTCTAAGGAGTCTAAAACGTCCCGAGCAGTACCCTCTCGTGAATTTAGGTTTTCATCAGTTGTTGATACTCGTACACCGTCATGCGGATCATTATTTTCATGGGTGGCTGGACCTTTATCATTACGTGGGGTTTCTTGTGGAGCTTCATTTGGGATTAAAGGCCTATCTGTGACACTACTCGCTACAAAATCTTCATCGGAAAATATCAGCCTATTTATTGGCCATAAACCAGTTTTCTTAAACCCTTGAGTGATATTTTTGATGGAAAATGCAGTTTCGTATGCTTTGTTTGCCAAATATCCTATATTTCTTATGGTTATGGCCTGACCTGGATGTGCTAACATCCAATCTTTAAATGCAGTAGCCAGATGAGTTTTGAATGGGGCATAAATTCCCACGTCTAAAGGCTGAAGCCTGTGCGAGGTGTGAGGTGGGAAAGAGAGCAAAACAATCCCATTGGATTTACAGTACCTTATTCCTTGAACGGACACATGGGATTCGTGATTATCTATCAGTAGCAAACTTTTGTTCTCTGTAGAACAGCAAGTAACATTCACGATGTGTTCTAAAACTCTTGGAAATAATTCCACTGTCATCCAGCCAGATTTATTTCCTAGTGCAATAGATCCTACAGGCGACCCTTTTGATAAATATACGGTGGGGTTCCGAATCCTGGGAAAGACGAATACGGGAGGCACCATTGCGCCAACACCGTTAATGATGCCCACGAACGTGACCAGCGAGCCCCTTTCTGCTGAAGCAATTTGGCCTACTTGCTTCTTCCTTTTTGTAGTGACCACTTTTACAGGCCTTGCAACAGCCGTGATCCCTGTTTCATCCAAATTCCACACTTGTTCGACACGAAATTTGTACTTTTCCAGAACAGAAGCATATTTTCTAAAAAAGTCATCCACTACAGGTTTATTAAATGCGATTGAACGGCTCAAACTGGTGCTCTCTGGTTTCCGCAACGAAAGATCTTGATGCCTCTTCATGTAACTATAGAGCCAGTCCAGTCCTGCAAACGAAGATACAAATTATTTTTGTTAAGAAAAACGTTAAAGAAAATACAAACCTGCTATTTTATTTTTTTCCAATATTCAGGCATCTTACAATTGGGAATTGAATTTGCAAATTCATATGCCAAAACCCTAATCTGCTTGTATGATAATCCATAATGTAAGTTTGATGATTTTTTTATGTATTCACTCAATTCCAGTTCTTGCTCTCTTGTAAATACCTGTTTTGCAGTGTATTTGCTATTGTATTTGGGGGCATCATCTTCACTTTCATTTCCCGAATCATCATCATTTCTGGGAACTTCTCCTAATGACTTCTTCCTCTTGATTCGAGATTGTAGTGTAGTCCTTTTAATGCCATATTGCCTAGCCGCTTCTTTAAATTTCAATCGTTTCGCAAGACATTCTCTTATCGCCAGTTTCATTATTCTTTCATCAATATTGACCCGGTCGGTTTTTTTGGTATATGTGCGTGGCATCTGCAAAGATAAAAATCAACTCTAAACCCTTAATTCCTGCTTTAATAAACCCAGAGCTAGGATAGAATAGAGAGTACCTAGCCAGATGAAGCACGGGGTAGATTCGGCAGTATGACGAATCTGCCCCACTGTTGCCTGCCGAATGTACCCCACATTTATAATTATTACTACCGATGATAACCACACAAAACCTACCTAATTTGAGGTTAGACAGTACCGGAATTTGTTTTTGAACACATTATTTTAACATATGGGTAAATCGAAATGCTTATGTTCCTACTACAAATATAATAGATGTTAAGTGCAAATTTATAATAAACTTACCTTGTTCAGTCCATGAACACTTAATATTTATCAGCGACGTAAATACACAACCGGCACCATCAATACGTCACACAAAAAACGTGGTTGTTTGCCGAAAGACATTTCTTGACGATTTTGGCGGATAATTTAAAAAACACTCCTTCTTTTACAATTAGACGAATCTACCCCAGGGCCGAATGTACCCCACTTTCCCCTACACCATTTAAAGAGAGGTTTTATTATTGTTTTATAGACAAATAATGTATCATGCATTAGGTCTTTGCAGATTCTAGTGAGGATAAATATTTTTTTCTATAAGCATACGTGATTCACCTTATACCCGCATGTAATTTAGTTTAGGAACTGCCATTTTCCTGCACGAGAATGTTTATTTATGAGTACTACCTAAATTTTTTTAATGTGCTCGTAGTAAAAACCTTGATCCTAATCCATACGGAAATAGTTATTTATGTACCAAGGACGAAAAACTGTCTATTACAGTCGAGCCTGCAAATTGATAGCTGAGGCGCAGCCGAGGCTAGCAAGCAGGCGAGACAATAGACAGTTTTTAGCCGAGGTGCATATTAAATTTTTTCGTCGACATCTTCAAACCTTTACGTAAAATCTAGCGGATTTCGTAAATAATTAATTTGACAACATCAAATGACAGTTATTGTCACAGGCGCCTATGTATTAATTAAAACGTGAATTTACGAAAATGACTCGATCACCGCTCTCGTACCGTGCCGTATCATAGCAACCACAGCAGACGAAAAGAGTTTGCGGACGAAAAGTGTTTGCGGACGAAAAGTGTTTGCGGACGAAAAGTGTTTGCGGACGAAAAGTACTTTCCTTTCAAAAATAGTCGATTTTTCGTCTGGAAATTAGTCCGTAAAATGTAATTTTTTGTTGAGGTCGACGAAAAAATACTTTCCCGCACTCGACAGCTTACCCTTAATCCGCTTTGCTTCTTCATTCGGTTAACGGCAGTCGCATGCGGGAAAAGTGTTCTTTCCATACTTGTTACGATAATAACTATATCCTAACAAGTACGCAAAGCGGAGTTCGGGTAAGCAGTGGAGTGCGGAAGAATACCGTTTCGGAGTTCGGGTAAGCAGTGGAGTGCGGAAGAATACTTTTTGTAACGAAACATTCTTTTGGAATATATTCAAAATAATTTGTGAAAGGCACAGAAAAAGGATTCATTTAGTCCACATCAGAAAACCATAAAAATTCACCCTTCCTGTATTATATTTAGGAGAAGAACAAACACTCACATTCTGGAGCGATAAAATTAAACTTACATGCCGTCTTCGACGGCCCATAAAATTATTTAACAATTTAAATATAATAGTTTGTATCAAACAGCCAGTTTAATTATAAATTTGATAACATATTGCCTTAATACTTTATTCAAATCATAACTAAGTGTTACAGAGAGATCCAGTACACAGAATAATTAGAAAGGAGATCGATTCATATATATATATAAATAGTTTTTTCTTCATAACATGAAGTACTTCCGTTATGGGTTTATCTTTCTCATAACGTGGGAATATCTGAGTTATATACCGAATTAATTCTATTGGTTCAGATATATGGGCCGTGATGGTCATGATGGTAGAGCGCTTGTCTCTTAACCTAAGGGTCATGGGTTCAATTCCCAGCATGGTCATCGGTCTCGTGCATGGCATCACACGTTAAAAGGTAAGGGCTGCGTCTTCCCTAGCTCGGACAAGTCTTTCAAGACTTTTGAGGATTGTACTCTTAAGGGTGTGCAGCTGGTTGACGGAAATAACAATTTAAACAACAATTCAATTTAACAATATTATAATTATTTTGTGGTAAAACTCGCTTTCGCGCAAATAGCGTTTTATTATACTTTCCGTATGAGTTAGGATCAAGATGTTATCTACAAGCTCATTATAAAATGTTATGTAGCGCTCTTGTACAAACTTTCGCGTACCTAAGGGAAACATTTTTCTCGTGAATAACTCACTTGAAGTGACTTTAGCGTAGCAGGAAAATGACATCTCTCAAACTAAATTGCGTGCAGGTATAGGCTGAATCACGCATGTTTGTAGTAAAATAACTATTTCAAATGTTAAACACAGGCCAAAAATGTTTTTTGAACTAAATATATTGTCAACAATAAGATAAGGTACGTGTATTTCTCAGAATCAAATTAAATTGAGACCTAATCAACTTAACAACATATATTTAAATTTTATATAACATCAAAAAAGTGAAGGGTGTGGTGCAGATAATAATAATAATGTGATGACCTATTCTGAACTTTGAGAAAAAATTTCGTCAAGACGATAAAAAATATGCTGATGCAATAATATCTTCAGTTGTTTTTTGAAACTCAAAGTGCCTCAAGCTTTTGAACTGGACGGTAGGTGGTTGTATACTTTCATTCTGGAATACAATGGTCCATTCCTAGTTTTTCTGTAACTATAACTTGGAAAAATGTACCCTTGATTTTTAACTGGATATGCATCTTTGCTTGAGGGTAGCTTCAATATTGATCATTTTTTGTGTATCAGCATACTTATTTTGAATATACAAGTATTACAAGTGCTTGTTAAAGTAAATATTTTGTGATAGTTGAAAAAAATGTTCTGCAAATTTGCCATAACTCAAACCAAATAATATAAGGATAATTCTCTATTGTATTCCAAATACATTTAATATACAGGGTCCTGCAACCAGGATGCAGTCTTCCATATCTAGAATATGGTAATAGATAGATGGATGATTTTATCAGCAAAATTATACTGATTTTTGAGCTGTACAAAACGAAAATGATGGCACTTACACAGGTTGTTCAGTTTTTCTAGAATATGGGTCCTAACTTTGTTTTTTTAATGGCAACTTGTTTTTTTAATCAGTTTTTCGGTTTCTACATGAAAAATAAAAGGTAGGTACTCAATTGTTTACCTTTTTTTTCGAAAATATTGACGGTTTTCGAGATTTTTAGCTAGACAGCTTTTTTTAATTCTTCATTCATAATATTTGAAATTATAAAGTTGTGCTAAGTCCTATTAAAATTTAATTTTGGTCAAATATCGTATGTTGGTGACTCTCTCAAACGATATATCTAAATTCAACCTGTGATATACAGGGTACGAAAAACAGCTTGCCAAACATTGTAAATAAAAATTTGCAAAATCTTCTTTAGTACTTGCATGAGGTGGTGATTGAACTCATAACTCATTCAAATAATTCGCCATTCCCAAGTTATTGTAAATTCTTGAATGAGAGCCATAAAGTGAGTTTTTAGGAACAATATTAATAAAGTATCCTTCAAAAATATTAAGAGAAAGGAAAATCATAATATAGGAGAAAGATAGCCATTTCTCAGAAACAAGAAAAAAAAAGGAAAAAGCATGAAAGAAAAAAATCAATTCTGAATCATGTAATTATCTAAAACTGTTGGGAGTCATTCATCAACATGAGTTGTAATTGTGGTAAGTTCAGTTTATCCTATATTGATAAACTATTTTTATAACCTTTGCCCTGATATGTCATGATAAGATGTTTACCCAATTATACTTACAACAGGCAATATTGGTGAAATGACACTGGGAAGATGGAACCCACAAATTTGAAGATCCTGTATCAAAAACAACTTTGAATTTTTGAGGAGGGTTTCCAATGCTTATAGGTCCAAAATATTGGGCCTAAAAAATATAAAAATCAACATCATTTTCAAATATACCTATGTTTGGATGAGAAATTGGCTAATCAAATATTTAACTATCAATGGATAATAATGACAGAGAAATATGTGGAGTCAAAACTTGATAAGAATGGGACTTTTCATAATGAGAAGTTGTGAGCTTTATTATAGTAAGTAGTTTCTAAATAAAACTGCATGATAACTTTTATACAAATCTGGTGAAAACAAGAGGTTAGAGCAGCCCAATGACTGAGGAAAAACAATAATAGTCTTGTTTCAATCGTTCAAAAATATTCAGAAGAATTATAGTTTCTCAGGAATACGTACATCTAAGTAGTTCGACAATGGTTCAGGAGTTGGTCCATCAACTCCTTTATGACTGTATCTCAATACAACTCGATTTACGTCAGTTCCTACATCCTGAAGTGTTCTTCTTGCAGAAGTGAATCTCTCTAGGGGAACTCTGAAACATCAAGCCAAAATCAATAACTATATAAGTAGTAAGTTTCAATGCTCTTGCATATGCATAGTTTATATACAGCAGCGATCAGGTACGTTTATTGGACAATGAGTGTGCATTATAAATATAATTATCCTTCTATTTCATTGTTCTGGATATCCATTTGAAAAATCCTACCTTATGACATCGCTATTTACGCCGACCACAACGCTGACAGCGAAAAATAATATTCGAAACATTATTTAGGATTAACACAGGTTTCACGTGATAGTGATGTTACTTCTAAACAAAATAAACACCGACTCACTGTCTCTGACTAATCAGCTGGCTTAAATGTTTGTGTTTATATTTACGTTTCTTGTTTGTGCCAAACCGTCATCGCGTCACTTAACGTCAAAGGTCAAGCAAAACGTAAAGGCGTCCAGTAAGCCAACTAGCCAACTAAAAAATCCAAACATGAACAACACAAAAAAGTTTTTTGTTGTCGCATAAAAACTTAATTTTCGTCTGGCACATTCATTTTTGGCTGGGTATGCGAGCTGGGTATAGATTGCCATTGGCCATGACCGGATTAATGTGGCTTTGGCTTTACCGGAACCGGCACTCTAGTTTTGCAGCGATTATTTTGTGAATGAATACAAAATTCATAATTTGCAACCGATTGAAAGATGATGGGTATTTTCTCAAAATGCATTTGTGTCTCTCCCTGAATGTGCCTGAATCTACAAAAAAGAGATTTATGAAAAACGTTAACATGAAGTGATAGTTTAAATTTGAAATTGCCGCCATCGGCACCATAGCAGTCTAGCCATGCAGTGGTACCACCCATCTCTAATTCTGATCGGCAATCACCGCGAAGAGCGCGGCATCTATAATTATTCGGTTGAACTGATAGAAAGTGAATATCGGATCTTTCTTGTTAAATGCGGTATTGCATCTATTTTAACTGCTTTCGAACAACAAATAATTGTGTTAAATGATATAACATCATTTATGGTTTGTGAGCAGGCTGTTGAAGAAATTTATAATTGGAAACAGCTCCACTATCATATTATATAATCCATACTAAAAATGGAAATGGAATAACAGTTGGGGAGGATGTAATATCTCGAACGAAGTTCGAAAATATTGTGCCAGAGAGGTACCAACAACGTGAAATGAATACGGGATACCTTTCTCTCTAAGCGTTTCCACCAAGTGGGAAAATGAAGGTAAATATATTTGTCAGAAAACAACTACTTCCCTGGCTAATACCACGACGTAAATTGAACTACATCTGACAGATATTTGTACAACAATTTCTTCCCAAAAGACCAAATTGCAATAAAAGTGCTTGTCTTGTAATTAAACAGAAGATTATCCTTCATTTTGGGCTGGGAATGACCACCTGCAGACATGAATATGTTTCGAGGTTTATTGCCTCTCATCAGGGACAGGTTAGGTCGGAAAACATTATAATTGTCCTGTCCCTGCCAAATGAATAATAATCAACCGTTTAATCTGTCAGATGTAGTTCAATGTCCGTCGTGGTATTAGCCAGGGAAGTAGTTGTTTTCTAACAGATGTTTGCCTTTATTTTTCCACTTGGTGGAAACGCTCAGAGAGAAGGGTACCCCGTATTCATTTCACATAGTTGGGGAGGATGATGAATATTCCCTAGTAAACTCTGGTAGTCTACTTATTAAGGCATAGCATATGTGCAGGCAGTGCGGGTATAGGATGGCTATATAATTAATATTAATTGCATTGGCGTTCCGGGCGACTTACTGATTTTTGTAGCGAATTTACTTTTCAGCTGTAGAAAATCTCGAAAAACCTACAGCACACCACACCCCGGGGGCGGTGCATACTCCAAGCAAACATATTAGACGTCGCGTCGGGGATTGTCATCTTAGGCAACTCACTTCACACTTGCTTTTTCAACAAGGCATATGTGGTCGCCTATCGATTCAGATTTCAGATAGACTTGAGAAAAAATGCACTCAAGTATCGAACCTGGTCCAAAAGTGTGCTCTTTATGAAATTTATGACTTGCGTACACGTGTATCATGCGCTGTTTTATTATGACTGCATCGTGAATTCAAAAACAATGCTAGCAGGAACCATAGATATCAGTTTTATATTACCTACACATAGAAGTAATAGAATTAAGCCAATGCTGTATATAATATAAAAAAAAACTACCGTGATAAACATATAAAAAACTATAATCTTAAATAAACATATACAAAATCACATAAGCTTGGAAAGCTTGTGCGTGATATAGTAATATAATATAAAGTTGCACCAAATTGTGAGAAAATATAAATGAATTGATTTAAAATAGGAGAACTGAGCTAAAATGTTCAAGTTCAAGACAAATATAGTACATTATAATGATAACATGTATTTAATTCCATCAGGTGCGTTTTCAATACAATGTAAAAGGAGATAAGTTAATGAATAAAAGAAAAGTCGCTCCAACTGCAAGAAGTAAAATTAATTATGAACACAATAGAATTGAATACATACACATACATTTAAATATAGGCATGTAGAATATTGTATACATAATGAAATGATTTTGAGGAAATTTTTGTCGTATGGTACCATAGTTTCGGGACACCCTGTATAAGTATTCAATTATATAGTGAAATATGAAATATATTGAATTTTGTTTGTCGTATGCTCTACAAAAAAACTGATTCGAAAACAATTGTAATATGGGTATTGTGAACTTGGGTAAACCCAAAAAATATCTAGATTAAACAGCAGCTGACATGAACACAATTTATGCAGTGTTTCACTTGATACATGGATAATTTTATCTGAAATAAACTTTGTATTTTGTCTAAGTTTTTGCAATATTATTGCAGATCGAATATATTTAAATCTAATAATATCATTTTGTGGCGGCATATGGCAGTGAAACGTCATAAACAACCATGATTATTCATTGAACATGTTGATGACTTCCGAATCAACCTAATCAGAGCAAAAAGTGAAGGGGTGGGATTCCGTAAACGATAGAATTCTATATAGTCTTTCTCCTAGGAATTCAACGACAATGATATCGTACTTATTTGATCGACTATAGAATTCCATGTTATATGGAATCCCAACTCAGAACCCAGGGATGTATAAAATCCCATGGAGGCTTTGTTGCAAATTTCATATGATAACTAAATCCACAAAAAATAGAGAACTATATGAAAACTGAGAACTAGACGTTGAACGTTTGCCTGATTATCCCGCCCTAGAGATTAGTCTTCAACTAGGCAGTTAACCAACCTTGAAACTTTAATAAGAACACTTTGGGGTAGAATATAATGAAGAGTTGTTATATGAATATAAATTATAACAAAAGGATATTTCTAGCTAGTACAAACAGCCGTCTGCATACCACTCCATGTAACATATTTCTACTACATAAAGTCAAAAAACAGTCGTTATAGGTGATTTCAAACTTAATTAACGTACTTGAACAATGGGCAAAACCTAGAGTATTCAAATGTGTTATGCTAATATAGTATGGATTCACTTCCCTAATTAATTCATATATACATTATAAAATGATGGGAGAGCTTCCACAATAGAAAGGAAAACCTTCAGATCAGAAAGTCATGCAGATCATCCTCCATACTTTAAAATGGGAAGAAGTTGTTCAACCAACTTACCTCTCCCCATCAGAAAGATTACCAAAATTTTAGAATTTTGTAAAAAGGTAAAAAACCTCCTTTTTTACAGTAAAGAGGAATTTCTCATTAAAATAAAAATTCGTGGATGAATTTCTTGGTGATTTTCAAATATATTTTGGGAGCTTAAATGTATGGGTGTATTGTTACGAGATTGATAAAAGCCCCCTAGCTGCGCCGCTGAGTCCATCGATAAATCAATTCCAAGAAGTGTTTATTTGGATGGATCGTTTTCTAACGGAGCTGCCGCGTCATCGCTCAATTCCTGTAAATGTGTAGAAGTTCTCCGTTTTGAGTATTCTCGAATCATCGCGATTAATCCAGTCTATATAAACGGAGACGTTTGACTGGGAAGGGAGTTTATGAATAGAAATATTTAAGAACATTAGAAAGTGATAATAAGCAGAAGTGTTTGGAATATTTAGCTAGTTGTATTGTTGTATAGATAGATCTAAGTGTTTTATTAGTCAGTGAAGTGTTGTATATTTGTTTATAGTGAAGTTAGAAAATAAACAGTTCAGTAGTGTGCTCGGCTTATTATTTAGCAAAACGTAACAGTATATACATAGGTGTATGTTGTGATATGTGTGTGTATATGTATGGTCATTATGTACTGGCTTTTCTAAAAACGTGTTAATTGTCCATGAGATTTTTTATTTTAAATTTTTACTTCAATGCCAACAAAACTGTGCTATTGCCATAATTTCATTCGTGTATTATACTGTGATTCATAAAAGTGTTATTTATTTTTTATTTATAATGCATCAGCTCAAATATGTAAATTTTTATTGGTTTTAAAAAAAAAGAATTTTTTTGAATTTGAATTTTATGACGATTAATTATTTCTGTATCTGATTCAAGTCATGTATATTTATCATATTTTCCCCGAAAGCATTTTCACGAAAAAATATTTCGAGACATCATTCTGTAAGTAATCTAACATACCTAACTAATCATACTTTCAAGCTCCTTTAACAAATTTTAAAATATTTTAAACTTCAAATAAAGAATATAACAAAAAAAAAATCACGAGAATGAGAAACTTTTTTTTTGCTTAATAATTATGGATATTGGACCTTATCCAAATCTAAATCATTCAACTTTTTTTTTCACTCTAATTTTAACAGAACTGTGTTATTCCATAATTTAATTCGTGTATTATACTGTGATTCATCAAATTGTTATTTATTTTTCATTCATAATGCATCATCTCAAATATGTGAATATTTATTAGTTTTAAGGAAATGAACTTTATTGAAAATGCAATCATTTCTGATTCTGATTCAAATTCAACATATTAACCATATTTTTTCCGAAAGCAGCTCTCACGAAAAAACATTGGGACAAATAATTCTGTATGTAATCTAAAATAACTGATCATAGTTTCTAGACCCTCTAAAAAATTTTAAAATATTTCAAACTTCAAAGGAGTATAACAAAAAAAACAAATTCAAGAGAATGATAAACTTTTTTGCTTAATAATTAAGGATGTTGGATCTTATCCAAATCTAAATCATTCAACTCTTGTATTTCAAATTCACTAATAGATAATTTGAAAAATCAACATTAAAGTATATACCGATTTCATAAAAAATTAAATTTGTTCAGCAATATACAAATCCACTCATTTTCAAAGCAATACTTTTTGAAATATCTAGCCTAGCCTAGCTTCTCCATATAACAGTATATTATTCAAGATCGTGTAATGACTGCTATTATAAGCGAGAGTCGTAAATCATTCGAGCGAGTGATTTAAACACGTGTTTTTCCTAGTAGAAAATAAAAATTAAATAAATTCATATTATTCTACAGTAAAACACAAGTTTTTATTTCATCGGATGAATTTTGTTTTCCAACGAAATCATTTTGTCCATCAGTAATTTTACCAGAAAAACTGACATGAAAAAATTGCGTGACCCTAGGTTGAGCAATTTTGTCTGATGTCAGTTTTTCAAGTAAAAGTACTGATGAATAAATTTCGAGTTAAATAGGATTTATCAAATAAAATGAAAGTAAATCAACGACAACTACCTGCTTCAACGAAATGATCATTTATTATTAATAATAATAATAATA
Source organism: Chrysolina americana (assembly GCA_958502065.1). Classification (NCBI taxonomy): domain Eukaryota; kingdom Metazoa; phylum Arthropoda; class Insecta; order Coleoptera; family Chrysomelidae; genus Chrysolina; species Chrysolina americana. Next base: position 13,528,352 of record OY293417.1, on the reverse strand, counting down.
ATACTCCCTTATAAACACTCATAGACTGTACCTAAAGGCAAACCCTGTGCGGGTAGAGGACGGCTATTATTATTTGCCGTGGCGCAGCAGTTCTTAAAGACACAGTTGATGTGTTCTTTTTGTGTAATTCGTTCAGACGAAACTCACTAGATTAGAAGAAAATATATTTTTATCACTGTCAAAATGACTCTGACGTCAATTAAATATTTTTTTCTACAGGAGTTGATTTCATCACTAGGAAAACCATAGTAAACGTTATCCATACAAAAAACACCTCGACCCAGTAACGAAAAAGTAATTGAAAAGTTTGAAGTTGGAACAATGACAGTTTTGAGAAAAATCCAGGAAAATAAAAAAATGTATTCTGGAATAACTCTTTATTGCCATACCACTAATCAAAAACTGTTTTGTACCATCAGCATTGAATGCTTCATCAGGGTGATAATCATACCATTACTATATTACAAATACTATCAAACTATTACAAAATCTAGATTGCAGTAGTCATTGACCTCAGAACCCAAATGGAAAAAACATTTCCCAGCATTCAACGACTCTGCTTTCATTCAGATTTATCCAGTTTAGACACGAAATACTGTTAGTTGGTGTATTAACACCTTCACTCGAACAAATTTGGTATAAAACAAGCAGTACAAAATTAGTAGATTTGATATGAACACATTTAGAAACCACGGTTAGCGAGAGGTAATGGCAGAGCTGTCTCCTAGAGATTCACCACATTTTACAATAACAGAATTATTAAACATTCTAGGGACACATCGTCTGCGCCGTTAATTTATTATATTACATTGACTTCACAACACGGGAACATTATTTCACTATTGGGGAGAAAACTAATGTAGTCAAAACTGTAGTAAAAACCTTAAGTACACAATCGCACCTATAAAAAAATCTTGGCACGCTCTATAAACACTTAGGAAATATTAACACCTTCTCTCTTTCACTTAGAAGCTGTGCCAAAACAACTAAAAATAAATGCAATTCCCTAAAAATAGTTTTGTGTCATGTAAAAATATGTGCAATGTTAGGGTTGCCAGCACTCCATGTTTACATCTCGACCCTATCACTATACATATATTATAAAAGGAAAAGTACAATTCGAAACATAAAATGAAATCATAGAGAATTAAGCTGTCGCCTCAGCTTCGGCTTTTGATTCTGCTTCTACCTTCTCGTCGAGTTTGGCCTTCTTTTCAGGGGTGCTCTTTGGCGTACTGTCGGTTGCGTCACCACCGCCCGTTGACTTCCTCTTGGCTGATGGTTTTTCTGCAAAATGGAAAAAGTTCAATTTGCAGTAATCTAGTTAGAGACAAAGAGAATATGACAGAACTTTCGTGAGACGTCGGAAATTGGGACAAAAAATCTATTCTGCTCTAAAAGTTGGTCAAATTAAAACAACAGAACATTTTAAACTGAAAGATTCCTAAATGTATACATTCATAGAGAGCAATTAGATAAACTGACTTGTTTTATGTTTTATGTTTCAAGGACATAAAAATATGAATTACTCCTACATTAAATACTATGTTATCTATATTTTTTTTATAGGTAACTCCGGCAATTGAGACCAGGGGACCAATTCTCAAATATGTATTAACCTTTGTTGCATGCGACAAAATATGTCCATCGCCTTTCTCGAATGTGCATTGAAAAAAGATGGAAATATTTTGTCACATGCGACAAAGGGTAATAGACATTTGAGAATCGGGCACCACCAGGTCTCTTTCTCTACAGATTCGGAAATATAAAATCGCGGATTATAGGTTTTACAGAGGTTAGAACCAAATAAACACGAGCCGTCCAGCACAAAATCAAACAAATATACACACTGAATAGATAATAAAGCATTCAACTAGATCACTGTAGAATGTTTTCCCTTCCTACTAATGTGCTTCAAGCAACGGCAAAATTTACGTTTTGTATACAGCAGCAATTCAGGACTTTCCTTTAAAAATTGACAAGAAATAAAACTTTAAAGCACTGGTTAATTTACACTACTTAAGAAAATACGCATCAGAAAAGGAAATACTTTTGTCATATTTAATTAAATATAGGAACACATATGAAAGTGGTGAAGACAGCTAAACAAGTCTATTTTGACGAAGAATGACAAATTCCACCAATAAATGCAAAGAAAGCTGGAAAATAGTAAACGATTCGAGAGGCAGTCATGATAGACCATCATTAAAAACCACTCTCTCTGGAGATGAGGTCAATAACTATGAGTGCTCATTCGCAGAAAATTTGTCTTCGAAAAATACATCACAATATGACCCAATGAGTTACCTTAAATAAAATATCTAAACGAGACTCCTTTTTTATATCGCCAACATACCCAGAGGAAATTAAAGAGATATTGAACACTATGAGAAATAAACATACATCAGGCTGGGGTGACATTTTAGCTAAAGTTCTTCTTCATCTTCCAGATCAGGTCATGGATGTTCTATCAGACGCAATAAATGAATAAATCACAAGCGAAAGCTTCCCTAAATGCCAGAAGATAGCAATAATAAATCCTTTTCACAAAGGAGGGGATTGTGGTGTTTCATCACATCAAATACCCATATCGCCCCTACCACCACTATCAAAATAAGTTGAGAAATTAATAAAGAGAATTATTTCATTATTAACACGTTAATGACCGGGTGAGATCTAAGTGCTGCAGGGCCACGTTAGATCATATGGTATCACAACATATTTTCAGTATCGACTTTCCGTAGAATACACGGTGTGTTGAAAAGCGGTCCAGAGGGCTAGGTGAATATAGCGGATTTGTAATTTTATTAATAATTTTTGAAATAATGAGATTTTACTCGTATTGACATGAAAAATGGTCTTTTTTGTGCTCGGAATATTTATTGTGACAAGAATATGTTGATAGAGTCTAAAATTGAGGATAACGAAAAGCAAATGATATATAAGTAATATGACAAAATATACCAAAATGAAAATTCCTGGTATTATGCAAACATGTTATAGTAATTATAGCCAAGATCATATTTTCTGGGACACCGTGAGGTAAATGTGGTATGTCGCATAAAAACGACAAAATAAGACAAAAAACATATATATTTTTTAAATATCATTGGCAAATTTAAAAAATAAATGCCGGTCCCGAAGGCTCCACGCATCATTTTGAAGCCGGTCGTCAACGTGTTAAACATAAATGACATACTCAGCTCTTGCCAATTTGGCATTCAAGAGACAAAATCCACTAATGAAGCTATGTTTGCTTTATTTGGGAATATATATCTCAGAATGAACGAGGGAGAGGCAGTTGCAGCAGTGTTCTGTGATTTAACAAAAACGTTTGACTGAGTAAATCATGAAAAACTACTGCGGAAGCTAGAAATTTATGGCTTCAGATGCTCCACTGAGTTGGTTCCGCTCACACTTGTCAGATCACCCGCAGAGGGTCTCACTAAATGGCAAGTTCTTGATTGATGTCGTGTGGTGTCCCACAGGGCTCAGTGGTTGGGCCACTTTTGTTTCTTATATACATCAACGACCTAGCTTCTATAAACATTAAATCTACTGAATCTAAGACTTTTTGTAGATGAGGATCTCTCTTTCAATAGTCACATCTCAAATTGGTGTGGAAAATTGTCACCAGGATGTTTTGCAACTAGGGTAATCGCAAGAGAACTGAATATGTCAATAGCAACCAAACCAAATACTTGATACTTATATATAATAATTTATTGTTTTATTCTACTCCACTGGCTTGAGTACTATGTTAACCCATTGTAAAACCAATAGTGCAGTTTCATTTCCGCATCGAATCCGAAAATCGAGTGAATCTCAACTACTTTCCAAGTTATTCCCTTCTGAATCTTGAAAATGGTCCATTTTCAAACACAAATTTTTCGACAAAAAATCACATAAAAAGCCTTCTTCCTTTTGACAACACTTCAATAAAAAGCTAATCTACCTAATTTCACAATTTACAAGTATCAAAAACAACCGTTTTCACAAAAATTCGAGCTTTTATAATCACGGTAGGTTGGTCACTTACACACAATTATTTACTTACCCTTAATTTATTTGTTGAATTGTTTGATTTTCGCCATTTTTACGATTATTAACAATTTGAAAAATAAAAAAAAAACTTAAGGGAAACAAATGCTCGCTGCGCTCGCGTTTTGTAAATTATAGATTCAATTTCATAACATAAAAGAAGGAGACACAACCTAATCTAACTAACCTAGCTATCCAAGTTATTGGTAATCCGATCACTAATTAGTATTAAAAAGTGAAATCAAAGCAGATGCTCGCTGCCCTCGCATTTTATAAATGACCATTCTCAAGATTCAGAGGGCATAACTTGAAAAGTAGTTGAGATTTTCTCAAATTGACTTCGGATTCGTGTTCACTAGACAAAACTATGTAAGTTAAGTCACTTTTTTTTTATTTCAAGGCGGAACCCGATAAACTTACTTTTATCCTAAAATTGACTGAAACTAATGAATGACAGAAAACTTGAAGAAGCTGCCCCTTTGGCATCGGCCAATAACTTGAGAATAAAAATGAATTGCTTTTATTGTAGCAGGCTAACATTAGGAGAAAAATGAATACAAGAATTGAATACACAATGAAATACATGCAAAGAAAAATGCAAAGTTTGCTATCTTTCGATTGGTTGACCAATCGCAAGAGTAGAAATAATTTCTCAAATTTCATTTATTTTGTGATGGTGACAATTAATCGTCATTTTTGCACATTTTTATAGACTTCTGGTTAAAAAAGTGGTTAGTCTGTGATGTCTGTACATCCAATATTACACTTACAGCCACTAAAATTTTTCTGTGAAGAAATTTGACCGGTATGTGCCTTCAGTTACACCAGACAAACGGTCAATTATCATTTCTATATCTTGGTCAATTCTTACAGTATGTTACCCGGTGACTGTCAAATATAGAAAAATATTTAAATAGGCGAATTATCAAATTGTTATCCAAGAAGGAATACATTTTCAGGGAATTTTTCAGCTTCATATGAGAGAAAAGCCCATTGAGGTTAACAACGTAATTCAAATGAATGAAAATAAAAATGCAGGTAGAACAAATACCTTGTGTGAACTATGAAACAATGCACAAAAACAAACTTCGATACCTTCAATGATTAATGATTTTGCAGTATTTTAACTGGAAACTCGAATTATTCCAATAAGAGAACCAAACAAAACCAACAACAGTAACAACACTGACCGTTAACCCCTCAGCTCTCATAATCTTGCGCACACAGGGCCACAACTTTGCAAAAAAAAGCATAGAAACAAGTCTACACCCAGTAACCCACTGTTTTCGCAAAGCCCCCCTAGCGATATATTTCACATCATTGGGGTTAACTCCGTCAAAATTCAGTTATGATGTTCAACTGCTAGTATTGATTTTAATTCATGCATTTTAGAAAGGAATTATTGAGGGTGCTTCTCTTCCCCTACTTTGTTCTTTCATTAATAATTCCCAACATATGTTGGTTGGTTACTTATTGATTTATGTGGCTTGATTTCATTATCAATGACAGTAATGGATACACATAAAAAATGACTTTTTTATTACTTTTAAATCAATAAAATATCTGAAGATCGCTTTAATGTAAGAAGAATGAAATAAATCACTACGAGAATCCACCAAAAACTTTGTATGTGCGGACACAAAAAAACGTTACAAGAATATTCTATAACCTTATACAGGAAGTCTTCAGAATAATAGGACAATTCTTCCTAATATATTTTCGATACTGTATATTCTTTTCGATTCTGTATATCTTGGGTATTATAGTCTGATGAGATCGTAAACAATATTTTCCTAAATATTGAGAGAGCTGTACAATTTCTCCTCGAATAGCGCCAAGAAGGGATATCGAATTGTAGCGTGACGTAGTCAGTTAAAGAGTCCAGTGGGGTACCAGGAGGGGAAAACAGCATTGTGGTATTATAATTCTCTTCTCTCTTCTCTATTCTATAGAAAGATATATTATTTCTGATACTATATATCTTGTGTATAGCCAGAAATCTAGAAGAGTAAGAAGGATCGCAATTGTATTATAATACCACTTCAAGAGAAAGAGAAAGATACGTCAATGCTGTTCTTCCCTTCTGTTACCCCACTCGACTCGTCAATTGACTACGGTACACGACAATTCTATATCCATTCTTCGCGCTATAAGATGAGAAATTGTTATGCTCTCTCAATATTTAGCAAGGTATCCTTTACGCCTTCATTGAATCATAACACCCAAGACATATACAGTATCGGAAAAAATGTATCTTGGGTAAAGACAAATCTAGAAGAATAACAAGGCAAGAAGGCAATTGTATTCTAATACCACATAATTGAGATAGACGCCAATGCTGTTTTCCCTCTTGTTACCCCACTAGACTCTGTGAAGTGACGTAGAACGACAATTCCATAGCCCCTTCTTCGAACTATTCGAGGGGAAATTGTAATGCTCTCTCAATATCCAGCACGCTATTCTTTACGCTCCCATTGACCCGAAATGAATTATATCCGATACTGTGTATATTCTTTCCGACACTGTATTATTTCCGATACTGTATGTGTTATTACTGAACTGAAACGTATCTAGATACAAGGCAAAGTATAGTTCTAGTTTTTTCGAACACCACCGAACAGAATTCAACTTTTGACGATGCTCATTTTGCCAAATTTAAAATATATTAGGTAAATACCATATCCATGTCTTACCAAAGACAACATTTGATAGTATATTATATACAATGAGCTTTTAAAGCACGCGAGTTTTAGGATACGAAGCGGAGTGCCCTTAAACGTTGCGAGTGCTTTAAAAGCACTTGTACACGTTTATCTTTCGCTATTTTCTATATACCTGTGTGTAACGGCCACTTTCCAGCGACCAAACGACCAGTGGCGTCGGAAGAAATATAAAATTCAGCAATATTCAGAAGATCAACTAAACTGAATGTTTTGATTAGTGGTGATAAATTGCAGTTATCGGTTGGTAATATTCAATATTCAACCCTCTAAAATACTCAAGCCAACTTGATTTTTGTACTGATACTTCCAGATGACTCAAGAATGATATACTTACCAAGAGATGCCAAGAGATTTGGATGCCGTCTAGAGGGTAGTATATTATGTTGATCGAAATTTGGAAAAATTTGTTGAATACCGACTTTAAAATAAAAAGTGAATTAACTGAGGTAGTTTTGTTACCTGAACAATCCAAAATAAAATTCGAGGGGATCTGAATTACTTTTTGAGTTATGCCTGAATCTGAATTTTGGAAATCGACCATTTTCAAACACGATTTTTTTTTATTAAAACTTGCACGAAATGCTTATTTTTTTCTCGGCATTTATTTCAAACGCTATTCTGCCTAATTTCACAAAAACAACAACTTTTTTCAGTAACTTTTATTCTCGCGATAAGTTGTTCACTTGCATGGAATATTACTTCCTATTTATTTACATGTTCAATTATTTCATTTTCACTTAATAATTATTGGTGAAAAAAATTCACGAATTTTTGTCAGTTATATTATCAGTCAGGTTAGATGGCCGATTGTAGTGAAAAGGCCGAAAAGGGAATGCTGTAGGTTTTCCGGGTTATCCTACAGCTGAAAAGTGAATACGCTACCAAAAATCAGTAAGTCGCCCCGGAGCGCCACGGCAAATAATAATAATAGCCGTCCTCTATCCGCACAGGCTATGCCTTTGGGTTTATGAGGGAGTATTATTATATTATTATTCAACTTGGATAGCAAGGTTAGCTAAGGCACAGTCTATAGCTAAAAGAATGCTATAAACTGTGGCTTAGGTTAGGTTAATATCTCTTTTTTATTCTTCCTCAAGTCATAAGATAGCAAGCGAGGCGAGCTTTATTTTTGGATTGTAAGTAGGCTGATAATATTTTTCTAGTCTATTTCTTGAATCCATATTTAAAATTATTCTGTGGCTTAAAACAAAAAAAAAAACATTGTAAATTTTTACGATTTTTATTTTATTTGTTCTCTCCAATGTATTCAGAATAAACTCTTGAATACCCAATGTCCTCAGTACTTTGTAAAACCCCATTCTTGAATAGGAGAGCCCAACCTCAGTATTCAATATGAAAAAAAATCTGCGGAAGAACAACCAATTTTTGACATTGGTCGTTTTTCTTCCAAGCCACAGAATTATTGTAGCAATGGCGAAAATTAAACATACAGTGCGGCTTTTAATAGTCCCCCCCCCCCCGTTAACTTTTGAATGGTTTGACGTACAAACATAAAAAACCGTTTGGAAGGTTTCACCGATACTACTTTTTGAAATAAAAATCATTGATTGCTCGATAGATGGCGCGGGGGCACATCAACTAAAAAAATCAAATGGTTAAGAGGGGACGAGGTGTCACATCGTTGAAAGATAACTCGATCCTCTTTTCAACTATCTAGAAATTTTTTGAAAATTATGTCTATTTCACATCAAACCATTCAAAAGTTATCGTGACCAGGTGAGAAAATGGATTCAGATCCACCAGATCTACACTTATTCTGACATTTTAAATGCATATTGTGAAAAATTGAAAATCTAATAAATTTTTGAATATGCGACGCATATTTCTTCAAGTGACCAATTTACCGTGATAATTAAAGTTCCTAAAAAAAAAAGAGGATATGTTTGTTGTTATAAGAAAGTACGGTCGTTTTTGGTAAAAGTAATAGTAATTATGTAAAATTAGTAAAAAAAGTGTCGACAAAAGGAAGGGGATACTTTGTGTGATTTTCAATCTGAAAAATTCAAGATTCAAAAGAGCATAACCCGAAAACTAATTGAGTCCCCCTCGAGTTTTCTTCGGATTCGTATTCTGGAGAAAAAATACATAAATAAAATCACTATTTTAATTTTGAGGCAGAGCCATATAAACTTACCATGGCCCAGATACTTCCAGATGCCTCAAAAATGAAATACCAAGAGATCACTGAGAACTTTTTCTGCAATTTCATGCAACGTTTTTATCATCGATAAAAAACTTTCCAACAACTCCATCTTCAATGATGGTAAATAAAATATCAATTCTGTCAAGATAACACTACTCTAACGAATCATCCAGGTTTTCAGAGAAAACCGCTCACAAGCAAAGCTTGTGTGAGCAAGGGAGATCCGGGACCTACAGTTTACGAACGAGTGGATTCCGAACCACTTTAGCTCAGTGGCAGGCGGTAAGGATCGAACCCTGGCCGCCTGGGTGGGAAGCAAACGCTCTAACACCACGACCACTTCTTTGAAGCAGTATCAAGTATACAAGAAATTCAGATTGATTGAAATTTTGATACGCGTAAAAAAACACAAATTCATTACTGACCTTCAGGCTCGGCGGCGTCTTTGGTTTTCTCTTCCACCTTTTCCGATTCAGCCTCTTTAGGTTCTTCCTTGTTTTCACCGTTTTCAGGAGCTTTATCTCCATTCTGCACAGCCTCGGCGGGTTTTTCTTCTGGTTTCGCCTTTTCGGTCACTTCGACGATGTCGACTTCTCTGTAAATAGAAATAATTGATGAACATTTTCACAAACCGACCGTCTTTATTATAACGTTTCCTTGCACCATGGAATGACTAAAAAAGTAGCTGTTATTCTATCAACAATTTTTTTCTTTACTAATTGATAAAACGAACTCCCTATGTTACAACAATTCCCTTAGATATTTCTTTGATTTTTCTTTGCTTTTAATTTAATCTTCAAATCAGAATCAATAAATCAGACGAATAAACAATCGATCAAATAGCTCATGCATATCAATAGTTCCTAGTATGTCGTCCATTTTTGGTCTACTAATCGTCGTAGACACAGAGTCATGGAAAAATATTCAAGAAATTTTCAGTATGGCATTATTTTATAGCTTTACTTATACAATAACTTTTCTTGTGTTTTGTGTCCTCGTATTTTTTTGTGAATATTCAAGTGATTATACATTAAGTCATAAATCTTCCTTAGCTTTCACGAGTTTCAATGAAACCCTACGACGATTCAAGGTTCCAAATGGAATGATGATTTAATACGAAATTTGCAAGATAACAAATGTATGTAGTGGAGGTCATCGGCATCTACCAAATATTACTAATTGACAAAATTTATACATTTCTATGCGGTTGAGTGAAGAGGAAGTTGGAGAACATGCATGGGTAAGTGCGATGACCTCTCTCTACCCAGGAACCTTCGTATATCTTACCAAAATTATCTTTGAAATTCGTTCTCTTGTTCTACTCGTAAGATATTGATGAATTTATAGGATGTAAAAAATAGAGAAAACTGTTATAAAGGGTGATTTTTTTGTCAAAGTACATCAATATAATAAACTAGAATTTTACAGAAAATTTGAAGGACGTGGAAAAAGTAGCCTATAAAATTAAAGTGGAGTATTAAGTAGTTCTTGTCAAATTTAAATTATGTCAATCCATTCGATACCTACTTTTTCCGTGAAGAATTTAAAATTGAAAAACAGCTTTCAGTTGATACTTTACCATTTCTTTTTATATAAATGAAGGCGATTCATTATTATCATTGAATATCATATTGATATCCAAGTAATTTATTTTCAGCTTCAGAAGAGAGAAAAGAATAAGAGACAGTTCAAATAAATGAAAATTAAAATGCAGGTAGATAGAACGAATACGAAAGAGGTACCTTTTGTAAACTTCAAAACAATTCACAAAAATAATATTCATTATCATTAGTGATGTAGCATTATTCAAACTAAAAACTAAAATTATTTCAAGAGTATGTATGGAACAAAACCAACAACAATACACTGACCGTGGTAACCCCTCAGCTCTCATAATCTTGCGCACATAGGGCCACAACTTTGCAAAATAAAAGCATAGAAATAAGTCTACACCCAGTAACCCACTGTTTTTGCAAAGCCCCCCCTAGCGATATATTTTACATCATTGGGGTTACCTCTGCCAAAAGACAAAAATATAAACTACTAATTATAATTCATGCGTTTTGGACAGAAATTATTGATGGTCCTTTCGTTTCCCTATTTGTACTGTTATTAATCTAGGAAAGCTGTCATCATAGAAAATTTCTAAGAACTACACAGAAACATCTATAAACACTCACTCTTGTTCTAGTTATTTCGTTCGAATATTCTTATTGCATGTAGTCTATAATTTATTGGATGTTCTAGGACTTATATTTCAATATATATTGTGGCTTGGAACAAAAAGAACCATTTTCACGATTTTTATTTTATTTGTTCTAACCAATGTATTGAAGATAAATTCTTGAATCCAATGTCCTCGGTACTTCGTAAACCCCTAATTCTTGTGTTGGAGAGCCCAAAATCAGATGTTAATGTAAAAATAATTCTGCAAAAAAATAAACCCACTTTTGACATTGGTTGTTTTTGTTCCAAGCCACAGATGCAAGAAATAATATTTGTAGTAAATACAAGTAATATGTCAAGTATGTTTGACCTACCAATGAGTACGTTTGTATCATAATTCACTATTCCGAGACATTTCAAATAGACCTTTTATCCCATATGGAATATTTGAATTCTTAACACCCTTGACTCTGTAGAAGGCCATGAAAACATACAGGGTGTTTCCTGACTACGGTTCTTAACTGCAGTGGGTGATTTGTTAGGTCATTTTAAAAAGAAGAGTTCCTATGGACATATGTCTGGAGTTGCTTCGTTTCTGAGATACAGGGCGTCGAAAACAAACGAACAAAAGGTTTACAAGAAAAAAAATTCCTTCTCATAACCATTAACCTTTTTTAAGTTTCTTTCATCTTCGCGGTAATATATTCAACTTGGATAGCAAGGTTAGCTTAGGTTAGGTCATTTCTCCTACTTTTTATTTTCCTGTACTGTAAGATAGCAAGCGAAGCGAGCTTTGTTTTTTCATAAGCTCTTTTCTATAGTCGATTTCTGAAAATTCATTGTAACAAATTGCGTAAATTGAATAGAAGGATGTAGTTTGTATGATTTTTAAATAAAAAATAGTGTGTTTGAAAATAGTCTATTATAAATATTCAGAAAAGCATAAATAAAACCATCTCTATTATTTTCGGATTGGTGTTCAGGAGACAACATCACCTTTACCGAATTGAACACTGCGATATTGAAATTTAACGTGTGTAGCCGCAGATTTTTTTTCAATTTCATTACTCCATGCTTCCATTTCACTCCTTTCTTCGAATCAAAATCGTCCTCAATAATTCTTATTCATGCATATTAAAATAGATTAATCGTGATTTTTAGAAATCGTCGAAAAGTAGTTATTTGCTGAATCACGTGCTTCAAAATGAATCAGTGTTTCAAAATCATCAAATTGTCTGGAATAAAATTTGGGTGCATTCAAAGGAATAAATTTGCTACCCGGTACAGCTGCCCAATGGGTTGAAATAAGCACTTTTTTTCTAGAATAATCAGCCTGAAAACCGCACAAGAAATTGTTCCACAAGACATCCAGATAATATAATAGTAGAAAAACCGGAAGTAGTTTGAAGAATGCCATACAACGACCCCATAATGTAAAAACTCGTTTCGAACAACACCTTTATTATTGTATCAAGTCGGTGGTAGGTCATTTGTATACAGAGACAATTCAACTCATGTATAAAAATTCGCATATTATGCCACAGTGCAATTGTCACTTTGACTGCGGCAAAAGTTAGCTGCAACTTTTACAGCGACAAATGCACTACAGTGGTTTCTTCACATTCATTTGTTAATCAATCGTAGTGTTGGTTGCTAAAATAAATACTTTGACATGTTTGTCAACAACTTATTGAATTTCTAAGCAATAACAATGAGTCCATTCGGTGAATCTACGAACGCCGAAATTAGTCAAATTGTTAATACGTTTGTGCCTACTTATACAGTTGCTATGCAATCATCAATCTGACGACAATTTTCTACGTTTTGCAATGAAAAAATATCTAAATTTCAGCCAGATGCTTCCATCGAGAAATTGAGTGTAATATTGCAAAATTGGGCCGACGTACCTACTGCCAAACGCAAAATTCTATAAGCACAACCCGAAGAAATAAAATCTAGTGAATCAGCTGTTAATAAATCTGAAGTATTTGAAACGACCAGATTATATGACGAAAATGAACCGGAAGGACAAAAGAAATTATATCACATTTTGGCGTTTGAATTAGCTTGGCGCAGAGGAGAAACAGCTTACTGCAAAACCACTTGGTGTCGCGTTTTCAATAGTTGACAGTTTCTCGTTTAATTTCTAGGCAACAGTTTCTCATTAAACAACCCAAATTTACCCGATAAAATACAAACCTCTTATACAATTATAAGTGAAAAAAATACCTTGCTAATGATGAATGATCTGTACCATGATGTCATTTGAAATTTCAATTGTGGTGAATTAAATGCTCTGCGAAAAGTAGTCATATTAATTTTCAATGGACCACTCTGTGAATAGTCCCAATATCCCAAGACCATGACAAATAGCCGACTATTATTTTCTTCATAATTCTATCGAGAGTACCTTGTATTTTGACAATTTAATGAGACCATATGAACATTAATAATCTGAATAACTCCCGACAGCTTTAGCTCGAGGGAGTTATTCTTTGATTATTATGATGTTCATATGGTCGAATTGAATTGTCTCAAAATACAAGTTACTCGAGATGAATTAAAGAAAATAATAGTGTCTATTTGTCATGGTCGAGTGATATTCAAGGGTAATATAACAAGACCTTGATAAATAGTCGACTATTTTTATTAATCTAAATTTCCACTGTATTTTAAAATAATTTAACGAGACATTATTTTGGCATTAATAATCTGATGAGAGCCCGAGAGCGAAGCTCGAGGGCTTTCATTTCTGATTATTAATGTCAAAATAATGTCGAGTAAAATTAATAAATACAAGAGAAATTTAGCAGCAATAAAATAGTCGACAATTAATCAAGGTCGTGTTATATTTATGATTATTTCTTGAATCCATTTCTTCATATCTGTCATATGAATGACACTGTATTGTCAGGGATTGTAGCCTCGATATCTTATCGTTTTTGATTTTTCCAAACCGATTCATTTTCAAATAATTATTCAGCTTTAACACGATTGATTCTATTTGACGTTTAATATGTATTTATTTAGAGTACTGTCAGATGCTCAGGCTCCTTGATATGAGTATCATGCTGAATAGTCGGTGACTATTGTGCATCATGTAAATAGTCACTAATAGAGCGTGTTGATTGGTCCTGTCAAACAGGAAACAAACGTATGATTGGTTGATGACTGATATTTAATAGACGAAAGAAATAATCAGGAAGATTATTTCATGAACAGTATAAAATCATTCAAATATACTCGTCCATATACTCTTTACTCTTCACGGTATTTTCTGGGATGGATTTGCTCATACATTCTTTGATTTCTGTCATAGAAGACAACCCAAAAGAGCCATTTCAATTTTGAGCAACTGAGTTGTCAACGTTCGACACTTATACAAACAAAAGAAAGCTTTGTTTACATGAATAGCCGTGTTTACCTAAATATCCGGTTGTTTGCCTAAATAGCCGCTCATATCACATATCATGTGACTTCAGTCATGAAATTTCATTGGTGTAGCAATGTGTGAATGAAATAATCTGCAGGAAGATTAATAACCTGCAAGTAATTCTGAATTCTACATGCTACGCCATCTAAATAGCGGCTAGGTGAACAATTTTTCAATCATCCTTTAACATTTCTCATTCTCAGTGTATATTTTGTAGTGATGGTTATTTTTCGTGAATCACTGGTCCACGTCGACACTACCTGTACTCGTAATTTAGATATAACAAAAGGAATCCACGCACACGTGTGGGTACCAAATGGTGTCCCACTTTACCCCTATATAACTTCGATGCCGGTGACCAAGGTAGATGTTTAATTAAATTATTCCACCAGAGTAGTTTTTACACCTGCTAATTAACACTGTATCGCAACAGGGACACATGACTCAAAATATTAGCGGGTGATGTAAGGATTTCGTTATTTCTATTAATAGTTTGGGTTGGCATTAGTAAGATAGGCGGCGGTGGTACAAAATTCGAACTACTGAACAAAGTAGTTGCAATCGAGTTACTGCAAGCGAACTGATGATATGAACCGAACATCATCAATAAAACAAACCAGAAAATATTTATGTAACCCTGAAACTTATTTAAACAGGATGATCTCAACGATTTACGTTATGGTTTCGTATTTAATGTCTGATACAACCGTTTTATAATTTCCAAGAATTACACTCATGAAATGTGATGACTAAAGCGATATTTTACAGGCAGAATGGAAACTATGCTGTTTTGCAAAAAATCGGTGAAAGAGTCAGCAGTTTTAACTTCTTGGTTAAAAACAGCAGCTATATACCTAATTTACAGACAGGCAACTCACTGCGTTCACCTAAAGTGATCATCTGCTTATCTCAAAAAGTGAACAAAAACGGAAAAATCACCAAGCACGTTCATTTCAAGAACAAATATTGAACACCTTCTTTGGTGTAGTAAGTTGCTGATGAAGATAACGTGATAATCGAGATGCGCATCGATAAATTAGGCTAACAAGTGTGTGGTAAAGGAGAAATCTCATTTCAGCAGATTCAAATAATATGTATTGGTTGATGATGTTGGCTTTTTTGTGTAAAACGAAAACTAGTCATAGAAAAATTTTGTATTTCCCACTAAAGCTCACATGATCTATCCTCTGTAAAATGAGGAGAAATTAGGAAAATTAACCGATCAGTTTTCTTAATTTTCTGTAATTTTTGTTAATATTAGTCTCGTGTATACTTGAGTCACACAGTATATATTCATAATTTACGTTAAGATGCCTAAAAACCCTGGTGTGCGGACTCATACCTGTAAAACTGTAGGATAAAACGGTGGACATTCGCTTGCTTGATTATGAGAAAACAAATGAAATCGGGGTCTATTTTCCAAAAATCCCGCGATACTTCGTGAACCGCCACCGTCGGTTTACCTGTTAGGGTATGTTCAAAAAAATACATATTTCTTGGATACAGCCAACACAGAAACTTCAATTATCGTACGATCCGGCTTAAGACGTTGAAATCATACCGTGGTATCAATAAAGGTATAAATAAAAAACCCACTAATAAATTTTTTGACATTAACACCAATAAAGTTCTGTTAATAATTACCTGTAATTGACATATTACAACTTCAACACTCTGTATATCGTAAACTATACGTAGAATTCTTGTGTACGCAAGGTAATTTCTGTTCAGAAGCCCGATTTTAACAACACCGAAATTTTGGAAAATTAGTCCTTTAGAATTTGAAAGTTATGTATATATTATTATTATAGTGCACGCCGTGTTATACCACAGTCGTCATTATGATCCTTATTACATAAATAACTATTATAGTAGGCTTGCCTATTTGAAATAAAGTTAAGCTAAGTTTTCATGCATCCGAATTTTCGATTTTTCGTAGGAAATTTGAAAGAAATGTCACTTTTTCGTACGAATGATATTTTGAGCGGTTTTCATTTGTGCGAAATGCCTTCACGTTGAAATATTCAACGTCAACCCCCTAATTTACCGTCCATTTTCTCAAGTAAATTCCTCGGCTAGTTAATTTAGCTGTGGTAATTGCCATGTATTTTCGTAGTTTGAAAATAGGTCTCACCCAAAAACGTTTGAGAGCCCTTTTACTTTTTTCTTCAATTCAAAATTTCAATACGTTAACAAAATCAGTAAAATATAAAATATTACGCCTGATTTCTTATACTAATATTAATAATCATGAGATTGCTCTCCATTTTTAACATTAAAATTTTCAATTGCCTGGAAACAAACATACATAACCGCACTGATCATTGTTTCCCTTTAAAATTTCGGACAAGTTGACTTTATTTCAACTTCTTGAATTCATTCGTACCATCAGTTAAAATTTGGCGCCACGAGATATATTTCTTCTACAACCACACTCCAAAACATGCTTTTCTGCATAGTTTTACGTTCGCAAACATGATTATTTCTCACAATAATTGAAATTTGACATTAGTGTGCCGCAAAGTGACATTTCTGTGCCACAAAGTGATATTTCTGTGCCAAAATTTTTCAGTACCTAATTTCTAAGCAATACAGTTTTCGTGACAGCAAGGTGAAAGTGACAGTTCTGAAATTGAAAATACTCCGCAAGAACTAAGAGAACAAGTTAATTCATTGTCATTGAATTTACTACCTTCAACTTCAAGAGGAAAATATGAAAATGCATACAAACAGTTTATAGTATAGTATTATGTTTAGCAAAAAGGGTGTTGTAGAAAAAGTATAGTGTGTAACACGAGCAGAAATGCAATTTCTCACTCGTTTGAATTGCAGCACTCGCTTGCGCTCGTGCCGCAACTTTTTCAAACTCGTGAGAAATTAGCACTTTTCTGCACTTGTTGCACAATATACTATTAACAGCTTTTGACAGATTTCGTACGAAAAACGAATAATTCGTATACATGAAAACTTAGCTTTAGTCTTTTTCTGAAAATACGTACAATTTGTAGCTACAATAAGATTCTATGATTTCAAAAACGAAAATGCTATTTTTTAATTTCCAAATTATTCTAGGTCATACCTTTTCATTATCGTGTAAGAATGATTCAACTAGAATAACGTGAATAATATTATTATGATCAGATTATGATTCTTGTGTGAACTTAGCAACATCTAATTTGAGGAAAACCGTACGTTTATACCTACTGTAGAGTGACTTTGGAAGTGGCAATGAGGTCACTGACACCATTCACTCGAGTTCCATCGCACACTTTGGATAAATAATATATATAAAACGGGCCCCAATACCGAGCCTTGGAATACACCGTGTATACTTCACACAAGAGCTAGTGAGAGCGGAAAAGAATTTACATGAGCATTTAACAAATTGTAAATGTGCAGAAATGAATCCGAACGGGACTCCAGCACGATTTTAGAGTCAGACAGAACGCTACATAGAGTCATGGAAGGATCTGTCTGGAAGAGAGTTAGAGGGAGGGGAAAACCCAAAGATGGAAGCTTGACGATGAATTCCTGATGATGCCAAATACAAAAAATTTCAAATTTCTAGGTAGACGTGGGTTCAAAATCCCAGCACTTACTACCGAGGTCGCCTATCCCGGATTTTCCTTGTTCGCACAAGCAGGCAGCTCTCAGAAACCTGGATGATTCGTAAAAAAAAATCTTGGGTAGGGTCCTTGGGTATTTGCCTTCGGTTATACTCTCTCAACACACCAAGGAATGAAAAAGTTGAAAAACCTTCACAGCCGAGATCAGTCGTTCTAATTCTAGACAAAAAATATTTATTACTCATATCAAAATGTAGTGATGAAGTCACACCTACGTAACAAACGATTTCAAAAGAAGCAATAAACTTGAACAACTTAACAGAACAGAGGCATTGGAAATTAGTCAATGCAGAACGTCCAAAATAGGTTAAGATTTGCTAGTCCTATGCAGAAACCAGCTGCTGAGGATTATCTATAAAAGAACATTTGCACAAAGTGAAGGCAACTCGCACTACAATCAAATTTGTTCTGCCACTGTTTGCGAAGGTCAAAGAACTTAGTTTGAAATTTACCAACGTTTTAGGAAGGAAACGATTTAATGTTATTAAGGCTCATTAATTCCCGTAGTACAAAGATAATTTCATTTCTGATTTCTGATTTTGTTCATTTTTAAAACGTTATAAATGTACCAATTCATAACCTTCCCGCTATATTTGAATCAGATACCGTTGATTATAGGAGTTTTGTTGTTGCTATGTTTCTAGTTTATAAACAGAACTTAGTTATCAAGATGTGCTTGTGTTAAACACGTGTTTTCTACCCCAAATATATTGGGGAATATTTTGAAAAAAGTTGAAAAAGCTAGAGAATCATTAATTCCATCGAAAAGTGAAGCCGTCTACCAAAAAGAATACAAGATATATCTGAAGTGGCTGACACGGAAAAATGTTATGCCAAAAGATGCCACTGAAACTGTATTCTGGCATATTTTCAAGAACTGGTAAGGTATATTCTATACGTTTTTCGGTAGATTTGGTAGTAATTGTGTTTATTCCTTACAGTCAGAAACGTACAGTCCGAATTCCTTATGGACTAAATGGTCAATGCTAAAATCGATGGTGACTATACATGAGAAACGATATATCACCAAGTTCAATGAACTGGAGGCTTGTTTGAAACGTAAGAGTAAGAGATATAAGCCGAAAAAGTCAAATCATCAGATTTTTAAAGAACGCTCCTGATGAAATTCATTTATTGAATAAGGTAATTTTTTTATTTTCCTTTATGTGTGCTTTTATTTCCTTTTTTTAATAGATTGTTTTGATTATGGGTTATTTTGGAGGATGCAGAAGTCAGGAACTTTTGAATATGAAGATATCGGATATAGAGGACCGGGATTCCGTTATGCTAGTGAACGTACCAGAAAGTAAAACTGGTGTATCGAAGAAATTTACAGTTGTGGATGCTTTGCCTTTATTAAAACTTTATATGTCTGCGTCCTGAAGGTATTGAACGATTTTTTTGAGATTCCGACAAAATAAACTTACATCTCAGTCAATTATTGGAAAACACGTTTGGGAAAATTCATAGCAAAATCGCAATGTATTTATGATTGCCAAACCGATCTTCCTATACGGGACATTGTCTTCGTCGCACTTCTGCTACTGCTCTAGCTAATGCAGGAGCAACTATCACTAACTTAAAAAGACACGGGGGTTGGAAAAGTTCCACGGTTGCGGAGGGGTATTTGGAGGATAGCATCGAATTGAGAAATAAAACGCGCGAATGTTATCTACTTTGCCATTAGAAGAGGCAGGCAGGCAGGCACCTCGAAAGTAGTGAACAGAAGCTCCAGCCATACAAAAGAAGAAACTGTTTTCAGTGGCGGAATTCATTTTCAGGGCACATTTTAAAATTGTACATTTATTATTTGTGATGACGTGAATAAATAAAATATGGTTCAGCTTTCATTTCATAAATGTATATAAACATAACATATATAAGAAGTATATTATCATTTCTCATTTTAATTTTACTTGTGAAAGATAGAGGGAATTATAGAATCTATAATGTCCCAAGGGAGTTATGACCCTCTATATTGATAGCATAACTATGACGATATAAGCCCATAATATCCCGGTCAGATATAAAATAATTTTTTCATAATTTCAAGGCCTGCAACCCTTCCCCTCCAATGTACAATATATAACAATTATTTCACATTATAGGTATGAAAATTCAGATTGAAGAGCAATGTTTCCGCCAATTATTAATTACCTACTAATAAGTACCTACCAATTAATTATTATTCTCCTGACAAGCGGTGCGACGAAGCATAAACTCACTCGCAAGTGATGTTTTTTTCTAAAAAAATATATAATTGGTGATATAACCTTATTAAAAAAATCAGGAAACATGATACGCGTCTCCATCAGAAATGAAAACGTTATCACAATGCAGTTCTGTGATAAAACCTTCGCGATTGAGCTTTTATCAGTGAATTGGTGGGTATGTAAATAACGCTTCCTCTAATTCATAAATTTTGCTCGGCATGCAGCTGTTTACCTACATTCTCAGATAACATTTGTTTGATTACCTAGATATCCGTTAGTAAGACGGAAAAAAGAATTCTCTGAAAATAACTATGAACCGTTTACTTTTTGAGCCAAAAACGCCTGGTTGACTAAAAACTCCGGGCCATGTCATAAACGCAACAAAATGATCCCCCATCTGTGCAGTACGACTCTGTATAGGACCATTAAATTAAATCACATGTTTTGGAACGCACCCACATTGATTCGTTGTGATTACACATCGTATACCTATGTTTCAAATATACTTGATTTGCAACATGTTTCATGGGAAAGTTACCAAATTGTATGAATGAAGGAACACAGAATAAAACTAATTTCAAAATAGGTAGGTATTTGTGCCCAACAATGTACCTATTATTACCTAGTATTTATCTTCAATACTTCAAGAGGCATATTATATTTATCATAAACAATATCGATTTAAAAGTAGAAAAAAATTACACGGATTCGTCACATTCAAAAAAGTCGATTATTATTTATATCTCGAAATTATGAAACATATGAAATTAATATTATCTTTGTACGGCAGAAATTCTATGGCTTGAAGATTGATGGCGGGAAAATTATTCCCATAAATACATCAGGTATAGGTATATACAATACAAAACTAGTAAGTAGAGGGAAATTGTTCTCAATGATTTTAAAAATATAACCTATTTTTACTTCAACTCGAACTAAAAACAATCAGCATATTTTAAACGCGTCTCACGAAACCCACAATTCCAAGTTAACGATTTTTAACGGTCACGTAGATAATTAGCGAACCGTTGCACCGAGTCACCCTGTAGAATCTCTTTCAAAAGCAAATTCTACCAACCCTCTCAAAATACACGAAAGTGAGGCACTGGAACAAAAAAAATCCGAAAATTGAAAAAGGGCAAAACATACGAGCACAAGCACAGCATACTGTCAAATTAAGCGTGTATATTTTAACACCGTTCGTACCGCCATAACTGTAGAGATGCCGCCAAAACAAAAAAAGCCTAGTAACAGTCTCGTTTGACGAAAATTTAACTAATCAAAACAGAAAATTACTTACTTGGGTTGTTCTACTTTGTCTGCCATAATTTTTGTTGTTTTTTTTTCGAAAAACTCACTAAAAAATCAGCTAAACTGAGGAGCGTGCACGTTTGTGTAAGAAGCAAGCAAAACGGTAACAAGGAAAGAGAGAGGTAACGCGATGCGAAACAGAATGCGAGCAAGGAAGCTTACGGATGCGATATTCTCATTGGTCGAATAGTTTCAAGGTAATCAACGATCGAATTATCGTTCATTTCCGGTTGAATTCGACGCGGAAAAATGTTCTTTATGCTCCGTTTAATTTCAGATTATAATTTCATAAAAGTAAAATATGAAGTTTTCGTTTTACCTACAAGGGAATTTTTATACGAACGGCTTAGAAACTGGGTTTATGCATTATGTAAATTGATAATGGTTTCAAATTGTAGTGATGGCATTTTTCCATTCCTAGCTAATTCACTTATTGTACAAAAGGAAAGTTACCTCCAAAATAATAAGTTGAGTAATATAAAAAAGCTACTTATGGGGTGGGAACGCTTTTTTTGGAAAGAAATTATTTCTTTGTTTCCCTTTTGATGGAAAAATACCGATGAACATGACACGTGCAGGTTACGTCCAACAAGCGCTTTATGTGAAATGATCTTGGCATACAT
Source organism: Chrysolina americana (assembly GCA_958502065.1). NCBI lineage: Eukaryota > Metazoa > Arthropoda > Insecta > Coleoptera > Chrysomelidae > Chrysolina > Chrysolina americana. The sequence goes on along the minus strand of OY293417.1, from coordinate 13,506,052 downwards.
TCGCCACCAGTGGCGTCTGTCTGGGTAAATAGTTAATAACCCAATAATAAGAAAAAATTCTACTCGACGATCTTCTATTCAGAAAGAAAATACCTAGGTCTACACCTATCTGAAGTGAACCTGTTATTCCTAGTTCTAGAACGAAATGACTACTCTTTATTATATAGTTCGACATTTTTTTGATACCCAAAAAAATTAAAGTTTTATGAATGATTTATTTTCTTTGTTAAGAAAATCATACAAGTTTTATATTATGAACATACCTACCTACCTACCTAAAAGTATCGATTTAGTAGCTTTCATACGCCACACATAGGTAATTAATAGTCTTTTTTTTATTGAAACACGATTTTTTTCGACGATTATACTTAATTCAGTACGAAACTTAGAAGTAACAAATAATGGTTGAGATTTGTTTCTCAAACTTATTGTCATCGTGTCTAATATTGCCTAGCAAGAAAATCTGTTATAGTATATTACATTACTAGTGCGGAAAGTGACAATTTTCACACGAGTAGGAAATATTGTGGCACGAGCAGGCGTAAGCCGAGTGCGGCAATCACACGAGTGTGAAAAATCACTTTTGCACGAGTAATGTACACTATTTTTCCTACGACCACATAATAATTTTAACAAATAATGTATAAAAATATTTTGACGTTTCACACAAATTTTTCAAAGCCTGCTTCTTATATAATAAATAACTAACAAAACGATTACAAGATTGCCTGACACTAAAGTAGAGATTTGATATATGAAACTATTTAACGAAAATAAACATGAATTATGAAAATTCCTTACTTTATTTAGATGATTCAGAATGCTTTTAAATGGATATTTGTTTAAATCAAACTCCAAGAAATATAGATGATATCGACATGTGTCCAAGAAAATCGAATGATTGTCCGGCTGAGAACCATTCTGAATTCATTTATTTTTAATAATTACTTTCAATTACGAAATATTCGAAGCAATCTATTTGAGAAGTGTAATTTTTTTCAATATCATAATGAAAAAGGAGTATCCGCGGGCGAGGATCGAACCCGCGTACTCTTCGTCAGAAGTCAAATACGTCCCGCTGCTTTACGAACTGAGCCAACGGAGCGTGCGGAAAGTTACTTTCCGCGCCTGTGTGGAAAATATTTCGCACGCTTGTGATATAAGCCTCTTTCCGTGTAAGTATATACAGTGCGATATACGTTACTTTCCCATGTGGTCGTAGGAAAAAATATTTTCATAGTATCGCTCTCTCGTGATGAAATTACAAGTAAAAATACTTAATTGTTTTGAACAGTTGAGATGGAAACTGTCACAATGACGTAAATATCCAATTTCTGATATGGAAAATCATGAAATAATAACGCAATTTTAGTGTAGTTAAAAAAAATTCAATTAACGAATTTGCCAGACATCAGGGACTACACCTCATTTCTTGCTCCAAATATATACCTACCCTTTTTAATCACTATGAAACTACTATGACGTACAGTGAAGGGGGCACCAAACAAATATTCGTCCAAAGGAAATAAGCAGTCAAACTACTGGGGCAAAGTGCTGGAACTGCGATATTTGAGACTGATTGAAGTCATCAACATGAAACAGTAACTTTTTTGTTTTTTCTAGTTTCCACCAAACGGAAGATTCTGAAAGAAGATAAGAATAGGTTGGAAAATTGGTTTTTGTAGATGTACTCTGTAAAACTCCACGAAAAGTTGTCACATCAGGTGTGTAGGTATATAGATTAGGATGCACTGGATGAGAATAAAAACTCATCATAATATATTCTTGGCGTTTCATTCATGAATCTGGTCGCCAGTCGACTAGAAACATCTGCAGAAAATTCATTTGATATCTTTTGGTCATTCATCGAAGCGACTTAATCTATTGGAAAAGTTCTGTTACAAATGACACTGATTTGTTGAAAATAATTCGGATTTGATCTTATATTGTTTTGTAGATGTTACAGTTTGAAGGAATTACAGACGTTACAATTTTTGTCAGGCATTGTCATTGAAAAATTTACTGATCGATTTGAAAAATACCACAAAAACCGATGTTCAAACCATTAGAGAATACGCTATTATGGAATGGATAGCAATAGCAATGAACATCTATTATATCAAGAATCGTCATCGAACATTTGAATACATATAGAGACAAATAAAGTCCCATTACAACATATGGGAGCAATATTTTCATGGGTAATTCAGAAACCACAATATCTGAACAAAGCCATGGACGGAACTGTCCACTCAACTAACGACATCATCCTTTACTTGAACTCTGGATCAATTATCAGTGATCCAGAGCGGTTCAATGAGAATGCTGTATATCAATTGAAAAGGATATAAACACACTGCGAGTATTCCAAATTATCGGAAGTATATCTTTCTCGACCCGTAGGATGTATAGCTGATCCTAAAAAGAAAAGAAATACGTGACCATCAGTGGTGCGACCATCATATATGATTCAGCAGAGAAGCTAGAATATATATATGAAATATGAATGAACTGAAGTAGTGTTTTTTTTCAATCTGGTTTAAAATTGGTAACTATATGAAGTCCTCCTTGGATTCCAAACTTATTTTCTCAGTAACATTTTTCAATATTTTGTCAGTTTGACCAACTTTTCTGCTCCAAAGTGAACTTTTTTCAATTCCCCCCAAATCTGAGATCACGTGACAGAAGTCGCAACGGATTTTATTGTTGTCAGACATACAGAAACGAACCGCCTTTAGAGTTTTACAGTAATTTCAATAACAATTTTTGTCCCACACGTACTCTGCAACTTTATGGAGGACAAATCTTTTGCCGTCTCTATGGTCATGGGAAAAAAGGGTATCTATATACTCAACTACTGCACCAATGTGCGCAAGTGAAAAGCTGTATATGTTTCCTGTGAAAAAAACTAAGATTTTTTGCAAAAGTTCATCTTTGTATAATCTGGTATCGTTGGTTCAGTGTGAGTGTGGGCTATACAGAGGTGGAATTCCGTGTACTGTAGAATTCTTCTTTTCATCAAATAAGTAAGATGACGTCATAGTTGAACTCATGGGAGAGACAGAGACATAACACACGTAATCCCATTCCAGAACTTTCAATTAGATTGAGAAGAAATAAAAGATATGTGAGCTGAGCCAGTAAGAGAGAAACTAAATGCGGATTCATCGGATTCATAATGCACCATTTAATGCATATGCATAATTTTAAAATACAATTTATAACATTTTAATACTCAGAATCATATTATATAATTCCTAAATGGTTTTATATATGTGCATTTCACTGCAAGAATTCCACTCCACCAGACTTCATTGTAGGCGATCCGTATGGACCAATCAAATGAATGGACCATATCGAAGAATCATTTTGGTGGCTTATTTGGTTTTCTTGCTTTGGCATCTCTGGATAAGCCATTTATTTCAAATCAATATTAGATGGCGCCCCATAAAACATATTGGCGGTAATTTTGAATACAAATTAAAATGTCAAATACGGTGACAGCTCCATTGAACAAATATTTTTCATTCGATTAACAGGATACAAAACTGGTATGAGCTGAATATATATTGAGACCCATGTAGAGTTTTTGAAGCACGTGCGGTTTAAACGCCTTTTACATACAAAGGGGATTTCTAATGGCTTTGGACACCCTAATAAAAAGAGACGAAAGTTCTTAATTTTTCCGTCCTTGTTGCCAGGGAATGTACTCTGTGATTGGTTACTATAAGGTCAGGGAGTATAAATGTCATTTTCAACTGTAGCTGTCATGTCTTTCAAACTCCCCGCCATTATGGTAACCAATCACAGAGCGCGCCCCTGGCAACAAGGATGGAAAAATTAGGAGCTTTCGTCTCTTTTTATTTGGGTGTCCAAAGCCATTAGAAATCTCTATTCTATGACAAGGACATATTTTATTTAGTTCTGTAATGATTTTGAAATGCTGTAGTAATGCTATTTGACTTCTTCGAATAATTCCGATGTATTTTTGAGTCCGATTCAGGTGAACGCGTGCCCACCCTGCTTGAGATAAAAGATACAGTGATAAATACATCGGAGTTATTTGGAAAACTCAAAAAGCATTACCGCAGTATCTACAAAATTATTACAAAACCAAAAACCCTGCTTGGGCACATATGTATCTGAATCGATCTTTACATTTCCATTAATTGAATAGGAAAATGTTCAACAGTTTATCCAAAGAGCCATGGACTCGGAATCTGGAACCATTCCCAAAAACTTCAATCTTATGACGTATTTTTTGGACATGAAGCAAGACAGCACTGACAGCATTGACGTGACATTAAGAGCAAGCAGGGTGCCAATAAAGATAAATTGAATTGGCCACCAATTTGTTTCTTATAGAATATGGTCCATTGTGGAGTAGGTGTGTTTAATTTGGAAAATGTATCCAATTTTCTTAAGCGCTGAAGCCGATTCAGATACATGCATGTCCATGTAGGTTTTTTGAAGCACTTGTGGTTCACACGCATATGCATTTTTCATGTGAAACTGTAAAAACAATTCACAAAATAAATGTACCTTTAACTATATTTTTACGACAAAGTTATATTTTTTTAGGTTCTATAACCCAAGTTTTTTTAAATCATAACGCCCTATATTTCACTGTTCTTATATTATTTAAACTAGATTATGTCTTAATTCTATATGAGCACACCGTGCGTTCTTTACGCAAGCCGACAGGCACAGGTGTGAACGTCGACAGGCATGCATTTCTGGGATCAAAAATGCAGGGTGGGCACGCTTTAATCTGAATTGGTAGTTAGTTACGTCAGGTCGGGTTCAATTCACTAATAATTTACGAATATTCAATAAACATTGTAACTTTTCTGTCGGTAGACTTAAGTTTTCTGCCCTTCTTTTGTTTATTTTTCAAATTGGCCACGCCCACTATACAACTGTTAATGCGGATCGCAATAAGAAAGCCTGGTGGGTTAGAATTCTTGCAATTTTGATCTACGATGTTGGCCATTCTAAGTATACAGATAGACGCTCTTAAGGTTTGTTCATATCCTCGCGAATTTCGCAATTTTTCTGTGAATAAAATGGCTTCCCGTCATGCCGGACCAATAGTGTATGCAGAACGATGTCAGCAGCTATTTTATTCGCAGAAAAATTGCGAAGTTCGCGAGGGTATGAACGAGACTTCATCCAACGGTTCCATCTGTGATTTTTTTGGCTAAGGAATATGAGGTTTTCTACATCCGTAGTTTCTGTAGTCGGACAAGAGAGAGCAGTGTACTTGGAAACAATGCCACCTATGAACAAATAATCCAATAATGAGCGGAGGAAATTGTCTTGCGTCATCGGTTGCGTCAAGAGCTCGCGACTCGATTCAATCCAAACCCTAATGAAGTGAAAATTTGAGTCAAAGTTAGCAGCCATTTTATGCAGTTGTTGTGTTTTTTCGAGTAACATTTGCAAGGTGGTTTCTCTGTTGTTTGTAACGTTCTTGATCATAGGCTGTGAGAAACGAGTGTTAACGCGATAGGACAGGGAGAACGAACTCAGAAATGAATGTGAAAAAAGTGTGTTGACACAGGACAATTATTGTGACATTCGTGTCCTCCGCTGTTGCAACCGAGAATATACTTGGTGCTTTAGGCGGAGTGTAAATAGTAAATTCGGAGCCCTGGAAGGTTTAAAAGTCCAAACCATGGGCAACAATGCCGCTACGGCGAACAAAAAGGTTGATTCCGCAGAAAGCGTCAAAGAATTCCTTGATCAGGCCAAGGAGGACTTTGAAGAAAAGTGGAAGAGAAACCCAACAAACACTGCGGGTTTAGACGATTTCGAACGGATCAAGACCCTTGGTACAGGTTCATTCGGTCGGGTGATGATAGTGCAACACAAACCAACAAAAGAATACTATGCCATGAAAATTCTTGACAAACAAAAAGTTGTCAAACTGAAGCAGGTGGAACATACCCTAAACGAAAAACGTATTTTGCAAGCCATCAGTTTTCCATTTCTTGTCAGTTTGAAGTTCCATTTCAAAGACAATTCAAATCTTTATATGGTGTTGGAGTATGTGCCCGGTGGTGAAATGTTTTCTCACCTTCGAAAAGTTGGAAGATTTTCCGAACCACATTCACGATTCTATGCTGCTCAAATAGTCCTGGCATTTGAATATCTTCATTACCTAGATCTGATCTACCGAGATCTGAAACCTGAGAACTTGCTGATTGATTCGCAGGGCTATCTGAAAGTGACTGACTTTGGCTTCGCCAAGAGGGTCAAGGGGCGTACTTGGACGCTGTGTGGAACTCCGGAATATCTCGCTCCCGAAATTATTCTCAGCAAAGGTTACAACAAAGCTGTGGATTGGTGGGCTCTGGGGGTATTAGTTTACGAAATGGCAGCTGGGTACCCTCCATTCTTCGCTGACCAACCGATTCAAATCTATGAAAAAATCGTATCAGGAAAAGTACGCTTCCCGTCACATTTTGGGTCAGACCTGAAGGATCTGCTACGTAATTTACTCCAAGTTGACCTCACTAAACGTTACGGCAATCTGAAGGCCGGGGTTAACGATATCAAAGGCCACAAGTGGTTTGCATCCACTGATTGGATAGCTGTTTTCCAGAAGAAGATAGAAGCGCCGTTCATACCCAGATGCAAGGGACCTGGAGATACTAGTAACTTTGATGACTATGAGGAAGAAGCTCTCCGCATATCGTCGACAGAAAAGTGCGCCAAGGAGTTTGCCGAATTCTGAATGGTTCATGTGTTTCGTGTAAGTAGCCTTGCCACTTTATCAGGCTAATTACGGTCTGCCGTCGTTCAGGGCTCTTCCATTATCCGGTTATGTGCTTGCTCGATTGGTCCTCTGCACTGTTAACAGCAGTTTACCACTGATGTGGTTTTTAAGTCGAATAGGTAGTTTAGGTAGCTCTTTTGGAGTTCGATGTGTGATGGAGATTTTTAGTATATGATTTATTGTATTTTTATTTATTAGTCATCATTGTATATATTGTATAATAGCCGATTGAGAATGCACTATTTACATTAAATAGTGCCCAAATAAATTTTAATTCTCATATCAGTGCAGAGGTAACCAATCTTTAGGGAATAGAAGTTAAGCATTACCTAGTATGATACAATCGTTGTAGTGAGTAATATTAGGTATGAAGATGTTAGGCCATCATACAGCTGCCTCAGAGAGCTTCAACTTCCATAATGTTTTTTGTCCATATCAAATATTTCCAAATAATTCCTCTGTTATTGTTGAGCTGACAAACAAGTATTTCGCATTTCACTTCATTGTACTAGTCAATTTTAGGTACCTACCGAATTTTTTGTACAGACCAGCAGCAAAGTGATATTTTTTAGTGAGTTGTTTTCCGTTTTTGATCATGTTTGTTGATACTGCTATTTTCCTAATGATTTATTGGGGATATAGAGTTGAAACATTTGAATTTGGATGATCACGAAACTGTGGGGCCATAAATGAAGTTGGTCCCGAAAAATATAGATCTGAAGATAATTTTTTACAGTATCATATACACTAAAAGCCAAGTTTTAAAGATAATTTTAAGATATTGTTGGTATTGTCATCACATTTTTATTTATAACCCAAACACACTATGAAACTAAATGTTTTAATGATGATACTTTTGTTTAATTCAATTTGCATAACAATGTAAAAAACTAATAAATAACTGGTGAAGTGAGCTAGGAAGTTCTTTTTAAAACAAATTTGTTATTTATTGACTACTATTCAGAGTCCAGTGGGATTCAATGCCATTTCAGCTTCAGTTTAATTGTTGTTACAAAGGTAGTAAAAATTTCCTCTCCGTAATTTTCAAGTGAATTGGCAAAATTTTATTCCAAAGTATTTCTGCCAAGGTTTTTTCTGGTGTGAATGATTTTATTTCAAAGTTTATTTTTATCATATTCATGTCAGTGGTCTTTGAAAAGAAAATCAAATTATAGACAATAGTCAAGGAAGTATTTGTCTCAGAAATTATGAAGAATTGATTGTTGTACAGGGTTATTCAGTATTTAATACCTACTCTTTATTTTTCAGATGATTCTTGTATTTCTAACTATTTTTTTTTAAGTCATCAAAAGCCAAAGGCATGCGGATCTTACATGATAAATAAAATAATATAATTGAATGAAACAATCCCTATATTTTAAAGACTGCTTGACTCTTTTTATTCTGAGAATATTCCATATATTGAACTTTTCTGAGTTATTGATTGCTGAATATTGTTGAGCTAGTTACTTACATATTGAAAAGCTCACATTATTAAATTCGGCCAGGAAATTAACTATTGTTTTTCAAAAGATGGTGCAATTAAGTTTTCATTTCTGTCAATTTAATTCAAATGTGGCTTTTCAGTCCCTAAAATACTGAGGAACCAAAAATCTAACAAACATTTATTTAAAACGTTCATTTCCTAATGAATAATAAATTACAGATGTGTGTCCACCATGATTTTCAGTGCTAATATCTTCAAATTATTTTGAACAAGAATATTTTCTGTTCCGGAGATCATTATTTGGTAGCTTGATTTAATATATTCATAATTAAGTATAGAATACTACTTGGCTGGTTACCAATCCTTCATACAGGAGAAATAGAAAATAATAATGTGCGAGTAGCGGACGGCTATTATTATTATTTGCCGTGGCGGTCCGAAGCGACTTACTGATTTGTGGTGTCGTATTCACTTTTCAGCTGTAGGAAAACCTGTAAAACCTACAGCACCACTCCAGGTGGTCGGTGCCCCCTCCAAGCAAGCACCAGACATAAACCGTGATTGTTGCTCACCGAAAGCCTACACCACATTTTTCTCAAAAGTTTCAGGTTTTTAACGCAGCAGCCATTTGAACGACCAGGAGTTCTATGTTCCTTCCAGATACCAAAATATATTTTTGGCAAAATGTCATCTCAATCAGCTAGGTGTTTATGCACGACTGAGTCAGAAGTTCATTTTTGAATTGGAAGTACGGCAAAACTTAATTCCTGACATTTCAGTGAGTTGAATTGTGTGAACCCTCAAATACTCTTCCACTAAATTAAAGAGAAAATTTTACGAAAAATATATCTCATTTTTCAATTTTCAAATTTCAAAATGACGAATTCGTAGAAATCTACATCTTATGCAGGTCTGAATGGGTTTATTAGGTTGCCATTAAACAAAAATCATCAAATGTATTCACATTCAACTATGAGTTCTGTAATATTTACCAATGTTTTCGATTTTCTTATTCTCCACTCATCTACTCAGTTCCACGTATTATTATTTATTCATATTATGAATTTTAATTGTTTCACGTATTTCAACATGTCTTTCTTGTAGAATGCAAATATTTCTTCAAATTTTTTATTGTTGGGATAGTTTCAGTTGCTTTCAATATATCACATTTTTTATTCATGATAGAATAATATCACTACACTTTTGTTGAGGAAATGTAGGTAACATAAAACGCAGACACATTTTTCCAAATTTTCATATATTTTTCTTTATACCTACAAGACTTTTTATTGTGTGTATTAAAAATTGTCGCGAAAAACTGGCTTATCAATCCATAACATTTAAAAATCTTCAACCAAATTTGTATCCATATGGCGGCAAATACAGACCAATGTTTCTGACGATTCAATGTGTTTCATCGGCAAGCTATTAGCAGATGAATATATAAGTATGGATAGCCTATCTTTCTAAAGCAAAATATGTCTGTTGATTAGTGATTTCCCCCACCAAATGGATTTACCTTTTTATAAATCTTTCTGTGAACATTATTGAATGCACACGCTGATGGTATTGAAATATTTAGATGCAAAATCCTGTGTTCTGTTTCTGCTAACATATTTTGTTAGCTTTTCCATAAATGCAATCAGCTCAACTATAGTATTCAACACGTAAATACTTTAAAACGATTTCACGTGAAGGTATTCATAGATCGGTATATTTTTATATTATTAAAAAAAATAAAACACTTTTGTCTCCTACAACAACAGGATTAATAATAATAATACCTCATAAACACTCGTAGAAACAGGAAAAAATATTGAACTATTGAATGGTAGTAAGTGGAAATTACAATAGCAATACTGACAAGTTTGAAAATAGGTTAATCTATAAGTTTGAAGTTTCAAGAGGAGGCTATTAGATAATTCTAGTTGAGTTCATTAATGACAACAGAATTTTCATTCACTCATTATTTTCAACAAGTTCATAATTTTTTCTTTATTGAATAATGTTCAAGTTGTTTATATCTAATTTATGATTAAAATGTTTCAAGGGTTCATACATTGACGTTTTTTATCAGAAAAGACATGTTTATTATACCTTATTTCAATGCCGTACATGGCATCACACGTTAAAAGGTAAGGGCTCCGTCTCGTCTTTTCTAGCTCGCACATGTATCTCGAAGACTTCTGAGGGTTGCTTGTAAGGATGCAGCCGGTGGCCGGCAAAAACAAAATTTTGAATGTGAATTCGAGTACTTACTTATATATGAAATTTGACTTATATGGACTTTAATGTGGCGAATCTTCCGATGCATATTCAGGATAAACAAGAAGATATTTTGAAATCTGATTTAAAGAACATGCATTTTCGATAGAAAATCAACAATGTATGTAAGTATTCCTGAAAAATTTGAAATAGAAAATACCGAACTTGAATGTTTAATACCTGCAACAAAAAGAAAATGATAATCTTCTTGAAATCTTTGAAAATAATCAAGTCCAAGAAAAACACTAGTTATACCTACTCAATAAACAACTAGATTTATATAAAAGTCCACCTGTTTGGAAACTGTAGTTTCACATTTTTGAAAACCCTACGACTGTGGTAATTCCTATTTCCTACCAATCAATAATTCAGTCTTATTTCTTGTTAGTTTTATATTGATCCTGTTATTGATATATTATATCATGTTATCAGAATCTTGTGTCATTAGGTTTAATAATCATTGAACCATATTCAGGTCTAACCACTCGAACTAGTCACAAATATAAGAGTATTCTTGGAAATGGATATAAGTATTTTATTAATTGCAAGTAGATATTTTGAAAGAAAAAAATATATTCACAAATATTTAATAATATATAGAAACATGTTATATGTGGATTTCACACGTCACTATTATTCATATGCCATAACGATAAAGAGTGTTAATTTGTAATTTATAGTGAATAATCCTGTATAGGAGAAAAATTTATTGAAAACGACTAAAAAGTATTAAATGTTTGATTAAAAAAGTAGATTTTTTTTTACTAGTCTCATCCTAATGATTAATGTGTGGGAACTGCCTCATATCAAAGAAACATGGTGGATATCAAATAAATATTCTCCGAATATAAGTATGAATAAAATCATTCACAATACTCCAAAGTCTAGAGAAATATACCAATTTTCGATAGGTTTGCAATTATTTCAAAGTTTCTGAGAACGGGACGGATATAAACGATTATACAACTCATCATGGAATTTGCCAATAGCAACAGCGAATTTTACAGTCGACGCGTATTGATAAGTGAATATACCCTTGACGACGTTGTATAATCGTTTTGGTGTTTCGCTACTGAGGGAAATGTGAATGTTGTCATAGTAACATACTGTAGACGTTTGTTAAAACGAACGTCAAACGGGATGAACTTTATCCTGATTTAAAATTAATTTCCAGCTTTCTTTTTGAAGTCATCATGTAGGTATAATAAAAAACGATGGGTAGAGATCGCATGTAAAAGTAAAAATCCCGAAGAGGTGTGGTTTCACGACGCTCTTTCGGGACTATCCAAAAATAATCGCAATTCGCACCGTGAGAACATTTTTACGGACTCACTATCGCGATCTAAAATTTTTCACTTCCATCTAAAATTGTAAGGCTAATATTATTTTGCCCCAGGGGCTCATTGTTCGTCGATGGGGTCTCAAACGAAACCATTACACTTGTATAAAATTTTCACTTCATCAGTTCATAAAGTTGAAAATTGAGAACTTTGAAGTTATGTTTAATGGAATATTAATATAAATAATTATGAAAACGCGTTAGAAAATCTGTTCATCTTGCACTGTGTGTTGAACTTTTATGAATTATGCAATAAATTGTGCATTATGAATTCGGCAAATCCGTCTTTAAATCACTGAATGGTATTTGTTCAAATAATATTCCCATGTTCATTCTCAGTTTCATATATTAGACAAAAAAATCATCAAAATTCGAATTCAGTTTCATTCAGGCAAACCAGCTAAATATTAGTTTAATGTAATTAATTGATTTAACATCCTTCATGTTTTCCTTGGTTCCTTCAAAAGAGCCGGGATTGCTTCAAAATTTAATTTTCTTTATTCGATTAAAATGCATTTTTGATTAAAGTCTTTGGGTACGTTCTGGAACGTCAGGATCACGCGCAGTTGATCAGAAGAATGCACTTAGGGCGGGTTGTGCAAAACTATTTTACTGACAGTTCAACCAACCTGAGTTCAGTTGCTGAGGAACTAGAAATTTTTATTGGGTAACTAGCAACTGAACTCAGTTCACTCAAACTGTTAGTGAACTTGTATTGTACAATCCTTCTTTACGCTTCAAATTCTGTAACTTTTTTCAAGTGCGCATGATCCTGACGTCCTACGACTTGTATTTTTCGAAACCAGGACAAACCTATCAACTGGGTATGAGAAAAAGATCTTTGTGGCCAGACTTGTGCACAAGGATAAAGTCAAGGCAAAATGATGATGTCATACAGGAAGTGTCTAGAATCCACAATGCGGGGTCGTTCAAAAATATTAAAATCTGCGAAAGAGATGTGAACAAATGACAAATGACACCATTAGGAACTCGTCAAAAATAACTGCAATCCCGATCGATGGATCATTTTTACGGAGTTGAAATCCTGACCTAAAGATTTCCCTTGTGAATAAACTTGATAAATGCTACGTATTACTATTTTCCCCATTCGGGATCTTAGACACCTCCCAATTCGTATATTTTGCCTTGATTTGTTCTATCTAGAATTCCTCTCGATCAAACTTCACAATGCGACTCGCATGCACGAATCAAAACAGTTGTGAAGTGGGTTTGTCTAATTTGGAAGATTTGTCCAATTTTGGATGGTTATTCTATCTACGTTAGGTTAGTCAGGTCAGGTTAGATTGGCTAATAATTTGCGCGTATTCAACTAACAATAATTGTAATTTTTATTCCCGTAGACGCAAGTTTTCCAGTTAAAAATTCCCTTCTTTCGTCAATCTCCCCTCAGTTAACCCTCCCCCCTTGCAAATGTTCTGAACGGTCCATGCGGGTCGCTTATAGGTTTGTTTTGGTTCTGAAAATTATCAGTCCTGGGACGTCAGGATCATGTGCAATTGACGAGAAGTGTGCTCTTTAGATTCATATTCGCTCACTTTTTCTCAACTGCGCATACTCCTGACGTCCCAGGAGTCAGGACTAATAATTTTTAGAACCAGAACAAAGCTTATGTGAAATTTGATCTATAGGAATTCTTGCCTCTTATGTCGACCACAAGAACATAGGTTTTAGTCACGTGACGGCCAGTCTATGTTATTGTATCTCCATGGTAATTACTGATAGAAAAGGAAATGTTAAAAACTTTTCGAAAGCATATTTTTTTCCTAGAAATATTGCGATTTTGAAGTTGGGCGACTAATGTGCCATTACCACATGTACAATCCGAGAAATTTGTAGGAGGGGGCAAAGTGAAAATAGAATAATTTTGACGATGTTGAAATACCCTTTCCTCCAGTAATCCTACAGAATATGAACATTGCACCCTACTTGTGTGTGAGTATCCTTTCGTTGAAAATATGTATTTAAATAGGGACCGATGACTCTACGAGTATATTTTCGGAAATTCTCGTTCAATGATCGCCAAGGACACGAGTCGCCACTGACCGAAGGTAATTATGTCCTATAAATAACCACTAAGCTGGTAGGTAGAGTGTCAAAATCGCCGACATTCCTAAACGTTAACATTCAGATATATGCTCAAAAATAAAAAGTCTCATAATACCTATTGCACATCGCATGAATTTTAAACAGAGGAAACTCAGTATGAAGTAATTATTATATAATTATATAAACGTAGGTAATGAAAGGAATCTAATTAAGTTCGACGTCGTTTAATTCAAATTTTCGGCACAGTGATTGCTCTGGGAGCCAGTAACACGTTTCTGTATCGTATTTGTTATTGGTAGCGTAAATTAATTTGTTTATTTATTTTGTTTTGAACCAGATCAAATCAAAAAATATCTGTTGTTAATTATACATATTTAGATAGCCAGAGAATAGGGAAGTACACTGTGAGAAAAGATAACGTTTTACTTCACGAACCTATTTATTCATTTCATATCGACTACAACCCACTTCAAAACTGTTCCGGATTGAGAAAGATTCAAACGCCATATTTTCTGGGGCTGACGTCACTTGTACTACAAAAACGTTTTCTGTGAGTGCTTTCTTTATACGAGGAAGGTGTTTCCATTTTGAATCACAGTGTACACTGGAAATTAAGGAGACTGACGTCACTTGTATTTATCCAATGAAATACCTGTAATTGACGCGAATTTGAGCTAGTGTTTTAATTCATCTCCAATCCTTTTGTTTTCTGGATCAAACATAATCAAAAAAAATTGAAGAATCTTTTTTTATCCAGTTTGACTTGTGAACCTTTTAAAAATGATATAGAAAATTACCAGTGTAATTCCCTGTTGTAAGCTTTGAACATTTTCTTGCACATGACAATATAACTGACAATAACAGTCTTCCAGCTTCCACTGATCGTGCAAGTTGATTTTTAAGTACAGGTATACAGGAAAAAACTGATAATCCGACTTTGAACAAATTTTGCTGGCTCCTGGATTATTTTTATGTGCTCATTCGACAATATTCTAGAAATGTTTCTGGGTGTATCGGTATCGATTGACTTCAACATGCCTTGTTGAAAAGCAAGTGTGATTTACCAAGGCAAATAATAATAGTAGCCGTCTTTCATACGCACAGGCTATGCTTCAAAATCAATCAATAAAACCTTTATTGTGATGGACAAGGCGTTAAAAACAATTGAAATTGGCAATATAAAAAAAAATATATAATCTTGAATCACACTGAACAGACAAGTACCTAAAAATAACAAGAAACATCTATAGTCACACAAAAACTTGAATAAAACTACAATTAATGAATCACAGCAACAAACACTGATAAACTAAAATATTTCACCATAGAATTTCTCCAATGTATTAAATACTTTATTAAATAGTAAATCTTTGAGAGCATTCTTGAATTTCATATAATGCACTTTTAATAAAGATCGAATATATATCGGCAAGGGATTGAACATTTTTTAGCGTTGTAATTATTGATTTCTTCGCCATTGAACTTCTAGGAACTGGTAATGGAATAGTGCAGTTTTCATGCCTTGTATTATAATGAGAGATGGAATTTATTTCATTACTGAATTTTTTGTGGATCATAAAAACACTTTCTAAAAGTAAATTATAGTTCAGTCATGATTCTGTGTTTGATGTATAGCGTTCTACAAGAATCTCTAGGTTTCTCTCTGCAAATATATCGGACAGCTCTCTTTTGGAGTACAAATACAGCGTTCAATAAACATTGAGAACTATTTCCCCAAAAACATATTCTATATCTCAGATAGGAGTCAAATTAAAGCAAAAAGTATGTCGCTTATGCTATTGAAATATTCAGTTCTCTCGCGATTACCCTAGTTTCAAAACAACCTGATGACAATTTTTAACATAAATTTGAGATGTGACTATTGAAAGAGAGATCCTCATCCACATAAAATCCTAAAAATTGTATCTCAGAATCAGTACACTAAGGAAATTTTTTATTAACCTTAGCTAGAAATCCAATAACCCTAGCAAGAAACTCTAATAGCATAGGGGACAAGCGAGCTATCACTTGTGGTTATAAAGTCGACTTTGCTGATTAGAACTCACTTGGAAGAAATAGAAATTGTCGAATAACTAAGTTTCTCGAACTTTGCTACCGCTATGGAGTGCATTTACTTATGGCTAGTAGACAATGTTTTTGTAGTAGCTGGTAAACTTTGCTACCGCCAGCGAGTGCACCCACTTAGGTATGACTAAAAGGTATTGCTGTAGTTGTAGGAATTTGACTTTGCTACCGCTGGTGGATGCAATTGCCCATAGAGCATTATTCATGTTGTAGGTATGCTATGGTAACACATATTTATTTCTGTAACTGTATAGTTTTCAATGAAAAATTATTGCAAAAAGTCTGTCGGAATGTGTTCTTACAGTGACAAACATGAAAGAAGTTTCGAAATGAAACATGTAAGACAATGGGTCAAGTGAATAAACTTCAGGAGAAGCTCTTCATATTCATATTCCACAAACTTCATTACTTAACACGAATATGTATGTCTCGAAAAAACTATTAATAGCATTTGAATATATTCATTCACTTCACCCATTCTCACATAATTCCTATGTTGCTTGTTTGCGAGGAGCACTATTCGGCACTATGGCTAGACTAGAACAGCCGGTAACATTGAAACAACAGTTCTTCGTTTTCTCATTTCTAACCGTAACAACCTTCAAATGTTCGTTGCGTTCGTGGAGGGGGTAATTTCCGTCAGAATATCAGCAAAACATCGAATAACCACAGCATGGAACAAAGTAGTCGTAAGTAGGTTCTTCGAGTAATATTTTAGTGGCAGGTTGAAAACTGTATTACCGTAAGTGGATGGACTTCTATGCGATGATCCACTTATCGTAAGCGAAAACCTTACGGCCATAGCCATCATGTAATTCATTAGTGATTATTCACCTGTGAAATTATGATTTTCTGATTGAAAAACTTACTGTCCGAGACTGACTGCCTAATAGTGACAGAGCATTATACCTACCTTTGGCAGAAAAACCACCTTCAGCAAAATCGTTTTTGCTGCCATAGAATTTGAATGTGCTACTTCTATTCTTAATTTGTTATAGTATTAGTATTTCTTATTACAGTAGCAAGAAATATCCCAGCAAAAACTTTAAAAGCAGAATTTTCGTCAGTGTAGATATTGACGTGTTACCTAGGAAAATTGTATCGACTGTGCACCAAAAAGTTGACATGCTCGTTTTCGATAAATTAAAGGAAGGATAATTTATTCGCATCACACCATTTTCTTCACTTCCTCTAGGTCTGTAACAACAATATTTCTCAATCTCCACCCATACTATGCCATACTTTTATAGTATCATCCGCAAAGAGTGTGAGTTTTCCTCTAATGTTAATAGACGCTAGGTCGTTGATGTATAGAAGAAACAAGAGTGGGCCGAGCACTGTGGGACATCACAAGACATCAACTGAGAACTAGATATCGTGAAACTCTCTGCTAGCGATCTGACGAGTATGAACGGAACCACCTCAATGGAGAATCTTTGAAGCCACACATCTCTAGCTTCTGCGGGAGTATTTTATGATTCACACAGTCAACCTTTTTTTTGAATCACACAACACTGCTGCAACTGCCTTATTAATAAGGCAAACATAGCTTTAGTGATTTTTGTCTCTTGAAATTGGCAAAAGCTGAGTATGTCTTCTTGTTTCAATGTGAAATCATTGGTTTCTTCATTAGTTTCGCCACTAATTTTGATAAGAGTTGGTAGGAGCGATATGGGTTTCAGATTTGATAAAACATCACAATCCTCTTCTTTGTGCAAAGGATTTATTATTGCTTTTTTCAGGGATTTAGAAAAGCTTCCGTTTGTGAAGGATTTATTTCATCTGATAGAACATCTTCCTGCTTCCTGTTTTGGAACACTTTACGAGTGTTTATGAGGGAGTATTATTATTACTAATTTTTGGTGTTTTTGAATGGACTGCACCATGTAGTAGGGAGTCCCTAAGTCTGGACAAAGGTTATTTCAAAGGATGAACTCAGACTAGTCACAAGCCTCGTTTCTGGGTAGTGAACAGCGGTAGTGAACGGACATGTTAACACGTTGACTGCCGGACTAATATTTTCACTTCTGGTATCAGAGCCGAAACAAAATAAAAAAAGACACTATACGTAGATAATACCTACAGAAATTAGTATATCTTCGAAATTTATCACTCTGGATCCAAACTATTATATTTTTTCAACTTGGTCTCACAGACCGAGTCTGCGCTCTTGTATACGTGTGTACCCCTCCACGCCGCGTCGGTCCATCAGCTCGGTCCGGCAGGGTTTGACCTCGGTCTAATGCGCTTGTGTTTTGCACTCAAATACGATAATCTACACACCTTGTACTCCTACTCGAAAACGGATGAAATTGCTCAAAGGCTTCGCTTTGAGTGTTACGAAACAGTAAAGAACGAATCCGGATGAGATCAGCCAGGAATTTAAAAAGAATACGAAATTTCTGTACGAACGATTTCAAAAAAATATAAAGATTACGTACTTATTTTTGGGCAATTTTGCTCGATTGTATTTCATGAAAAAGTCCATAACATTTTATTCATTAAATAAACGTTTACTTCACAGTACTCGCCTTCCAAAAATTCTGTGTACATACTGATTTGCCTGCCACGCCGACTGATGATGTGTCTGATGAAGGCAATTTGTCATTGAAAATTTTGACTGAAGCCGTCCCGGTCTGATTCCGCGATATCGTTAACAGCAATTTAGACCGATGGCATCACGAGCAGTTCAACTGACTCGGTCTCATAGACCGAATTGGCTTGGTGTATCAGTCTCAACCTCGGTCTACAGGACCGAGCCGGCACAATATTTTCGAATCGATCTTATAGACCGACATGGCAGTCAACGTGTTGAATTCACCCTGCCACAAAGATGGTACTAGGGTGTCATGTGGGAACGAAACTCGTTATGCGTTAGTGATGCCTACCGTCTCCAGTACGTGCATTGAATACATTTTTGAACATTAAATATCCATCTGTTTGTCAAGTTCAAAAAATTGTGAAATTGTCGAGTCCTTTGGATCTCTACGCCGGTAACGAGGCCGGATGACAACAGATTTGTCGGAAAAAAAGGGGTTTAATGAGGGAAGATACATTGCCGTATAACGTGCATTGCAGAGATTTTAATTTTATGCTGAACATCTATTTATAAAAAGTTGATTTTTTATTCATTCGTCGACGAAATCCCCACTATATAGTGGGGAGCGTGCTGGAGAATAGCGCCGTGAGGAAGTTCATCCAAGAAATTATAGAGAAAAGGAAACCTTCGTTTCTGGTATCATCCAAGAAAGATTGTAGGTATATTTGGCAAAGGGTCATGTGAAAGCAATTGATTGGTTTTTTATTCGTATACGAATAAGTTAGACAAACATACATATTTCGTGTGTATTGTATGAAACAGTTAATCGAATTCGTATACGAAACGATTTGAGGCTGTCCATCATACAGTGCGGGCGTAAAGTGTGGAAACATGAAGATATCGTTGATACCCCGTAAGATGCAGAAACAAAATTATTTTTGATATGCTAAGACATTTTTAAACTTTAAAAAACCAACTGGTCCATTTTATTCAGCGGTTGCAATTCTTGTTGTTGTTGAAAATTGTAAAATATACAGGTTGTCTCATTTAAAAATAAACATATTGTTCGTATATTCCAGACACTTAATATTTGGCATCGTCGAAAATATAAAATTTAAAATCGCTGGTCCATGTAATATTTTGTTGGTGCCTCTTTTTCTGAATCTTCTGTTTCACATCAGTACCTTATATTTACCGAATTAATTTAGTTTTTATACTTTCTGAAGGGGTTTCCTGAAATGGTTTATCTTGATCAAGTGGAGAAGCAAGGTTTTACGACAGTTTCTGTAATCCCACTGATGATGCTTGAGGCTGTTGATTGGTCTTTGAGATAGTATAGGGATATGATGGGATCACCTGGGAGAGATAATTTTTCACATTATACAAAAATAGTGCCTGTAATAAAATTATCGACTTCCGAAACTGCGAACATAAGGCAAGGAAATTTGAACTGTTGACCTATAAATATGAATGACACCAGCTCATTCCCTATCAGAAATTTATGATGCACATTGATCTTGATATTCTATACCTTACAAATCTTGTTTTCATCAGCTATAGTTTCCAAGTAACATTGATCTGATAATTCAGTTCAATGTTGACTCATAATTTATAACTAATCAGTCGAAAAAAATTAAAATACAACGTTGTTTATTTTATTTGTTATCTAAAGGAGGCTGTATAGTGTCGTTGTTGAACTTGAGATAGATGATGATGAAATAAAAATATTTTGAAGATAGTGTACCAGGTGGAATATCATCTTTATCACGAATACTGAAGAAGTTATTAGGAGTTTATCGAATATCACAGTAATTTTTTGAAAAAGGGACGATGCTGCCGACTTATGGAAAAATTGTCACCGGCTAAATATCTGAATTTATTGAACGTTGTAGAGTTTGACTCAGTGAACAAAAGTTTTTATGGACACAACTCAATTCTATGACTAGTTTTCGAGATATAGAAATGTACCCTTCGCAAAACATCTCAAATGTACGTAAATGTGTTGCACGACTAATATTGCTTATCTATAAGGAATTCATTTCACACAGGTTCTTGATGAAAAATATTAGTAAATACAGGGTGAGTCAGAATTATTTAACATGACATTCTTAACTGACCCTATGAAATAAAGATGTGACTGAATCAAGTGTCATACTGAAATGTTCATCGTTTGATTGAATAAAAATTGACAATTTCTGAATTTTGTACTAGGTGAGTCAAAAAGTCACAGATTGTTTTTGGTTTTGTTGGTTATCGTTTGATCTAAAGCTTAGCTGTTGAAGATGATAACTCTTGGTGAAATCGACGTAGTTTGGGTGTTTGGGTAGTTTCCATTAATTGAAGTAATTTGAATGGCTCGTGGTCAAGTATCCATAAAGCTTAAAATTATAAAAATGTACAAAATGTCACCAAAAAAAATAAGATATTTTGACTAACCCAGAAAGTACAGAATTTTTATTTTTATTTAAACGAAAAAGTAAATACAATATTTTTTTTCAGTCGTATACGCCGTTTGTCAAAAAATATGACATTGACTCGAGAGTAAAGCACTTTCATTATATTGGCACTCAGAAATTGTTAATAACTCTTTTGAATTGATAATTTGTTGAAAAACATTTAGAAACGAAAAAGTTGTTGTGTTTCAAAATCACAAGAGGTACCTAAAAAACAAAACATAATTTTCCAATGTAAATGGATGTGATTGCATATTTGACCGTGGTTTTTAGGTCTGAACAACTTTTTTGTTAACAATTTTCGATATTGTCAAAAATAAAGGTACTTTATTTTTGTGTGAAATTCATATTTTTTTACAAACCGCATATACTACTAAACAAATTTAATATCTGATGATTGTTTTTCACTTTTTATTATATTACTATTATAGTTGGTTTGGTCACATCTTCACTTCAGTTGTATCGAGCACTGACAGAAAGTGCTCCCGAGGACTAAGCACTAAACCGCCAAAAAAGTGCTTATAAGCACTGAGTAAAATGCTTGGGAGCACTCAGCACTTTAAGAAGGTGCTTCGAAATTTCGAGCACCAATCATTTATGAATAATTTTGAAAAATTGAATGATGGCTCGTATCCCATTTCAGTGTGATAAAATAATAGTTAACACGAAAAAACGATAATATTATTATTAAACTTGCCAGCTTTTTTTTATACTAGACAAGAAACTAATAAATAGTCCAACAAAACACAGAATAATTATTCATGAAAAAAACACTTTTATTTCAAGTGATATGTCATATCTCTAAAATATTTGAAATTTCTAATCATAATTGACGCAGATTATGAAATGAATTTTTCCATTTCTAGAACTTTTATGTGTCTGACCGGCTCAAATTGTGGGAGTTATTAATATTATTATAATTATATTTTGATGAAGGCGATTATCAGTGTACTGCTTTCATATATTGTCGTTGATTTACCTTCGCCAAAAACTCGAGCTTTCTTTTATAGGATAAATTTCTTTCAACTCTGAAGTTTTTCTTATATAATTACGGATTGGTATAATTATTTTGTTGAAAAAAGTAATAAACCTGATAAAAACGCTCTTTTGATTTTACTGTTGACAATTTTTCCATATGGTCCTTTCAGGTGAACTAAATTACAATATATTGGATAATGCCGCATGGATGTCAAATCAATTGTAGGACTAGGGTCAGACTATAAATCGAGAAAAATTACTTTTTAATTTCTACCTACTTTCCCGTTGGTTTTCAAAGTCATCGTGAAGATGGAATTCCAACAAAAGTTGACATGAAAATATTTGACAGATGACAACATGTAGATAATTGAAATCAGTCACTTGATGGCTTTTAATAAACCATTGAAAAAATATACAGGGCGTTTCCTGACTACGGTTCCTAATTATTGCAGGTGGTGATTCGTTAGGTCAGTTTAGTGAGAAAAGTTCCTACGAACAAAAAATGTCCGGAGATGCTTTATTTCTGAGATAGAGGACATTTTTTTTTCTGAAAATAATTAGAGACAAAAAAGCGGCAAATCATGGAATAATCCGTTATTGATTTCTTTGAAGTTGCCTTGCTAACTTTTGGTCAAAACTGAATCCTTCTGCGGAATGGATGATGAAAGAGTAAGGGAACTGGGTTCCTAATGAAAAAAATGGTGAACATCCTAATAATAGGTCAAAACTACCCTGATATACTTCCGCCACTGAATTCAGAATATCGATGACAAAGACGTCTCCTAAAAAATGCAAGTTTTCTCTCATCCAAATTCAAATGCGTTCTTTTTTTGTGAGTCTGAGGTTCAACGGCTCATATTCCCTTCAAAGTGCAATGTTTTAGAAAGAAGAGTGATACTTATATTATGTAATATTTGCTGCTGGATCATATTACATCCAATCTCCGATGATATTTTTGAATTGTATCGTCTTTGCAATATTATATCCTTTGTTGTGTAAGTAAAAGTAAGTTTATTGTTGTGCATATGATTTATATTGTAAGTTCTATTATTACAAAATTAAAATGTTTACCCTATTGATGTTTCAAAGTATTGGAAAATTCTTAAAATAGCAGAATAATTTGCAGTGGAATATTAATCTGTGGCTTGTTTCAGTTTTGAGTAATTTTTTTCAGCTGTAATTATGTTATTAGATACTTGTAGGTTGTCTCAGTGTTTTGTTGAAATATATGATCTGATTTGATCCTGATGATTTTTTGGTGTTTTTACGATAATTCAATCCAGCATGCGTGCAGAAAATGTTCAAAAAAAGTAAGTTAACTAGCTGTATAATATTGATAGATACTGTTAACATGAATACGATTCACATTCTGACTCGACAAATATTTCTCTCCTGTATTTTTCGTTGGATAGTTTGCCGATGTAATTAGAGTACTAGTCTGAAGAATTTCGTCATAATTTGATTAATAAACGGTAGTTGACAACAACTCCTTTTAAACATGTAAAGAGAAATCAGCTTTAAATTTGTAGCCTTATGTGATACATTTAAATACATACCTAACTTTAAAAGGAAATGTGTTTTGTTTGATGTAAGGATTTTGGATTATACGAACTGCTCGAGATGAAGTTTGGCGAGCGTTTAAGGAATAATTTTCTCATAAAAGTAGGTAAATCACAGGGGCGGCTCCAGGGTTATGGCCGCTGTAGAGGCAACACATATTCATTAGTGCGCATACAGTACTATTTTATATTATACAGGGTGAGTCAATCTGAACGCGTTAAACCAGGGTGGCCACTTTCTGGAAAATCCTGGAAAGTCAGGGAATTTGGGTGGTCATGGAAAAGTCAGGGAAATGTCAGGGAATTTTACTCAAATTGTTCAAGAGTCAGGGAGTTTCAGAAGTAATGCTTCGGTAACAAAACCTCCTAAACCCAAAACAAACGCCAAACATATTTGGTTACACGTTTATATAATTTTTACAAAATAAACAGATAGAATTACCCCTAAATTATGTTATTTTTTTACCAGTGTAACCTAAGAGGGTTTATTTTTTGTGTTTATATTGTTAAAGTTGTTTTTTGTTCAATAAATTCTTTCAATTTTGGAAATGTTTTTCTCATTTTACAAAATAGTTATACTAACTAATAAATGCAATGTTAACTGCAGTGTTGGGATGTTACGAAAACTCATGGAATTTTAAGGAAATAAGTCTGGAAAAACCTGGACGTCAGGAAATTCACAAATTCCTTTTTGTTGGCCACCCTGGTTAAACTCTTCTGGCCAAATATTTTTTTGTATTTATCAGGTTGTGTAAGTATTTGTGGGAATAACAATTTGCTGATCATAGAAGTAAAAAGACCACGCACTCATGGGAACAAGTCTTTCACTGAAAACGGTTGGAAAGTTTGATATTTCCTAGCTGGAGTCATCCTGAGTAAAAGTCTCTATTGCCCAGCTCGATCGTTTGACCAGATTTAGCAATAGATTTTTTGTGATTCCATTTTGTAGAAATTCAGGTGAATAAGAAAATATCAATATCTCGTTTTTACTCATTACTGTGTGTGAATGGGCATTCCTGAAATTTCTGAGAAATATTTTTCCACAATGCAGAAAAAACGCGACTGTTTTTCTACAGGGCAGTCAACAATATACCTACTCATTTCTTCAGTGAATGAATTCGCCTTTGAATTTATAAATTAATTGAGTTTATTATTGAGGATCAATAAGAATGGTTTGTTGATCGACCAAAATATAATGAAGCTATGGATACAGTGTGTTTGAAATAACGAAGGATCTATATTATTTATATTTAATTCCCAAATTACGAATTTAATTATTTTTGGGTGAAATCAGATGAATAAAAAACATTGACATCTCAACGAAACTGTTTTTATAGGCTATAGTTTACAGTAGAAAATGGGGTATTGGGTACCTGTGCTATCACTCAATGAGAACAATAAATATTGTTCCCCTTCACATCACTCGTAATTCAATTACTAGATTTTGTTGACCAAATTAACTTTATCAGTAGGATTATAAGTTCTAAACTAGTTGTATATACAGGCTGATTCACGGTGGATGGCACATTAGACGTTTCTGGTGAACCAGACAACGGATCATGGATTTCTCGGAGCACTTCCTGTCTTCTGCTCCTGGGAACTAATACCTGACGTCTTTCTTCCCCGCCATCCTCCGACTCCAACACACGCTTCAAGACTCCATTGTCTAAGGTGAAAGAGTTCCATTGGGCCCAGTAAGTTTAACGACTGGAGAACAACTGGCTATTTCCTGCCACGACGGTCTTCGATCACTCTTCTTCCAGCCGATGACTAAACCAAGATCTGGATCTTTCTGGATCTTGTGGTCATTCCAGTTATCATCGATCGCCGTGGTTCTGCAGAGTGTCGACTCCTTTTCCTCTGTTCGTCGGCAGTGCGAACAGTCGTCTGGACATGGTCTTCGCGATAGGGCATCCGCATTCTTATGGCTGGTCCCCGCCCGATGTTCGATCTCAAAGTCGAATTCCTGGAGCCTCTCAATCCAGCGTGCCACTTGACCCTCGGGATTCTTAAACTGTAGGAGCCATTTGAGAGCTGCATGGTCAGTTCTCAGTAGGAATCTTCGTCCATACACGTACTTGTAGAAGTGCTCAACTCCCTTGACAACAGCCAACAGTTCCCGCCTGGTGACACAGTAATTCCGCTCCGGTTTACTGAGGGTCTTGCTGAAGTAACCGATGACCTTCTCTTGTCCTTCTTGGATCTGAGACAGGACAGCTCCAAGCCCCACGTTACTGGCGTCCGTGTCCAGAATGAATTTCCCGTCTGGAAGGGGGTAGCTCAGGATTGGTGCGTTGATCAAAGCTCCTTTCAACTTCCTGAATGAATCTTGGCATTCATCTGACCACTGGAACTTTGTTTGTCCTTCCGTGAGCCTGGTCAGTGGTTTTGCGATGTTAGCAAATCCCAGCACGTATCGGCGATAGTAAGTGCACAAGCCAAGAAAACTTCGAAGCTGGTGAATGTCTTTCGGAACGGGCCATTCCTTAACGGCTTTGATGTTCTGCTGATCTACTGCCACTCCTTTCCCAGAGACAACGTGGCCGAGATATCGTACTTCTTTTTGAAACAGATGACATTTCTTATGGCTCAGTTTCAGTCCGGAGCTTCTCAGTCGCTGAAATACCTCTTCCAAGTATTTTACATGGCCCTCGAACGATCTGCCAACCACAATAATGTCGTCGAGATACACCAGACACGTCTTCCATGATAGTCCTTTCAAAACCGTCTCCATCAATCTTTCGAACGTGGCTGGAGCATCATTGCAGAGGCCGAATGGCATAACTGTAAACTGCCATAATCCGGATCAGATGGTAAAAGCTGTCTTTTCTCGATCTTCCTGGGCCAGTTCTACTTGCCAGTATCCGCTCTTCAAATCTAAGGTCGAGAAAATCGTAGATCCAGCCAGCGTGTCTAGCGTGTCGTCTATCCTTGGGAGAGGGTAGCTGTCCTTTTTCGTCACGTTGTTTAGTTGACGGTAGTCTACGCAAAACCGTGTTGATCCATCTTTCTTCTTCACCAACACGACTGGAGAGGACCAGGGACTGTCGGATGGCTCGATGACTCCGTCTTTCTCCATGTCGCAGACTATTTTGTCAGCCTCCTCCTTTTTGGCGAGAGGAAGTCTTCTGGCTGATTGCCTGATTGGTCGGGCATTTCCAGTATCTATCTTGTGCTGAACCACCTTTGTTCTACCGCCTCTGCCTACTCCGGTATCGAAGATGTCCTGATACTTCCTGACTAGTTCTCTCAGTTTAGGCTTGTCCTTGGACGAGATAGCAACCAACTTCTCCAATTCTGCTGGCATGTTACTGGCTCGACTAACAGTGCCGCGTACACTCCTTATCACAGAGGAAATTGACGAGCAGTGCCCCAGAATTGTTCCTTTCTTCAAAGTCACAGGGTAATAATTGACATTCATTACCCGTACCGGCACAAATTTATCAACTCGCAACAAGGTCTTACCTAGTGCGATTCCTCGACCAATTTTCTCATCATGGAGCTTGGGCTCGAACATCACCACGTTTCCATTGCTCGCACCCCCATCCAGGCGAGCCTTCAAAATGGTTTCAGCCCTCTCCAGTACGCTCACGTCTTCAGCCAGCAGAACTTGAACCATTTCTTCATTTCTCCCATGAAGTACCAGCTCTTCTCCGTTCACACGAAGGACGCCATCTTTAAAATTCAGCTCGAATCCTCTGGAATTCATGATGTCCATTCCGATTATTACCTCGTCCTCGATATCCGCTACTAGAGCCCGGTGTTTCAGTTTATTGTCCCGCGACGCGCAAAACTGTCCACTTTGCACTCAAATGTTCAACGGGTCACTCACTAACTGTCTATTAGGCGCGATAAACGTCTATCAGTTTTTCAACGCGACGAACACTTTAACACTTATTTATTTTAAACATCCGACTTCTGACAACAATGTAGTAAAACTGCACTAACTAATTTTCCTAATTTATTTGAAACACTATTTACAACGATTATTCACTAAAACATTTACTATTTCAATTTATTTTTACTGTGGCTATCTATCAGCGAACTCTGGAACTGTAACTAACTCTCCATTCTGACTGTCCCGCTTATATACTCCCAAGCAGTTTCCATTCACGACTCTAGATTATTCAGGAGTATAGAACATTTCATCTAGTTGGCTCTTCGAATAGTATCGAACAATCGATTTATTCCAGCTTGTTCTCGGCGATCCGTACGCCAGCAGATATGCAGTTGTAGTTGAACGAGGGTGCATAATTAATTAGATCAGGGCCGGTCTCGAGATCGTTACAATATTATATACAGAGTGTTCCATTTGAAAAATCAAAGTTGCGACTGCTTTCTAATAGAAGCGGCAATTTTAGCGAAAATTTTAGTTGGCTAGAGAATGTCCGAATATGCCCTCCATTAAATTTTCAAAGTGATCCGTTGTCTGGTTCACCAGAAACGTCTAATGTGCCATCCACCGTGAATCAGCCTGTATAGGTCGTTCCTTAAAGTCATAATAATAATTTAATGAACGTAAGTCCTAAAAGTATCAACTTTTGCAGTGGGGGGTGATGAAATTTAAAATAAAACAGTTTTTTAATAATAATAGATGATAATGTAGATATCTATAACATTTGGTACAATTTTTGGAGAAAAAATACTACGCCACAGCTTTCTCTTGAAATAAAAATTACTTTCAAGATCCTCATTCATTTTTGAGTAAAGAACCCTGCAACATTCTTACAGAAACTAGGTCTCGGTGAAATTTGCTGAAATTTTGATATGTTTTATTTTAAGTCGAGCTGATCAGAAGTTTCCATGGGTCCACCATTGAAAATTGGACAGTTCATTCTGTACAATGCATGTGATAAAGGAAAACTCAGTTATAGACATGTTTTTTGTTTTCAATGCTCAATTCAGGAATTTGGTAAAAGATGTTTGTTATGCACAGTGTGATTAATTTTCAATGATCAATGTTGATGGAAGGGCGGAAACCAGGCACCATTATTGAATCGGTCCATGTATATCCAGTGATAATTACCTATTTCCCGAACTACAATTTAGTCATTTCCATTTTTGAATAGATCTGCATTTCGCATTCAAACTAAGGAGTTTCAAGCATTTAAACAAATATTTCAATTCCAAAGAAAAAATTTCAACGGATTTGATTAGAATGAAAAAATAGAATAGAAAACTCACTGAATATATAAAAATAATGTACCTAATTGGACCTGAAGAAACTAGATATCAATGAGCTTAGGTAAGTCGTGATGATTAACTTGCTAGCGTCTATTAGCAGCATCAGTAATAACATTTGTGAGTCTTCTAGAGGGGTAGCGAACATTTTGTTCACGTTGAGCATATTCCATGAACCACAAAACACTGATTATATGAGAGCAAGCCCTGGCAGTACAAGCTCCATACTTGTTAGTTCAATGATACCCTTGAAATTTTATTGTCATCATCTGCATCGTTGATTTCATATGTATTCGGGATGATATGAAACCCAATATTGTTCGCGGGATTTCGAAATTGCAAGGAACTCCCAACCCTTATAAGTCCAGGTTCTGGAATTCTGTCTGCGTTTATGAACATTTCAAATTGAAATCCTTCCTGATCTTCCTCTCTCTGTAGTTTATTTTGGATCGAAGATGGGGCTAGTTGAATTTGATAAACACCAATCGAACGTTCCTTCAGATAATCTAAAGTTGAGAATCTGGTACTTGTTAAGAATTCAAACGGACCCACCTTGGAGCTCTCCTGGTGCTTAGATTCTCAATTTCCACCAATTCTAATTCTGAAATTCGACACAATCATCTGCTATTTCAATAGGTTTATTTATGAACTTCGCCTCCAATTGCCATTAGGAAAAAATAATAATATTCGATGGAACACCTTTATTATTTATGAAATAATAATAAATGACCTAGTATGACATTCAACACCTAGTGGAAAAAACCTATATCGAGACCATGTTGAAAGTAGCATTAGTATAACATTCACTGATTATATCAGATGAATAGATTCAATGATTGTATTTTTTCTTCGGAAATCGGAGTTATCAAAGTTGTCATAGCTTCAAGTGGATCACCCGAAATTTCAACAATGAAAAAATTTTGTCAAAAGTTATTCTCAAAAAGTTGGTTTTCTATTATTATTTCTGTTTATCGTTATCTCCTGGGTATATAAAGAGTAAAAATTATGTAATATAGATCAAATTGTCCAAAACGTTAATTTTCAACACCATGTAGAAAAAAAACTGCCCATTTTTCGATGTTGTGCCCATGAACACTATATATTGATCAGCTTGACTTGGATATGTTATACCAAAAATTCAGCAAATTTCACAAGGACCCATTTCCCATAAGAATGTTGCGGCGTTCTTTTATCTCAAGGGTTTTCTTGCCAGACGCATGGTTTTCTCTTGAAAAAATAACTTCAGAATCAATTCCTCAAAAATCTGATACGGTGTGGAAATGTTTGTGGACCGACTGAAAGCAAATTATGAGATCAAAGGACCCCGCACGGAATACATGGGATTTTGGTTGATTGCGGAATTCAATGAAACTCGGGTATGTTGTAGATCACGATCTGTCGGTAACACTTTAAATGGACCATAATCAAATCGTATTATTAGTTTCGGAGAAACATAGGGTGATTCTGAAAGATGTTACGAAAACACGAAATAAAAGTAATTTTCAAAAATTCAATTATCTTCTTATTTATTCACGTGATTTGGCTCAAATATCTTTTGCTTTTGAAAACGCCATACTATTATGATCCAAAACAGTATTTAGATTAACGGGGGAACTCAAAACACCCAATTTCGACGTAGTTTACTCCATTTAGTATTAGTGAGATATTTCCTAATTTAATTTGGAGATATGGCTGGGTAATGTTTACAATTTGAAAAAGCAATACTATTATGATACAAATACAGTATTTTACTATATCGGGGTAATCAGAAAAGTACATGAAATTATCCTATTAGGAAGTTATGTACGTCATTCATTCAATAGAATCGACTTTTAAGATTAATTAATATGTGAAAACTCTTAAACCATGATAATTGAAAAGCCACAGGCCACACTTTTATTCAAAAATACGAGGGTCTACAAATATGTTTGCCAGTGGCACTATATCTTTGAAGTTTCTCTACAAAAATAAATAAAAAAACTTTTATGTTAAACAATTTTATTGTAAAGGAACATAATGAAGATGCAGTTATAATAAAAGCTAAAAAATAATCAGGTAGTTACCAGGTACCAGTCTTCTCATCAATCTTGGGCATTGATCAGACTAAAACATCAGCGTGGGGCGTAGCGTAATCTGAATAAATATGCCTCTTATCACTTATGAGATTTTTTTTAGTTTAATTTCAAGATTTGGCTCAGTAATACGACAGTTCGGAAAAGCAAAATTATTATAATACCAACTCAGTATTTTACCATATCGGGGTCATAAGATAAGTACTTGAAAATATCCTATATTTACTTCATTCTTTCAATAGAAACCTTGAAGAACCATATGTTTCAACATTCAAAACGTCAATATGTAAAGACCCTTAAGGCATAATAAGGATATGATAAACTCAAGCCATACTTAAATTTTTAAAATACAAAGGCCCTTCAGAGCCCTTGTTTTTTATATATAAGTTTGGCTTGTGGTTTTTCAATTATCATGGTTTAAGGGTTTTCACATATTAATTAATGTTGAAAATCGAAAACGTAGGGTTCTGTATGGATTCTATTGAATGAATGACATACCTACATAACTTCTTAATACGATATTTTCAAATACTTTTCTGATTACCCCGATACAGTAAAATACTGTATTTGTATCATAATCGTATTGCTTTTTCAAATTGTAAACATTACCCAGCCATACCTCGAAATTAAATTAGGAAATATCTCAATAATACTAAGAGGAGTAAACAACGTCGAAATTGGATGTTTTGAGTTCCCCCGGTAAGCTAAATACTGTTTTGGATCATAATAGTATGGCGTTTTCAAAAGCAAGACATATTTGAGCCAAATCACGTGAATAAATAAGAAAATAATCTCAATTTTTGAAAATTACTTTTATGTTGTGTTATCGTAACATCTTTCAAAATCACCCTGTTTCTCCGAAACCAATCATACGATTTGATTATAGTCCATTTAAAGTGTTATCGACAGATCGTGATCGTTTCATTGAATTCCGCAATCAACCAAAATCCCATGTATTCCGTGCGGGGTCCTTTGCTCCAAAATGAATGAAAATACAAAAAATATGTTTCTTGTCAGATGCTCTGTTCTTGGTTAAAAAATGATTAAATTAAAATTGCTTCATATCGCTGTAATGGTAAGTATGGATGGTGACTGATGCGCTGCGACCTAATTAGATCTATTGTGCCCCATCTTCTTCTGCTATTTCAAGGTGTTCTCGTTTACAGCAGCCCCTCAAGCCTCAATTCCTTGAGAAATTTAAGGATTTTGAGGGGGTCTATTCGTGGTATTTCTCACATAGTCAACAGATGTGATCACAAAAGATTGAATATACTGGGATCACAAAAGATTGAATATACTGGGATGTACAGCATAACACTCCATCAATATATGGTGTGGTGTTTCTGGATGTTCTCCACAGCCTAGCTTAGGTGTTCTTTGAGTCTTCAGTGCCCCGTCAGAAATCTCGTGATTGTCTTTGGACTAGTTTTGCTGAGGTTAATCAGTGTCTTCGATCTTGCTCGGTTGAAGTTGCCGAGGAGATCTTTGGCCTGCCTTAGCCCTGGAAGTCTCTGCCAGTATGTTGCTCTCATTGCTTCTTCGTTTTATTGAGTTCTTGGAAGTAAGATTTTCCAAGTCCGCAGAATGGTTCTGGCCCAATCAGTGGCGTTGATGCCCCTTTTTGTGCCAGGGTATCTGCTTGTTCATTGCCCTCCACTCCGACGTGCCCCGGCACCCAGAGGAGGATCACCTTGTTGTTCTTGCCTAGATCATTAAGTAAGTAACAAATGTTACCTGGAATAAATGACGTATTTACAAACGTCGATGAAAACATAGTTCAAAATGTCCTTAAGACAAATAATCACACTGGCTCGACCTAAAAACGAACAATCTCCGAATTTTACTTATTAGGAAGGATAGATAGATTAAGAATTTACGAAATAAGCTGTTAAAATTGTGATACTCAATATATGTTATGACCAAACCAAACAATCTACGAATATTTAGCATGGGCTAAATGTTCACGAGAAAATAAATCGAGTGTTGCTGTTCATTTACTAGAATCCTATCATAAAATTCATATTCAAAATTTAAAATTGGTAAAACCTATTGATGATTTTTATGAAAGTATTAAGAACGGTTCAAGCAGGCATTTGTTGAATAACAATACTGGTCCATTGAATTCAGAACTATTTGAGTTGATACTGATAAATTGGATAATAACATAGGTATTATCAGTGTGGTGGTTCTGATTATGCCTACCCGTTCGTAGGTACGTTTACACGCCTATGTTACATATTATGTTAATTATAGTATTTAATTGGATTGATATATTATATATACTGGTTTACTATTTATGATTAGTTCATTAATCCCACTGATGAAGTCAACTTGGTTAACGAAATGCGCAACTTGGAATTAAATTACTAGTGTGGTGAAGGGGGAAAATATGTGTTGTTCTCGCTAGTTAACAACATACTCATTATAGGTGAAAGAATTTGCCTTTGAAACTATGAGTAGATTAATTTGGTTATTAATATTGATCGATCAGAATGGAAGATGAGTTTTCAAAATAAAACTTAGTTGAGAACACAGAGTGTTTCACATAGGGAAGGCTCCATTCACATTGAACAAGAAATTACTCTTCTGCATAATTTATGACTTTGTCCTCATCAAATAGTTGAAGTCATCTCATGTTAACCCAACTACGTCGTAGTAACTAAAGATTTGGCGAAAGAGGGCGCCAAATGATCAATTTGGTTTTTGTAGGATTGGGCATATCTGATGTTCTGAGGATATTGAGTATATTTCCCTGGACTATTATATATTTGAACTCAATGAACTGTTCAAGAAGTATGGGTTCTGGACTTTGGGGCCGTGGTCGGTTTACCTCCGTGGAGGCGGTTTCTACGGACGTTTCGCTCACTTGCGGTGAGCATCTTCAGCGTGGATTTTGTATTCTCGAAGAGCGACGTAATATTGATACGGCGGTTCAAGGGTCCTCGCAATCAATAGTCACAGCTTGGCTGATTACTTTTGCTTGGGGTGTTTGGGTTACCTGACCGGATGGGATGTTGCCATTGTCTACCTCTGCATGATTACGGTGTCATGAAATCGCATTCACGGAGGTGAACCCATAATCCTTGATTATACAGGCCGTGAAATCCTACATTATATACTCAATGAACTGAGTTTACCCATTTTTTTTTAAACAATTTGTTGGATATCTTATAATTCGGTGACATCCCAGTGAACCAGAATCCATCGCATAGAAGTTGCAAAGAGTTACTGCTGGGATCTGCGACTTCGCAATGTGGATACAAAATAGAGGCACTAGTAATTATTTGCGAGTGCTTAATGTCCGCAAACACGCTCATCGCCAGTAACTACCCAAGACATCGCAAAGCGTACATTTTTAAGTTTCTATAGACAGCCTCAAAGCGAATTCACTAAGCAGCGGTTTTTTGAAAGATTATAAATATTTAAATGGAATTCAAATGCACCTCTCACGGAAATTAAATGAATGTACACATTACTGCATTGAACTTTTGAAAGCATTCCTTTTATATTTACCAAATTGATGATATATATGTAGGTTTGGGAATTTCTCTGGAATATAAATAAATGGAAAGCAATTTGATATCATTTTCAACATATTTATTAAAAGTAACTAATATGAAATAACATAAAACAACAAAATAATAACATAGTCTTCAAAAAAATATATTTTTATATATATAACGAAAACAAACAAAATTTTCAATGGTGGCTATAATCACAGAAATTGACTGAAAAAACAAACTTTCTTCATTGCATGCAGCCTCCACAAATCTGAAATGAAAAATTGAAGATAAGTTGCTGCGCTATTTTAAGGCAGTAGTTTGGGGAATACTTTTAATGCGGTTATCCTAAAGGCACTGCCTGTAAAGCCATCCCCACTACACCACTACATAATCTTCAATATTTTTACTCCTTCTCAAATTGAATATATCAGCATCAGAAATCAGAAAATTGAGCTTTTTCAAAATTATGAAGTGGTGGTGGAAAAAATTATCGAATACTCTTATCAAAGAAGAGTGAACGACCCTACTTTTTCGTTTGCAAGTATCCAACAGAAAACAACTATTGAATTTTTATAATTTTCAGTTGCTCATTTTCACTAACATCATTTTTAGCCACCCTGTATAATTTGAGGGCATGAGAATGGATAAAAAATATCACACATCTGTCTATCAAATGTTATTATGATTATTTCCTCTTTTATTTCGATTTGCATCTGCATATAGAAGCCCATGGCCCATCAGTACATTTTTGTATCTAAAACCTAATCATAATCAATAACATTTTCAGTTATTTATAGTTGTTTCCACTAATTTTTCATCGAATATGTTTATAATTTTGTTTATTTTACGAAACGAAGTCAAAACTTTCACTTACCTCTAGAAAATTTGCAATTTTTCTACACCAAGGGGCTGAACTATATATGCACGAATACCTACAAAATACACAACTTTATAAAGTACCAATACAATAATTAAGTTTTGTTAAGCCGTAGACACAATGGAAGTTTTATGTAATAAGTTTTAAGTTTTGGGATTTTGGATATCCATTTTACAAATAAAACAAGATGCAAAACAGAATTGAAGAATGAAGCTTGAATTTTACCAACAAGATTGTTTATGAAGCGTGATCAAAATAATAATGGCAATGATAGTTTCGTCTTGAAAAAATATCCAAAATCATGAAAATTTAAACTAAAAACATAAAACGTCCATAGTGTTTCAGCCTTTCAGCCGTTCATCAACATCAAATGACAAAGTCAAAATGTCTGCCATCGGCTGGCCGTTGCCAGTTGATATCCTCTGCCGCTAGTCTCGAAAGAGGCGCTGTTCACTTCTCAAAAAAGTCGCCCGACCATAATCCTTGGAACTTCTCGAGTAATATGTTATTGAAAATTCAATAAATATCACGAAATGAACGTTAATATAAAACAGTCAAAAATATGTGGCATGGTGGTAACATTGTGAAAGTCGTAAGGACTTCTCTAGATTGCATTGATTTTAACTGCTTTTGA
Source organism: Chrysolina americana (assembly GCA_958502065.1). Taxonomy (NCBI): domain Eukaryota; kingdom Metazoa; phylum Arthropoda; class Insecta; order Coleoptera; family Chrysomelidae; genus Chrysolina; species Chrysolina americana. The sequence continues at coordinate 13,470,272 of OY293417.1, read as the reverse complement.
ATGGTATTTTGCGAAATCACAAGGTTAATATTTATTGCATATCATTGTCCGCAATGCGACATCGCTGGTACTTATTTGTAAAATCGCATTGTTGATCCATATAGAGACATTAAATTGAATTCCCTGCCACTTACTGCGACTTCGCTGGTTGACTGGGATTAGGCTAGTAGTATAGCAATAAAAAAGATAAGTGGTTTTGAAAATATTTTGCAATTATCAATATTTACTTACGAATCTTGTAACCCTGAGTTGAATAAGATGTGAATGTTTTATATTTATCTGATTTCACCCAATAAAAATAACATTCGTGAATTTTAATAATTACATACAGGGTGTATCCAAAATTGGAGCAACAAATGAAATGGGTAATAGAAAACGAAAAATTAAAGCGGAATGAAATAATACATTTTTCTCGAAAAAAACGGTATTTTGGAAAATATTATACTTTGAAGATTTCGGAAAACTCTGGCAAACTTTTGAGAATCTCTGGCCATAGATCAACGGCCCTATGTAACCAAAGCGGTGAAAAAAAGGCCGGCGCGTAATAAATAACTTTGACAATGTTGCCGATGTTGAATGTTGAACAATGGTATGATAAAGTAATCGATATTCTTTATTCGAACAGTTCCCCTTTAGCTTCGAGGTAGGCTTAACGCAGGTACTCAGAGCTGTGGGGGTTGCTGAGTTGGCTTGGCTTCGGCCACAACAACCCTCATCATTCAGATCCCCTTTAAGGGCAAAGCTCGCGAGCTAATCGATTTAGAGTCGTATTGTTTGTCGTGAGTCGTGGTATTCTTCGATCATATAGCTTCTTGCATTCATTAGTATATTTGTGACTATTTTACGTGCAAATCAAAGATGAATTTTGGTTAAATCGTTTGACGGATCCATACGTTTTACGTCGGTAGGTATCTAGATTCTTGTTGTGTTTCGGTATTCGACTGCATTCGTATTTTATTCACCTATATCTTTGTTTTTCGAAATTTCTACAATTCTTATTGGACTCACCACTATGGAAAATGTCAGTGTTGTTAGATATTACGCACACGTTATTTGCAATCGTGGTACTTTTCCAGGAACTCGATATTTCTATCGGATAATAGACGAAAATTTCGAAGAATTTAGGTAGTTAGTTGGAACCTAGGTAAAATAGCAACGCCGTTCAACAGATGCGACAAAAAGGTAGTTTTCAGCGTGCTTGTGACTCGTTACTTCGTCGTGCATAGAAAGTGGTGGCGGTCATTTCAAACACCTGTTGTCCCTCATTTTGATTTAATTCAGAGTTTTTATTTCGGTTCACTTCCAAGCCAAATGTAAGTAATAACTGGCAAAGTGAGTAAATGGGTCTATTTTTGGAAGATTTTCAAGTGCTTAGGAAAGAAGGTAAATGCTTTTTATGTCATTATGTCTCATGGAACACCCCATTTTATTTATTGCTCCAATTTCGGAAACTCCCTGTAAATAGGCCAATCAATAGAGGATTTTTTTCGTAACAAAAATACTTGTAAGTTCCACTGTGCTATCATAAAAGACAGTCTCTAGTTATATTCTGGTATGTTTTGGATTCCAAACTGTCATTTATTAATTTGTCGTAAACATTTGAAAATAAAAAACATGATTTTTTTAGTGTTTTGCATATAAAATGAAAACTGATACAGCAATCTGGTTGCTTCAATGAGAAAAATTGTAGAGAATTGAAATATGAACAAAATGAGATTTCTTACGACCCAATCGGTCACTTCGAGGCCTTAGTATCACAAAAGCATAACTACATTTTTTTATAAAGATTCCGGTGATTTTGGAATATTTTTCATTATTATTAAGTTTTTCAAATATTTGACATAGTCCCTGCATATCAAGTAGTTAGTCATCTGAAAATATGTATTCTATTCTGAAAATTATGGTCGTTATTGATGAATTAATATGTAAAATTCTGTTATTTCTGTTTTTCCCAAAATTAATAATCTGTAGTTACGCTTCTGTAACAGTAAGTCCTCGACTTGTAACATAAAAAAACTGGAAAAACCGGATAATTTTGCGATATATTAATAAAATCATTATTCCTACATTTGAGTTATACGGTTGGCTCTTCTTATGAAAGTATTGAATCATATGTACTTTATGTGTGCACAAAACAGCGCGTTGTCAGAATATTAGTTTCGGCACAATTTCAATTTGATTTTTTGTACTATCTTGCAGCGTGTGTGGATATTCTACTCTTTTTTTTAAAGGAGTTTTTTTCCGTTACTAATAGGATCTGTTGGGAGTCGAAATCTTACCTTGAATAATAATTATTTTATTATCCCGTCTGAATGACCAAATTTCAGAAAGAAAATTCAAGAGATTTTTTTGACTTATGCCTGAACAACTTTATTAATATATATCTTCTTTAATTTTTTTATACTTGGATTTTTCGAAAACAATAACAATAAAATGAATATTTCACAACCAAGATGCATAGAAACCTTGGTGCGATCTCAGATTCGATTTTCTTTCTACCAAAGTTGTTGATACTGTAATAGAGATTTCTAATGGCTTTGGACACCCTAATAAAAAGAGACGAAAGTTCTTAATTTTTCCGTCCTTGTTGCCAGGGAATGTACTCTGGGATTGGTTACTATAAGGTCAGGGAGTATAAATGTCATTTTCAACTGTAGCTTTCATGGCATTCAAACTCCCCGCCATTATGGTAACCAATCACAGAGCGCGCCCCTGGCAACAAGGATGGAAAAATTAAGAACTTTCGTCTCTTTTTATTTGGGTGTCCAAAGCCATTAGAAATCTCTATTGCATTGATACCGTTGGCTTCATTCGTCGATGGATGGCGCAGAAGTCGAAAATAGCCGAGTTTTCAACATTCCACGATGTCTTGATTTGTCATTTGATTGTTTTTGAATGTTGACATGACACTTGTCGCTTGTCCAACCGTTAATCGTCAATGACAACATTAATCTGTAATTTTGCCGCCATCTGTGCTAAAGAAGTGAAACGGTACCAATGCAATAAAAATAACATGAATCAAGTAGGCCGTACATCAACACTTGTGTATGTCGGTATCACAGGTATAAGAGATCACACCAGGGTTTCTATGCATCTTGTTCATAACTATGGTGAAAATCTGCCACTAGCAACAGGATCCAAACGGGTCGTAAGTAATCTCAGTTTGTAAACAAGCTCAATGTAACTCTCACGAAGCATAGGTAGTTACTTCATTTCTTGTAACACGAGTCATCATATCAAACTCCTTCAAGAAAGCCAGAGAATCATTGAAATATTGCTGGATTTCATAAATTTTTTCTTCGGACTTATGTATGTCATTAGAAATACCGGAACGATTATAATCCCCACAAACGAATTTCTAAATTATTTTGCCGCAAGCAGGAACAAGATTGACAAAATAGCGAACAGCAATTATCACACTTGATCTTCTTATTGATATCGTCCACAAAAAGTTGTGTCTTGCTTTTAGAACAAGTCATATTTAATCAAAACCATTTAGTCCTTGATATGGCACTGGTAGATACCTACTATTTATGTAGATGATTTATTTCAGGGAGTTTTTATTGTGTGGACCATTTTATTTCTCCATTTCTTTCAACGCCTTTTTTCACTTCCAATTAGGTTTTTTATTGTTGTCTTTTAAAAAATCACAGTTTTTATGAGCATTGCAATGATGTAAAATAAAAGATATTCTTTACTTCAAAGCACTAGAAAAATCAACTTTTTAGAGAGCAACCTTGAAGAGATACTCACTGTTACACTTACAACAATATATTATAATATCAATATATTAAATAACAAATTATTAAATGACAGTTGCGAGTCCAAAACATAATGGCCGATTCAGATACATGCGTGATTACATGAAAAAGTCAAATAGCATTATTACTCCTGCATTGACAAAATTATTACAAAACCAAATAAAAAGCCCTTGTCATAGAAACGTAAGTACAAGGCGTTTAATCCGCACGTGCTTCAAAACCCTGCATGGGCACGCATGTATTCAAATCGTCCTTAACAAAATACCTATAACTACGGACTCTCTTTCATGTGATGGCACAGTTACTTTTCTACTAGTATTTTTGTTAAAAAATCACTCATTTTATACTCTATTGATTGTTGTAATGAATAATATGGGCCCGTCATTAATCCAAACATTATTATGTTTTGGTCGATCAACAAACTATACCTACTGACTAATCCTCAATAATGAACTGAATCAACTTCGTAGGCGAACTCTTCACTGAAGAATTGAGTATTGTTGAATACCCTGCAGAAAAACAGCGGCATTTTTTCCTGCATTATGGAAAAATATTTCTCATGAATTTTAGGAATGCCCAGTCTCACACAATATTAAATATAAATGAGATATTGGTATTTTTATTATTCATCTGATTTCTCAAAAAATCACAAAATTCATGATTTGGCTTGTGTCCTTCATCTTTATCTAGTAAACTGGATCATCTGAGTTCCTCATTCCCTCTGATCGATGATAAATGAATGAAAAATAATAGGTTTGTTTTGATTCCTTCCATACCCAATACCAGTTCTTAGCACTCGCACGTTCAAGATTAGGATTGCTTACCTACCCAGAACTTGTCACGTTTTAACTCCGCTACTACTTTGAAAGGTTCTGGGACCGTTCTAACTTAGAACCAAAACATGCATGCCAAATCACAGAGTAGGGATAATTCTTTCACTCTGTGGCGAAATTATAACTTGGATTTGAAATCGCATAGTTGGCGGTGAATAATTTGTGACCATGATTAACTTGTCAAGAAGAAAAGAATCAGTGAAACGTCAGTTTTATCTGTGAATATTGTGGTTAGGTTTGCATAATGAATGTGGATTTTTGCGTGAGAACATTTTGTTTTCGGTTTATGAATAGGTGAAAAATGGGTGAATTAGTGTCTGAACATAATGTCGGTTGAAAGAAACAGATATTCTGCTTAATTTCTGCCTGAGAAATTAGTGTTTGAAAATGACCCCTTTTCGACAATCATGGAAAGTTTCTGGGTACTGCTTCCGCCAATTTTCTCCAGATTTGTAGCGAGGAGATGAAAATACGTAAGTACAACCAAACGATTTTTCTCTGCTAGTAGATAGGTCCTTTTCTTTGATTCCAACGTTTTTCAGTGTAACTCACAACTTTCAATAATGCAACACGTTTATTGTTCTTCTAACATTTTTCATCAGCTTACATTTCTCATGGATTTATGTAACATTTTCGAGTCATAGGGCATAAGTTTCAAATCGCAAGAAAAATAATTGTCGTGCCTATACAGGGTGTTTCAAATTCGATCATCACCATTGGGATTTGGAAACTAGGTATAAAAGATACGAAGATGATTGAATTGGGGAAAAGTTGCGCATTTACCTGACTAACAATATGCCAGTGAGAAACTTCTGAAATTCTGAGTTTATCTGAAGATATGCGGATAAAACAGAAATTTTGGAAAAAAGGTTTTAATTTTTTTCTGCCTTTATTTTCCGAAGAATTCGAACATAAGTAAATTGCACTTCCACATTGCCACTTTTCCCCTGCTACATAATGGTGTTTTCAGATTTGCTATTGACTTTCAATTTGTTACACTCGATGACATTTTGTTATTGTATAATAATTTATTGAATTTTTGACGAAAAATGGCTTTCACGAAGGAAGAAAAAAGAGTATGATACCAATTTATTACAAATACAATAGAAACAGTGTTAGGACATCAAACATGTATTTAAACTTGGATCCCGAAAGACAACAACCACATTGAAGTACGTTCAAGTCCTAACACTGTTTTTATAGTATTTGTAAATATCATATGTCTGTTTTTTCTTCATTCGTTAAAGCCATTTTTGGCAAATATTCAATGACTCGTACAATAACAAAATGTCATTAAGTGTGACAAATTGAAAGTCAAATTTAGAATCATCGAAGTCAAAGCCAATTATGAAGAACAATTTTTTTTAATATCTCCGGTTTTTCAAAAAAAAATTATACCTTATGATACATCATTGAAAAGGTAATAGCAGTTCTATTCAAAACAAAAAGAATCAAATGTAGCGCCCATGAGAAAAAATAAAGTTGATGATGGTGGCCTGAAGACGAAACGTCGGATATAAAATCTGAAAACAACATTATACAGGCCGTTTCTTTTATCATGTGGTAAAATTACTATATTCTAAACCATAAAGACGATTAAATGGGAAAAAATTTAACTATTGTGGTGAGCAGTACATTGGTCAGAGAAAATCTACGGGGACTCTCGCTCTTCCCGACTTATACAGGGAAAACTAAAAATGCTGTTTTCGGTTTTTTACGAAAATATAAAAAAATTAAAGAGGAAAGTTTTATTGTATTCAAAATGTACTAGAACTACGTAAAGATAAATTTTTATTTAAACGTAAAACACCGAAAACAGCATTTTCAGTTTGGGAAGGGCAAGAAGGTAAATGATCATTACCTTTTTTTCCCATTTAATCGTCTTTGTATCTATTACGGTTTAGAATATAGCAATGTTACCACATGATAAAAGAAACGGTCTGTATAGCAGGGGAAAAGTGGCAATATAGAAGCGTGATTTATGTTCGAATCCTCCGAAAAAAATTAAAACCATTTTTCAAAATATCTGTTCTTTCCGGATATCTCCGAATATACTCGGAATTTCAGAACATTCACAATGACATTTTGTTGGTCAGATAAATAAGTAACTTTTCCCAAATTTAACCATCTTCGTATCTCTCATAGACTCCGAGTTCCCAAATGGTGAGGATTGAATTTGAAACACCCTGTATAGATAATATCCCAAGACCATGCCAAATAGACTATTATTTTCTTCATAATTCTATCGAGAGTATCTTGAATTTCGACAATTTGATTAGACCAATGTATGAACATTATTAATCAAAGAATAAAGAAAAATTGAATTGTTCTAAAATAGTCACTCAAGATGAACTGAACAAATATTTTTTTATGGTCGAGTTACGAGTTGATGATTTGTACAAAACATCTTATGCAATCATACAGAATATCCGCTCATATTCTCACTGAATAAGGTTATATACAGAGTGTTTCATAATTGAATGCTGCCTCTAAAGGGCGATAATCGTTTGGATGATTTCAAGAAAAATTCTTATGTGAACCACTTTATTTCTGAGATACAGGGTGTTGAAATCTATCAAAAATAATAATCACTTATACCACTTGTACCACTTGTCTTCAAATAAATATTATTTTTGTAATTGTCCTCTATCTTCTCATTAAAGTGGCCTCTTATCTTTTTGTCGTCCGCCGGAGGACAGTTTTCTTTTGACTTGAAATATGAAATCCATTAACTGAGACTAAGCACTAACAGAAATCGAAAATGGTCTATCGGACGAAAAAAGGCAAGAGACCATGTTTATAAGAAGATGGAGGACGATTGAAAAAGTAGTATTCATTTGACAAGAAACAAAATAGTTTTGCAATTTTCGAATCTAATTAGTACTGGCTGACAGTCTATTCAGCACCTAAAACTACATAAAATGCTGATTTTATGAATAATCAATTACAAGTTTTTTCTAAAACCTCTTACCGAGAAAAAGAAAATCTCTGTCACTACCAGTCTTTATATTAAAATGAAATTCTCTTGGTACTTATAACAAAAAATCGAAATCCTGCTGGAAACCAGGGGAGAATTTAACTAATTTAAAATTTTGAATAATAATTTTTGCAAGAAAACTTTGTTCTATCATTAACAGATTTTGGCAGACTGGTGTTGAAGGTTCAGTTCAGAGAAAAAATTATTGAGTTCTCTTCTCACTTTAAAGTTTTTAATATTACTTAATTCCTGCAAGAAATTTTTTTCTATCGTGAATTTTGACAGTTCATTTTCTGTTGGAAGAGGTTAGGAGGAATGCTCTCTCTGACACTAACTTTGAAAAACTGGTAAGTAATACTGAAAATTAATAATGTAAACATATTTTGAAAAATAAAAAATATTAATAGCTTCTTACCAAACAGCTTTTTTACATTATACGGCCCACCCTCGTAAAAAATGGTTTCATACGTTGTTCTAAAATCAATAGTTTTAAAGTTATGATATTCTGAACGACTATAAAGAATAAGACACTTTTTAATCATAGTTGATCACCGAATGTAGAAAAGAAAAGGATTGAGAGAAACAAAAAATCCAACCGGTTGCAATCTGGTGAGCGGGGAGGCCAAGGCAGTGGACCTGCTCTTTCAATCCACCGATTCAGAAACCGTGAGTTTAAATAATTACGTACAGTTAAACGAAAATGAGATGTAGCACCATCGTGCTTAAACCATAGACGCTGAGGAATGATTAAAGGCACGGAGTCTGAATAACCTTCTAAATTGATTGGTAAGAAGTGTAAGTTTTGTCGCCGTTTAAAATTTTCGGAAAAAAATGGTCTATTTATTTCATTCTCTACTATTCTAGCCCATACATTTAGTTTGGACTGCTCCTGATTTTATACAGTCCAGACATGAATACTGTGGAAATTTACTACTCCATCGCGGCTAAATTTAGCCACGTCAGTAAAAAGGACGCCAGATAAAAAATTCGGGTTTCTTTCGCACTTTTTTTAGTACCCACCACAAGAACTGCATGTGTCGCGGAAAATCCTGATGAAGTGCTCCTTGAACACGTTGAACATGGTAAGGGGATTTACGTGTAAAACCTGCCAGACAGTTACAGGACGAAAACCTTATTCCACAGCTATTTGCCTAGTGCTAAATCCAGAATTTTCGTCAATGTGGTTTAAAATTGTTACTCTATCACTGGGTTACGGACCTCGCGCGGTCTGCCCGCATCGTTTCTGGGAATCTGGATTTTACCGTACTCGCGAAGGATACGATGAACGTTTGCAAAAATTCGGTCGTTGGGTAGACGGCGATTAGAAAATCTTTTTTAGTACAACCTTCGAGATTCAACTGAATTACCATTAGCCAGGCCATAAACAAAATGGATGTCAGCGAGATGATCATTTGAATAGTTTTCTATTTCGACTCACAAGACACAAAACAAAATTTACAGTATACCGAAAAACACAAACGCCACACTACAATTTGTATATAAATTATTATGGGAAAAAAAGTCTTATTTTGACCCCAGGTATACGCTCTTGGAATATTTGAATCAATTCAGAAGCACCCTGTACACATCTGTTCATGATTCCACAAGGCTCACCCTAGCCAGCATTATATCTTTGGGAGATTTCTTCGTTTGCCCTGTGACTTGGTATTTGGGTCACCAAGTTCTAAAGAAAAAGAGGTCCAGGATTAAGCAGACGAACTGCGAGATAGCTTGTATGGGATACACGAATTTGCGAGAAAAAGGTTGAAGATAACCAGTGATAGAATGGAGGCTCGATACGATCCTGAGGCCAATACTGGTGGATTTAAAGAAAGAGATCGAGTGTAGCTGTACTGTAGATGTTTTTCTACACTGATCATTCTGGAGAACAGAAAGATCCCAAAAAATCTATGCTCGAATTGAGTACACAGGGTGTTAGGTAAACATGGGCAAAAATTCAAGGGGATATTCCTTGACCTATTCTAAGAATATTATTTTGGTCCATGATGATTTTTGAAAAACCCCGTTGTTTCGAAGATACAGGAAGAACAAAATGTACGACATTAACAATATTTTATCATCAAGAAGGACATGTGAAGTTGCTTAATCTACGATAAATGTTCGAAATGACTTCCTCCAGCCTGGATACAAGCATTCAATCTTCTCGTCATGGACTACCGAACTCTTTCAAACTCACCAGTGACGTTTCTAGGTGAGTTACACCTAGCAATTATCCGATTTCGCAAATCATTCAAATTCGCCAATGGAGTAGCGTAAACTAATGACTTCAGATATCCCTAGAAGAAATAATCCAGGGGGTGTAAGTCTGGGAATCGAGCAAGCCATGCGTGTGGCCACCTCGAAAATCCATCGATATCTGTAAGTTGCTGTTAAAATATAAAATTTTTGGTACTTGATAAACTCATGACGTACATCCTCCTTTCATTTACATTGATGATTTCACCAAATATCGAATATGGATATCGTAAATTTTGTTTGCCCTATATCTTCAAAACAAAGGGGTTTTTCAAAAATCATCATGGGACAAAATATTCTTACAATAGGTCAAGGAACAACCCCTTGAATTTTTGCTGCTTGTTTATCTAACACCCTGTATGAGGCGACACATTTCACTCGGAGGAAAAAGTGTTTGGAAGATTCAGCTAGTTGAAGTCAGTTTAGTAGTTTAAAAAGATCCAAGTGTTTTCAATTATTAGCTAGTGTATTAGTTGTGTTTTTATAGCTACGTTAAAAAAAACAGTTTGATGTGCTTCGTTTTTTCCCTTTGACTCTACAAGTCTGCTTGTCGTGTTGCACCAATTTTTCCGTTCTGTTTTCTTGATCTTGATAACCGTTCTTATGGCGTCTCTTGTTTCGGAGTTCGATTGGATGCACGATGATATTGTTGGGTTTACCAGTTCGGTTTTGCGTAGTGGTGCATGTGACAGAATTGTATATAGGTATGTTTCCAATAAATCATGTCAAGAATGTCGAATAAAACCATAAATAATATTTGAATTGCGAAATATGTCGGCGGTTTTAATCTAGGTATTATTGTTATCGCAGGGATTATACAAGGTAAGAACAGAAATAGCCTTTGTATTTTTTAGGCAAATATAAAAAAGGTGTTCAGTTTTCATCAAAATAACAAATCTACATATTCATTATTTTCTTCAGTATACGTGTTCGTTCATTAATCGATCTGTGGAATCCAAACAAATGCTACAGGCTGGGATAATCTAAATATATCTCTGAACGAACTTGGTTACGTATATAGTTAGTCATACAAAGGACCACGCTCACTTCTAATGCAAAGAGTCTTCCTGTCATAATCAAATCGATCAAAATTTAATTGTGTTGGCCCACTGAATAGTTCTCATGGGCACACATAAATTATAACAATTTCTCAGTTACACAAGATGGAAATAATTTCCAGTATGAAGCCTCAAAGTTGTAATATAAGTCGAAATTCGTATGGGAATTGAAGTTTCTGTTTTGAATATTTTCAATAAAATGGTAAAAAAATATGCATTGTTTTATATATTGAAAAAACAGAGAGAATAAGCGTCACTGTTATATTATATTTATATAGAAATACTCTCAATTATGTTTAGCGATGTCATTGGCGATTATTTCAAATGGACTGGCTGCCTACCTTGTACTGGCGCATTGGGGCTTTCAGTCGTATTCGAGGTCTACTGCTGGCTTACAGCATACTTTTTTTACCATTTCTTGATGTCAGCTTACCAATTGGCCTAGTAAAACCAATTCCTCACTGTCTGAAAGTCATATTCTTGCATTCTCTCAATCCAGCATGCTACCTGACCCTCAGGTTTTTAAAACTGTAGAAACCATTTGAAGGCTGAATGGTCAGTTTTCAACAGTAATCTTCTTCTATATACGTACTTGTGAAAGTGCTCTACTCTACTCCTTTGACAACAGCCAACAGCTCCCGCCTGGTGACATAGTAATTGCGCTCCGGTTTACTGAGGATCTTGTTGAAGTAACCGATGACAGAACTGATCCGAGTCCCTCATTACTGGCGTCTGTGTCAAAAATGAATCTTCCATTCGGAAGGGTATAGATCAAAACTGGAACGTTGATCAGTGCTGATTTGAAGTTCCTGAATGAGTATTTGCATTCCTCGGATCACTGTACCTGGGTTTGCCCTTCCATGAATCATGTTGGGTGTTTGGCGATTTTAGCCTCCGATCAAATAACCTAGATGAGTAAAATACTCAAATAGAACTGAAGGTAACATCTTTTCATGTTGCCATGTCGCAATTTTTTAAGGATACAATAAGCATGTCAGCTCTAGATTTTGATATCTGTCGAGTATATTCATGGCAACGAAAACCCAAAAATACTGTCTTGGATGAAATATATAACAATAAGAAGGCAATTGAAACGTACATTGCAGCTTGTTGGGAGCATGTAAAAACGATAGTATTTCCTTCGTTGTCGATATAGTCTGGTCAGTACGGCAACGCTGCCTTTGAAATACCAAATGTCAAATATGACAGAACAAAAACAAAATATCTGTTTGTTTTCGTCTTTGGCTTATTGGAGTATTTTTTCGTGAATAAAGGGCAAATTCTGAGTTAATTTGTGTTTTTATTATTGAGCAATGGGGAAGCATTGTAAAATGTGTAAAAGACCATTTAAAGCTGCAAATCAAAATATGTCATTTTGTAGGTAAGTTACTAGTGTCGTTACTATCGTTAAAGGGAAACCAAATTGGAAGAGAGAAAAATGAATGAATTATGAAAAAACATGTCAATTAGAGCATCGGCTGTTCTCAAAATCCTGTGGAGATTATTCCATCATAATTTCAGGTTTCCATTCCATATTGGGTCTCCATTATTTCTATTTTATTGAACCTCAATATTTCTGATAACAACGCACGACACTGCCTTTGGGGGAAGATGTCCCTTGCACACAAATTTTAATGCGTGAGCGGCGAGTTACTCATCTTGGTTGTGTTATTTGATCGGAGATTTTAGCAAAGTCCAGCACATATCGGCGATAGCAGGTGCACAATCTGAAGCTGGTGTATGTCTTTAGGAATGGGCCAGTCCTTCACAGCTTTGATCTTCTGCTCAGCTACTGCTACTCAATAACAATATGGTAGAGATATCGTTCTTCTCTTTATGAAAGATGACTCCTTCAAATCTTTCTGGAACATTCTAACTTTACTCTGACTTTTTCAGGATTATTTCGCAGCCTCAAATTCCAAAGCGCGTGCCTGTGCATCTACCAGGTGTGCTAGACGAACAAATATCAATGCTTGCCTGATTTCTGTGTCCATTCAAAAATGTCTGAACCGCTTATGGCTCCTTTATCTTTTCTGGTGTGGTTAGATATGCAAGGCGAACCAAGTGTGCAGTGCCAGCTTCAAATTCCTTCAGGAGTTCGCTTGATTTCTGGCAGTGGTTTTTTAGCTGCGAATGGTATACGTGTTCTAGGTGGCCTGGCCACACCGTAGCTCTAGATATAGAATAACTCGGAGTCATCTCCACAATTTGATATCGTTTAGTTAGGTGATGGTAGAGTAGTGATAACTATCGATTAGTTATTCGTAACCTAACCTAACTAATCGATATTAAATTATAGAGATGACTTTGAGTTCTTCTACTTCGTAAAATCATACGACTCCACTTCGAGATACAATGTACTTCTACCACAGGTAGTTCTATATGTTTCATCAGCTGTTCATAGTCGTCTTTTTCTTTGGCACTGAGGGTTTGTAAAAGATTCGTTGCTTCTCCCCGCAATGCTGGTGTTGATGGTATAGCTCTCTCTTTCTCCTGTATTCCAATATTGTTTTCTGCAACAAGAATGTTCGTATCATCTGCATAGTACACTATTTGACGGTGCCATTTTATTAAGAGTTATTAGCAGATCAGTTGAATAGATATCAAAAAGATGTGGACCCAAAACTGAGCCTTGGGGGATGCCTCTATTGATGCTTTACTCAGTACGCATCATGTTACCTATCTTTACTACCCTGATATCTACCAGTCAAATATGATTTGAATGATTCTAGACAGGGGCCGCGTACTTTGTACCGAGATAATTTATGTATCAACAGTTCATGATCGACACAGTCGAATGCACGAGAAAAACAAACCTATTAGATGCAACCTATTTTCTATAGCTATTACCACTTTCCTGTTGAATTCATGCAGTGCAGTTTCTGTACTACGGTTGCATGTAAAACCATGTGGAGGTGGTAATAATGAATGTTGATCAAAAAATGAGAATGGTTGATCTTTCATTTTGAGTTCGTAGATTTTTGAGATACTCGAAAAGACACTGATAGCACGGTAATTGTAATAAATATTACTCCCTTTTTATAAATACCCTAACACTTATACCCTATACTTTCTGATGTATTCATAAAAAGGTACAGGGTCATTGTTAAGATGAATATTGGCTAACACATGTCATCCATAGGCATAAATTTGTAGATTCTATTTTTATTTTAACCGTGGGACTCTACAGCAAACACTACCCCAGTATCTGCTGACACTATATTACACAGACTGGTGACGATTACACAACAAATCTTGTGTGTCTCAATTCTTATATGAGCAAAGAAGCTTTTCTCATTTTCTTCGAAAATTCATTTGATATCGATTGTATTTTTGTTATGAGTTATATAAAAGATACTGAATGTTGTTAGACCCCATTTCGGTGTTTTCAATAAATATAAAAAAATAAAAAAGTCAGATGACTTGTGTATAGATACATTTTATCTGTTTGAACCGTAATGAAATGCATCGATGAAATTCACTTCAATAATGTACTTCCCGAAATAATACAGACTAACCATAATTATTTTTGAATTGTTTTGAATTTAACAGTAATTCAGTTCACCCGTAGTAGCTATAAAATCGCTGAGAACTCTGCCTAATGATTCCGATACAATCTGCCAATTTCGTGTTGGTAACTAGCTTCAATTAAACTCATCCAAAAATAGATAGGGACTTATTTAAAGCCGACTAGCAATATAACAATGCTAAACTTACTCAAGATCGGTTCATAAAGATTTGGACAACTAACTCATTTTTAGATAAGCTGATTATGTTCGGAAATACGTATTTTTATAGACTCGTAAAGTCATATTCGCGGTGACCCAAACTGCAGGAGGGACAAAAGACACATTTTCTAAAATGATACAGTGGTTGAAAATTGGTCTGACAGACTAGGTCTAAGTCTCTCAATTGATATTGTAAGAAAAATCAGTGTAAAAAATATAATTTTGTTATTTAAATATGAGTTCTTAGAAAAAGTACGCGTTTATGGGGATGATGTAATAATCGAAACTTTCACTGGAAAATAGGTAGAAGTATTTCATTCTATTCTATTCTTAGTGTTGCTTCACGCACTGGTTTATAGTTAACTCTACATGTTAAAACTCCAATTGTGTCTTGCAGTTGCTAATAATCAACAATAATTATTATTCAAGAATCAACCCTCATTTGTTTTGTTCCAAGAGTTCCGAGATTATTTCAGGAAAAATTCGATAAATTTTCTTTTATAAAATATTCGAAATAAAAAAAAACACTATAAATGAAAATGATGTTTGTCATATTTCAAATATACATATAATAATAATAATAATAATAATAGGTCTTTATTTCCCAATAATAATACATTAGTAACAGTAAATGACATTGGGAAAAAGCCGAAGATCAGCTGGATGTGCCTCACGACACAGCCTCTGTTTAAAAAAAAAGAAAAAAAAAAGAAGAGAAAACTAATACTAAATTTGAAATACCTACAGCATTTTGTAATTTTACCAAATAAAAAGTAGAGATACATCAAAAACGTGAACAGTGGATATTATGATAACAGAAAACTATGTATATTTAATCAGTTCTTTCAGTAATACTCAGTCAATCTTGTTCGTCACTTAGATATCTTTTGAAAGCTTTTTTGAAATGAAAGAGGGACAAAGTCTTCAGCTCCTCAGAAATTGAGTTGTACACCTTCGTTATTTGATAGGAAAATGATCTTTTGAATAGTTCTGTTCGATGAGCAGGAAGCGTAAGTTTACCTTTGAATCTGACATTGATGTTGTGAATATCAGTTCGATATCTTATTTTATTTAAAAGGTATTGTGGACACTTTTCCGTAATTATTTTATGGTATAAACATGCAGTGTGTAGCCTCATTCGTTTCGACATATTGAGCCAATTAGTGTCTTTCAGTTTGTGAGATATACGATGACCACGTCTTATACCATGAATCAAGCGGAGACAATTATTTTGAACAACCTGCATTCTTCGTTTATCTTCCGAGTCTATAGACGGACTGAATATTGCACTTCCAAAATTAAATCTTGATGAAACTAATGATTCGCATAATATAGTTTTCACCTTTTTGTTGAAGCAGTGTCTGCTTACATATATCATTTTCAAGTTCATATAGGCAATACTGATATATTTGTTCATATGGTGTTTAAATTTTAAATTTGTATCTATTACTACACCAAGATTTTTCGCCTGTTCAACTGGAGCAATAAGATTCCCTTCGATGGTGATTTTAAAGGTAGTGGCTAGATCACTAACAATATTTTGATTACCAAAGACCAATAGAGATGTTTTAGTAGCATTAATATGAAGTGAATGTCGTCTAGAGATGGCAATCAATGAGGATATATCATTATTTAATGCCTCCACAGCGCCATTCATGTTCATAGGGTCGAAAGACAGATGTAGTTGCGTATCGTCTGCATAAAAATTAATTGTCGAGTTGTTTATAGCTCGTTGGAATTCGGAGGTATATAAAATGAGTAGAAGAGGTCCCAGAATGGAGCCTTGTGGTACGCCGCAAGATATCCCTAAGGAGTCTGATATTTCGTTTCCTATTTGTATTCGTTGTACCCTTTCACCTAAGTTACTTCTGAAAAATTGGACCGCAGTATTCGATAGGCCAATATGTTCTAGAATAGCAAATAAAATGTCATGACTAATAGTATCGAAAGCTTTGAAAAGTCTAAGAGTACTAGTGCGGTGACTTTTTTGTCATCGGTTGCTCTGAAAATATCATCCGTGATATTCAGAAGTGCCGTTTCGCAACTATGTAGTGGCCTAAAACCAGATTGAGTTTCAGGTAATAAATTATGTTCCGATGAATGCAGAAACAATTGATTGTAGACAATTCTTTCCAAAATTTTTGACATGGCTGGCAAGATACTTATTGGTCTCAAGTCTTTGAATGTTTCGGGATTACTTTCCAATAGCTTGGGAATTCACCAGTATGAAGGCAGACATTTATATGTGTTATATATGGTATTATCAGCGGGCAGCACATGAGTATTAGTTTTATATTGATTTCATCAGAGCCCTGTGCGTTAGATTCCATGTTATATATGATTTTCTGTATATGAGATTCGTCGATTTGTTGAAAAATTAACTCTGTATTATTTATTCTTCTGTTGTTTTTGTAGAAAGTGATGATGTCTAAATCAGGAAGAACGTGTGGAATTGTATTTATAAAATAGTTATTAGGTTCACTAGCTTTTTTTAATTTTTCTGGGAGGTCTATGTTCTTTTTTTTTTCGTGCTCAAAAAACTTATGTCCTTCCACATTTTGTCTACTCCGTTGGTTCTTAGTAAATGTTGAAAATACGCTCTTTTTCATTTTTACAAGCAAAAGTGGTATAATTTCTGAGTGTTTTATAATATTCATAATGAACAGGGTTTTTCGATTTTTGCCATCTGTTTCTCGCCTTAGCACGTAATTTCATGAGTAGGCGAATATTATCTGTAATCCATGGTGAATAATTCTTGGTGATTTTGATTTAGGAGCATGCTGGTTGAAAGTAGTCAGAATACAGCAAGTCAAGCTGATGAATAATGTTCATTGGCTCAACATGGTGTTGGAAGTTACCGTTTCAGACACTTAGATCTGTAAGCTTCATTCTCACTTTATTCATTTCCAGTAGAGAGAGACAAACAGAGGCAATGATGAAAAACCAACTTTTTGAGAGTAACTTTTAACAATATTCTTCAGTTTTGAAATTCCGAATGGTCCACTTGAAACTATGACAATTATGAAAACTCCGATTTCAGAAGAAAAAGTACAGTTGTGAACAGTGGAGCGCCCAAGATTTTTTTCTGGGGGGACGACAGCGCCCGACAGCACGATAACTACCGATAGGAAAGGACGCTTCCAGATCTAAGAAATGTCGTGAAGTATTCTATCGGTCGAATCTTGGGGGGTTCAAACCCCAACCTCCCTCCCTTGGGTACGCCACTGGTTACGAATCTATTTTAAAGAATATTCTCTATAATACAGCTTTCACTGGGACCCAGTTTCAATAAGAATAGTGCGAGTTTCTTGGCCAATTTAAAAAAAAAATAAATAAAAACATTTCTTATATTCTTATTGGGCCATGTTTTGATACGTAGGCATAACTTTTAATTGTGAACAACTTTTCCTAATAAGATTTTGCTGAATTTTCTGAAAAAAAGACTACTTCACTATCGTACAATTTTTATATTTTTTGACCTACCTGTATGCCGTTTGACTTGCAACCATTTTAAGAGCATCTAATATAATTACATCAATTTTGACATTTTTTGTATTTTGGTTCTGCAAATAATTGAAAAAATTCCCATATGTTGCACACTTAAATGGCCACACTGTATACAGTCTGTTTCATATCAATTATGATATATCATTGAAAAGGTAATATATGGTTCTATTCAAAACCGAATTAATCCGATGTAGCGCCCATAAGAAACAATAAAGTTGATGATGGTGGCCGGAAGACGAAACGTCGGATAGCAAATCTGAAAACACCATTATGTAGCAGGGTAGAAATGGCAATGTGAAAGCGCAATTTATTTACGAATCCTTCAAAAAATTAAGCCAGAAAAAATTAAAAACCATTTTCCAAAATTCTTGTTTTTTCCGGATAATATATATGAAGTTAGCAAGGCCACTTGACGGAAAATTGATGAAACCATTTCCGGTAATTTTCGAATAATTGTCGAGAATTTTTCGTGAAAGAAAAAAATTTGTCGCGCTTATAGTTTTTTTTATGTGGGGTGGCTGTGCTAACTTTATATTAAGTTAGTACTGCCACTAATATAACTTGACAAATAAACATCAAATTTTATTACTGTGGTAACCAACAGTAATTGTCGAAGTCTATTTGAGGTAAAGAAAAATTTGAAAAATCTTTTCTTTACAGTTTATATATATATTTTTTATTGAAATTCTTGATATTCGGGGAAATTTTGAGTAATTGACAACTCCGCATACCTATAAGGATAATTAGAGCTTTTTTCATTAAACTATTGTCAAATATGAATTTATGCATTCTTTCTGAAACAAATGAAAAATTTATTGTGTAAAATAGGAAAACTCAGTGTTCAATGAAAAAACATATTAAACTTGGTGCATAGGTAATATCGAGAGACTGGAAATAATTGAAATTTACCAATTACAGGTAGTTTTTCTGCTTTCTGAAATTTCAAAGTTCCACGACAAATTTGATGTAGTTATTCGACAATTGATGAGTTAGTTTTCAGGAGCAGAATAAATAATCCAACCAAATTATGTGTGTGTACCACTAAGAAAAGGAAATTTCTCCATTATTCAGCATTTAAAAGTAATTTCCCGGGTCGTCAAGAATGAAAATTTTCACGACAAATATGTTTTCGTCGTTCGACAATTGTTCCTCGAATTTCCGCACAAAAAATAATATTTAATTATCATACAGAGCGTGAGTAATACCGATAGACTGGAAATAATATAATTTTACCATTAACAGGTGAGTAGTTTTTCCGCTTCAGGATATTTCAACGTTTCACGACAAATTTGCTTTTGTCATTCGACAATTGATTATTTAATTTTCAGGGGCAGGGGCAGAAAAAATAATCTAAACAAATTATGTTGTGTGTATTACTGAAAAAAGAGAATTTCTTCATTATTTTGCAATTTAAAGTAATTTTCCGGCTATTCATGAATGAGAATTTTCACGACGAATATTGTTTCAACGTTCGACAATTGTTCCATAAATTACCTACCAATTGTTACTCAAAATTTCCCCGTTTATCAAGAATTCCAATAAAAAATGCATATATAAGCTGTAAAAAAAAGATTTTTCAAATGTTTTTTACTTCAAATAGACTTCGACAATCACTCGACAATTGTTGGTTACCACAATGATACAATTTGATGTTTATTTGTCAAGTTATATTAGTGGCAGTGCTAACTTACAGCCACCGCATATAAAAAAAAGCTAGAAGCGCGAAAAAAATTTTTCGTTCACGACAAATTCTCGACAATTATTCGACAATTACTGGAATTAGTTTTATCGATTTTCTGGTAAGTGGCTTTGCTAACTTTATATACATTTCCGGATATCTTCGAATATACTCGGAACTTCAGAACTTTCTCAACCGCATATTCTTAGTCAGGCACAATTTTTTGTCATCTCCTCCTAGAAATATAATAAATTTTATCTTCGAAATTTTTCACCGAGCCACACACACGCCTCTGTTGACATTTGCCCCAATTTAACCATCTTCGTATCTCATACAGTATACAAGATCCCGATGGTGAAGATCGAATTTGAAACACCCTGTATAGGCCAGATTGGCCGTAGTTTAAATGAAAGCTTAGGAGATCATTTTAGAAGTTACAGGTTGAATAAACAGGATTCAAACCATGTCAACCACCTCATTGACAATACCTTAGAATAACGTCATATATAATCCAGAAATTTTGCGAATTTTTACTAAAGTTCTGCAATAAAAAATATTGGTGTCCAAAAATACCTATGTGATAGTTACAATTTGATTCGGAATGAGCAGTTATACCTGTATAATAATTCTCCAATAATTACCTACCTCGTTACTAACAACTCAACTGCTTCTTGATGATTATAACTCATACAATTGATGCTAATGAAATGATTCCATTATCATGTCGTTAGGAATATGATGTTTCTGTGTAAAGCTCAGATGATGACACTGTGTGTGGAAACAATTATTAGCCCTGTAACAGTATATTTTTTTCTGTTCAAATTGAAAGATTTTATTTCGTATCTATTTATCACTCATTAAAACAAAACAACAACACGAGCCATATTGCACTTTTTCAGATGATGAATCATTAAACAGTGAACAAATTTGAATAATTTTTCGGTAGATATGTACAGCTCACCAGAAGAAATCAAAATTTCTGGAAGTACATATGCAAAATTGAATAATTTGTTCTTCTTCTTTAGATGTTTAAAGTGGCATTGATTGCTTAGATCATTAGCCATTGTGTTCTGGGTTTACTAACTCCATATACGCCACCTTACGAGCAGCTCTGTTAATTTGAACGCAACAGTGAATTGTACAGGACTCACCCCAGTCAAGCCACGAGATTTTAACAATTTAATCGGTGAAATTAAATTGAAAAAATCCCATCTCCGTCTGCGGCTCGAACCCGGAACTTTTAGCCCCTAAGCCGGACGCCATCCCACTGCGCCGACGTCAAAATTGAATAATATTATGGAATACACAAAATGAAAATTGATAAAAAATAATCGAGGCTTTAGCTTATTTCCTATACAATATAATGTCGGCAAACGTCAAACAAAAAATAATTCAACTGCTTGATTCGACTGCCAAATCACTCCAAAGTTTTTCTACAAGAATATACTTGCAATACTTCCTGTAACAGCTACCAAATGGTAATCGAAAAGAGGTGTGTCTATCTACATACCAGTTTCACGGTTCACCCGATCATCAGTGCAGTCCCGGACACAACATGCAAACGATTTCCACTTGGTTTTGTCAACTGGCCCCACGGCAACGTCGACAAACCACTAAGAAAGTGTGCACCAGAGCCTTCTGTAGTACACAGATTTCGTTTGAGCCAAAGAAACATCATTTCATCATGAAAAATATTCACAAAATGAAAATTGATTGAAAATAATGGGGTCTTTCGCTTATTTTTTCTGTTCGACGTTTGCCGACATCCTATTGTATAGGGACTAAATGAAAGGTTCAGAGCCCAAGACGTAGATTTGTTGGTTTGGCCATGGCTTCACAAATGCGTGGACTTTGTAGGAGGGGTTGAAGGGGCATATAATAGTCAGCTTAGTTCCACGAACCAGCTTCATTTACTGATGCAAAATGGTGGAAAATATAAACGTACTTACAAATTAACAGATAAAAAAAAGCTGATGATATTATAAATTCTCTGAGAAAGAAATAGTTTTTGAGAAATATTGTATAACATACATACATTGATCCCATCTCTTTCAGGAATGAAACACATTTGTTTAACTGAAAAAAAGTTTCAGTCAGAATTTACAGGCAAAGTTTCTCTAATAATGCAACAAAATACAGAATTATCAAGAAAGAAAAATTTATTAATAGCGTGTGATTCCACCAATATTGGCTATTACTGCTTCAACTCCGCGAGGCAAACTTGAAATTAAATGATCCAATTCATTTTGATCTAGGATATCCCATAAACGTGGAACAACTTGCCTCAGTGACCTTACTTCCCAAACTGGTGGTTGATAAGAATTTCCCAAGCATGTTCAATGCAGTTTAAATCAAGAGAGTGCAAGGGTAATGGCACATGATTGATTTTATTGATTGCTATTCGTTCTTGTACTACCCTGGCTCTGTGCGGGCGAGCGTTATCATCTAGAAATCTGAAATTGGGCTCCAAATTCCAATGGTAATTATTCACCATGTTATCAATGATGTCATCGGCAAAAATTTCACCTGTCACTGTGCCTTCACAAACATACAACTCCGACCTCCGTAGAAAATTCCACCACAGACCATTACACCTCCACCTTGAAATGGATGTACTTCTTGAACATATCGGTCATCAACTCTTGAATTTCCTGGTCTCCAGACAAGAACTGTTCGTCTGTCAGCATGAAGACAAAAGCGGCTTTCATCGCTGAACATCACAGTACGCCACTCATCATTCCGATTGGCTCTTTCATTGCACCAAAGCAAACGTTGAGCTCTATGAACTCAATGGAGGTCGTCTTCTAGACCTATAGCAATGTAAACCTGCGCCATTCAATCGATTTGAAACCATCCGAGGGGTGATACGAATTCTGGTGGCAGCGAAAAGGTCCTGGCTGAGCAACGTGCAGTTTGCTGTTGGATCCATCCTACCTCCTCTTCGGTCCTCGCTAGCATTTATCGATCTTGGTCTACCCTCCCTATGCCTGTTCATGACAGATCCAGTCTCATTAAATCGGTTATTGAGTCGGGAAATTAAGATTTTCCAAGTCCGCTGAATGGTTCTGGCCCGATCAGTGGCGTTGATGCCTCTTTTCGTACCAGGGTATCTGCTTGTCCATTGCCCTCCATTCCGACGTACCCCGGCACCCAGAGGAGGATTACCTTGTTGTTCCTGCCTAGATCATTAAGTTTGTCTAGGCATTTCCCGACCATCTTTTAGTTGATGTTATATGAGCTCAACGCTTTGATGGCTGCTTGACTATCGGAGAGGAATGCGATTTCCTTGTTCCGGTATTTCCTGTCGGGGTTGAATTGAATGCACCATTCTGTGGCGTGGATTTCCGCTTGAAAAATACTGGGCCACTGTGAATATTTGGTGCGAGGCCCAAAGACTCCTGCTTCAGTTCCGTCGGGAGCTTTGGACCCGTCCGTGTACCATGTTATCGTATTCTTTCCCAGTGCTCGGATGGATTCTATGCTCCATCCACTCTTGGTATTTAATTCAGTCCGAAAAAAGTTCTCAAAATTAAATTTCCTGGTAATTTCGTCAGCAAGGTGTGCACTTTCGGTGGGTACGTTGTGTGATGTCCCTTTGAGTCTGACTTTAGCCAACTTGAGGTTTGTCCCCCAAGTAGTTCTCCTCACCATGATATGGAGAGGAGTTAGGTCCAGAATTACCTCTATTGCTGCTGTTGGAGTCGATCTCATTGCTCCTGTTATACAAAGACATGCTTGTCTTTACACTTTCTCCAGGATTTTCTTTGTTATGGCGAGTTCGGTTCTGCCGTGCCACACTACTGCTCCGTAGGTGATCATATGTCTCACTATCATGGCGTACATCCATCGCAGTATTGATGGGTTACAGCCCCACGTTTTTTCTGCAATGTTCCTGCACACCATCAGTGATGATTTTGCCTTGTTAACTATCTTTTCTACGTGTCTGTTCCAGAAGAGTTTTGAGTCGAGAATAAACCCTAGGTACTTCACCTCTTGCTTCCATTCTAAGTCTGCTCCGTCGAAGCGAACAGCCCTTAGGTGCTGAAACTTTGTTCTTCTAGTGAATGGTACCACTGTAGTTTTTGATGAGTTGATTCTCAACCCCACAGGAAGGCACCATCTTCTGGTAGTCTCTAGATCCCTTTCTATGAGATCGCAGAGGGTTTCTTCAAATTTGCCTTTGGCCATAATGACTATGTCGTCAGCATATCCAAGGCAAGTGAGTCCGTTCCCGGTTAGTGTTTCGAGTAGTTCGTCTACTACGAAACTCCACATCAGAGGTAATAGTATCCTTCCTTGTGGGCATCCGCTGTTTGTGCTGATCCGAAAGCAGATATAGCTCACTTTCGGGCGAGGGGTGTTGTCGAATGCCCCCTCTATGTCTAAGAAGTCGCATAGAGCCATTTCTGTATGCTCGAGTGATCTCTGGATGCTTTCGGTAAGCACGTACAGAGCGGTTTCCGTTGATCTGCCCGACCTGTAGGCATGCTGCCCGGGGTGTAATGGCACCCTCTCCAGTATTTCGGTTCTAATATAGTTATCTACCATCTTCTCCATTGTCTTCAGGTGGAAGGATGACAGACAGATTGGTCTGAATGACTTCGGGAGGGTAGGGTCCTTCTTTCCTACTTACGGAATGAAGGTTACCCGTGCTCTCCTCCAGTTGCTGAATCTGGTTGCTTTAATAATAAATGGCAGTTGTTATAATGAATGGCAGTAGTTCCGTGTGCTCTTTTTGTAAAGGGGCCGGAAATATACCGTCAATTCCAGGTGACTTGAATGGTTGGAAGGAGTCAATTGCCCATTTCACCCTTTGGGGAGTGCATATGGTTTTTGCTTCCTCCCAGTCTTCTCGTTTGGCTCTACATAGTTCTTCCAGTGATCTGTCGGGTTCAAATGGTATGCTACCTGGAAAGTGCGTCTCCAGTAGGAGGAGAGCTCGTTGCTCTTCATCCTTTGTGTAGCTACCATCTGTTCTTCTGAGTGACATTTGTCTTTGCTCTCTGCCTCTCGCCATAGTTTTATACAATCTGGCTGCTGCGGGGCTTGATGTGATCGTCTCACAAAAGCTCCTAAAACTGTTCTTCTTGGCTTTCCTTATATCTATATTACAACAACAACAACAACAGCTAAGTAATTAACGAGTTTAGTTTGAGTATTAAATTAGATGACAATTCTGTATTATTGAAATCTCTGAAATTCATTCATACAGTAGGTACATATAATATCAATAGTCCTATCGATAGACCGAATGGGACAATCGATTGGACACAATGCGGTTGCATGGTACTATCCACTGCAAGAAGAACACCACCTTACCTGTAGTCGCTAGATCTATCTTTACGATAAACTACATAGTTGTTGGGGAACAGTTCTGAATTGAATACAGTGAATAAACCATGCATCCCTTATCCAGCTTTCTGTTATTGCAATAAACTTGCCAGAACGATTTTGAAGAAAGTGTGAGTTTTGTAATTGAGTCCGTTGCAATTCTGCTAATATATTGAGGTGATCTTATTGCTGATTACATTCAGCGAGTTGGTACTTTTTTTTCCATCCCAAGTTTCTTATTCAAATACCATTTTTTGCATTTTGATAATGGTTTGTATTGAAAAACCAGCTGGACATTGAAATATTAACGTGATTTAACATCATGAACAATAGATATAGAAAAATCGTTGAATTCTTTAGCGTCATCCCCAATTTTCATTTTATATCATTGTCAGAAAACGTGAGTATCAGAACTTTTTTCAGGGTTACGCTCTGTAGCAGATTCTGAATTAGAAGCTGTTATTTCCACGATATTTTGCAGGGTAAGAAAAAATAATTCATATTTTTTTGTGTGCACTTCAATTTGATATTATGAAGCGTACCTCTCGTTCAAATCTGACCCGTTGGCCATGGTTACCTTTGAATGAAATTTAAGCGACGTCCATGTCGCTAAATGAACACATCAACAGAATTGGATCATACCTGACGATATAGCACACAGTCTACCTATAAATAGAAGTTTCTCATCGTTGGCTAGTAAACAGTGACTGTGGGTTGAAAGCACCTGTTGTTGGCCGTATAATCCATACATTTTAATTAAAATAGAAAAGCCTTGCGTTCATCTGGTTTTAACACTCATAAGTCTTACCGTTCTGTGGCAAATTCCACGTTTTCGCGTTAAAAATGAGCCGCAAATAGTTTTCAAATAATTTAGTATAATTGAGAATGATTTGTTTGTCGATGGCGAAGGTTTGAAGACCTTCTTTGAGAACTGAATTATTCCAACAATTGTGAAGAATAGAATCGTTATCTACAGAAGGTGTGCAATAAATTGGGATATTAAATAAACATGTAACATGAATATGTAAATATATAGCTATAAGTAACATGATTAAAAATAGTACGAACGTTCTACGATGTTTACACAGACTATTACCACACAGTCAGGTACATTAATCAGTAACCACAAAGTTTTCTTTTACGTAAAATTTAATAGCTGTAATGTAACAAACTGTTGAACGAATGTTTCAAATAATATTTGAAATATGAAAATGATTGTGAGTCATAATGATCTCCGATTTATTCCAATAACGAGTGTTAGAAAATGAATTATCATTATTGCTGCCTCATTATGATAAACTGATTTGCCTGGGAGTCTTCAATATCGACATGTTGAGTTCGGATTTTATTGATCGACCTACTCGGTTTAGTTCAAACCATCAAGTCGCCAAGCCGTAGAATCTCCATTTCAACCACTCTCATTAGTGATTTGATTTCCATTCAAGAAATTGAATCCACCCAAAACACCAAAAGAACGTCAATATCACTCGACGCGCGTTTCGCCAACAATGTTGGCATTCTCAGGAGCTCCAAAAAGCGTACTAACTACAGATTGAAGAGCAATTGACCTCCTTCTGGAATGTGTCTTCCCAGAAGGACATATATGTTAAAAAAAATACAGTTTTTCTCGAATTCCGTTTTTTAAAGGAATCCGTTACATAAAATTTGGTGCTGCTGTCAACGATAACAAGAAAGAAAACAAAACAAAATATTTCATGTTAATGAAAAATAAATAAAAAATATGAATCACACAAAAGGCTAGTCTGAATATGAACCTTTCTGGACTTTTTATTGCTAAGTCAATTATCACATCATTGAAGTTCAGTTTTTCCATAAGGGAAGGAAGTAAAAAGAACTGAAAGGGATTTGAAGTTTTTTTGTGATAAACTATCCAGCTTATGTCAAAAGGCTTATCTTTTGTTGTAACGGCAGTCGCATGCGGAAAAGATACTCTTTACATACTTGTTTGGATGATGATTATCGTGGTAAAGGGGAAAATACTATTTGTTCTCAATACATTCTTGTTGAATAGCACTACTCGTATATTAATTGTCGTCCTAACACTTTCATCCTCCTAAGTTACGTGCTTTTGAATTAATTGAGGAAAAAAACTGGTGATTTTCCAAGTGGATATTGGAACGTGAATCAATATCTCGTCATTGCCAATGTTAATGGATTCCTTTTATTAGACTACACTGTGTAGATTTGCCACGGTGTTGTTTTCACATTCTGTCCCTGAATCTCAATAGTTTCTCATCAAGTTCACTTGAATAGCCTCAACTGCATACACAATACGCATACCCGGCATACCCCATCATTCGTTATAGATCCAAAGAGTTCAAACTTTATTCAAATTTGATACGTAAGGACATCTAGAGGCGAATTTCAGAGTTATCGAAAAACAAAAATCTGTAATTGCCTGACATGGCTGCCATCACACAATTGCTATACTCTTAATATAGTGTACTGTGCTTTGGTGCCAGATCTTAGATGGATTCAAATTTTGTAATCCAACTTGATGTATGATGAACCCAATTTTTTACAGTAGAATGAAGAAGAGTAAAAGTTGTATTGTTGGTAGTATTCTCTTCCAAGGGTACGCCATCTATCATTATTTTGATGAACTGATATAAAGTGTATCAGGTATTTCTTGTCGTAATCGGTTCAAATTGAGTTTAGAGATCTTTTTCAGTAAAGGAAACGAATAATTCTGACAAGGTCGAAATACCCTTGATTCGAACAAAGTTCAAAAAGTGTACCGGAGAAATTCATATAAATTATTTCGACAAAGTTAAGCAGAAAGTATTTTCTGCCAAGGTTCGTCGTTATTGGGCTAGATGTCTCGCGCGAATGTATCATACCATTATCAAACGCGATTTCCACCGGTACTGACTATCTTTTTCCTCTATAAACAATGCTGAAACTGAAAAAAATGGAATCTCGAGTTTACCAGTACAACGCTGGAAAGGATGCACGTGTCAAAATATTTCAGAGCCATCTATCGGATTTCGACTTCTGAGGGCTGTCGTTCGTAGGGGGATGACAGCTGGTTAACGGAAAAACAATAAACAACAATAAACAATTCAATAAATCATATTTTACGAACTGATCGAATACATACGTTGAAATCAAGAAAAGACGTGACTGGAGACACACTAACCAAACCGTTGAGTAATGCTGAGAGTAATGTCTTTTGGTGATCAAAGGATTAATTTAGGATAATAAAGTACTCCTATGATAGTAAAAGAAGAAAAAAATACAAGTATTCATCTTTGGACATCATCAGCAATTTATTCTAATTTGAATGAGAGAAAAATTAAATACTATAGAATCATTTTCTAATGAAATTTGTCAGGTGATCACCACTTTCATTTCACCATTGTTGAAAGATACAATTGAGATTTCTAATGGATTTGGAAACCCAAATAAAAAGAGACGAAAGTTCTTAATTTTTCCATCCTTGTTGCCAGGGGCGCGCTCTGTGATTGGTTACCATAATGGCGGTTAGTTTGGATGACATGACAGCTACAGTTGAAAATGACATTTATACTCCCTGCCCCTGGACTCTGATGATTAGAAATGTTTTATAGAATCGAAATGTGACGTCATATTCGAAATATCGGTACTATGCTTCCTATTTCTAACGTTTAATTATGACGTCACATTCTCGACACATTTCGATGCTATGAAACATTTCTAATCATCGGAGTCCCAGTGCTGGCCTTATACATTATTACACTTTTACATTTCGCCATTTCTAAACTCTTTAATTCATCGAGAAGTCTATTGTCATGAACCTGTCTAATTAATTTCAAGCTTGGGTCATCAAATCGTGTGCTCCTTGAATTGTACTTTTAAGGCCCTGCCAGTATGACCCACATAATTCTACTCGCAGTCATTGCAGCTAATTTCATAAATCCCCGACTTTTCTTTTTCTTCTGCATCATTCTTGGGAGTACCCAGGATATTTTGTAGCTTATACACCAACTTTATATCAAGGGACTTGAAAATACTGTCGAAACCTCGAGTAACTCGACGTTCGTACGGGATACGATATATTTCCGAGGGTTTTCTTCCTTTCGATTAGTCGAAGAGTCACAAATGGTTTTCTTGAATCTCTGCTTCCTAATCAGTTTGTCTACCAAATTTACAGGATAACCGTTCTGTTCAGCTACCTCCGTAATGATCATTTCCTCAGTGTTGAATCTCTCCTTGTTGAGTGGAAATGACGAGAGTCGATTTACCAAGAAATTTAATCCCGCCATTTTTTGTTGTGTGAAATGGTGAGAGCTCTCAGGGATGTATCTGGGTGTACTTTTCTGTAGACATCGAACTCAAGCTGATTTTGTTCGTTTCTAATTACAAAAACAGCCATGGGTAACTCTATGTCTCTCTTCCTAGCCAATTTGTTCATGAGTCGGTTCGAGATGGAAGCAACAGAGAGCTTCGACTTCTTTCCCAGGGTTTGGGTGAGGTATGTGGACGACAGACCTGGGTAATTACAGGTACTTTAAAAGTAATAACAATTACAAAATACTTGTTTAACAAAGGAACTAATTAAAGTTACAAAGTACATGTCTTGCAAAAAAGAATTACTAATTAATTTTTTCCAATTACTTTTGGGATAAAACAATAAATTATAATAAACTTGAGGAACAATAACATTTAAAAATATTTAATAATGAATAGTGTTAAACTGAATGATGAATCCCAGTACAAATATATCGAGAAATTGATTTCAATAGGCCATTTTAAAAATATCAAATTGGAAATGAATAGCCAGATTAAACAGCTGCCACTTTAAGATGGTTTACAAATTAGAAACCAAAATCAACTTGAGTTCGATGTCTACATAAAAGACACGAGTACACTCAGATACATCCCTGGGAGCTACCACCATTCCCTCGTATAAGCTACAAAAAATCCTGAGTACTCCCAAGGATAAAATAGAAGAAAAAGTCGGGAATTTATGAAATTAGCTGCAATGACTGCTAGAAGAAGTATGTAGGTCAAACTAGCAGGGCCTTGAAGGTACGGTTCAAGAAGCACATTGCTCATATCGATTTCTCGGGACCAGAAAAATCGAGTGTGCTTTGGATTACGACCACCGATTTGATGACACAAGCTTGAAATTAATTAGAGAGGTTCAGGACAATAGACGAAACCATACAGCCCCTTGTTTGGATTCATAGAACAGTAAAGAAATAATTATTCATTTAACAATTTTTCAAGAATGTTTTCATTCATTAGTCATTAATTATCAAGAATGTTGTCATTAAATCCAAAACCAATAGGTAGAAATAGATCATAGCAAGTAAACTATAGAGAAAATATCAAGTAAATAATTGTAGCAGGTGCGAAATGTAATGTAGTCAGGTATAGTGTTAGGTAATGAGTGCAATGAGCCATTTAGATGCATGGTATAAATAAGATTACGATAGAATTAGTAGTTAGTCAGTGGCGGATCAAAGACGAGGCGCACGAAGCGCGAGTTATACACCTGATCCACCCTGTATTCCCGGTATAGGAGCACCGACGAGATGCTGACACAGACTTTTACCCATTTCAATGAACTTTGCGGAAACGCAAAACGTGTTATAATTATTTTATACTTTAATCAGTCTTGACGAACTATTCACATTGTTCAGACGTATTTTTATATTTTCTGTCCTTTTCGATTTTGAAAATAAAACTTTTTAAAAACAGTCTTCGACGTCCAAAGTATTTAAGTCGCGCGCCTCGTGTTTTTCCAGGCAGGGGGCGCCAAACAAACATGGCAAAACAAAGTCAGAAATAAAAAATAAATCCTTCACGTCTTCTCATTGAACTTCAATGAACCGGTAATCGGTATAGCACATAGCACTGCGAATAATGTTATAACATTCTGGGCAGACAATAAAAGACTCGATTATTGGCGTACTCTGACGGGCCTAGCCCATTCCAAAGCATGTTTTGCTTGCACAAGGAAAAAACAGGACTCCGACAAACTGCTAGAACTTAGTAGAGCACATCTCAGAGTTATGGTAGGTTTGCTCACTGGCCACTGCAAACTCAAACACCACATGCATAAAATCGGACTTGCACAAGATGCAGAGTGCCGTCTATGCATGGATAAGGATGAAACGGCCACCCACTTTTTTTGTACATGTTCCGCAGCGGCCAGAACCAGATTTTCAACATTTGGTAAATTGTTCTCCCAACATACTCCTCAATTTCATCAAGAGAAATATAACCATAGGGTGAGCCACAATAGGCCATTGGCCGCAGTGGAGGGCCTGATATGGGCCCACTCACGTTAAAACCTACCTCCTTTTTGACCCTGTTTGCTGATATATTCGTTCAAATAATACTCGGTCAATTGCGAAGTGTATTTGCATGTACAAGATGTATGTAAATATCTTATGACACGCATTCAATCATGGTATCGGTAGGTCCTTGGATTTAACAGTTCTTTGTTTTGGAGGATGAGCACAGAGTCTGATTGGCATAATACAGGAGTTGAGTCAGCCCTTCCAGCAATACTACCGTGAATTCCTGTATTATTATTATTATTATTATCAAAGCGATCGAATTGTTACAGCTTCATGGGTTTAGTATTGCTTCGGATGTATGGTGCTAGTCTCTGCTATGGCTGACCCACACATGGCGTATTTGCTACTGCTGCCATAGTCTGAGGTGGAGCTCTGACTTAGCCTCGACCCTAAAGGTGCGATACATGATACCTAAGGTTTCGGGTTGTGAAAGAGGTATGATCTGGCTGTCTTTCACACTAAATATCATGCATTTTTGCCATGTATCCTCTTTGGTTAGGCTCACTGCTCTCGCAGCAATGCAGAAGATCATTCCTTGAGTCCACTCAAAGCGTCCGTTGTTGAATGGGCCGTCATTTGGCAATGAGTCATTGGTGGGGTCCGTCACCACCTAATCTTTATTTTCATTATGTTTATCAACATGTAACTGTAGGAGTATCGCAACTTTTATGCGGCGTTTTTGTCGAGTGGGTTTCAATTCGGTAACAGAGCACGGGCTCTTGCCTTTGACAAAAATTATTTGATCCCTGCTGTTCAGGAATTATACAGAGAAGAGGATCTGAACTCCTGATAACTTACAGGCTCCAACCAGTACCATTCTGTTATTGCGATACTCCAAACCTAAATGTTCAAGAGTCTAAGGCTTTCCCGTTGTCTGGGAAATTATAACCGGATATCGGAAGATGTGAAGATATTCTTTTGCGAGATTTCAGGTCGTAAGGCCGTAAGGTCGAAACAGCTAGCAACTCGGTTCATTGCTAACAATCCTGATGACAAGATCTGTACTGATACTTTTTGCCACTGAGTTGTTAATTGTGGTCACCTATCGAGAGTCAGGCCAGGATTAGGAATTTTGCCTCTTCAAGCAGCCCATATTTTTCTACTTTGAACAGAACTTATATCGCCGCTTTATGCAGCACATTCTATGTTGCCTCTTCAAGCAGCACCCATTTTGCCACTAGAATCAGTACATTTTATGAAGCCACTTCAAACAGCACATATTTCGCCGCATCAAAGGGCAAATATTTTGATGCTTCAAGCAGGACATTTTATATTGCCTCTTCGCAATCACAACATATGTTGCCGCTTTAAACAGCACATATTTTGCTTCTTCAAGCAACACATTTGTTGCTGATTTGAGCCACTTCAAGCAGCATATATTTTGCCGCTAAAAGCAGATCATAATTTGCCGCTTCACGCAGCTCATATTTTGCCGCTCTCCAACACAAATGTTTCGTTGACAGTTTTTTATTGAGAGGAATGTTAACAGCAACCGGCTGGACGTGGTGTCTTTTTTTGAGCGCAGGATTTGCCGCGCTCCGAAATATGCCTCTTTAAGAAACTGCTTTACCCGCTTAATAGGTAATCAAAGTCCGTCGGGAGTGGCATTGTTCCACCCCATTCACGAGCCAGACTTCTCTTTTGTACGAAAATTGCCACTTCAAAGTGAGAATTGCCAGTTCAAAGTGATAATTGCCAGTTCAAAGTGACAATTGCCAGCTCAAAGTGACAATTGCCAGATCAAAGTGACAATTGTCAGATCAAAGTGGCAATTGTCACTTAAAGTGACAATTGCCAGTTCAAAGTGACAATTGTCAGCTCAAAGTGACAATTGCCACTTCAAAGTGACAATTGCGAGATCAAAGTGAAAATTGTCAGATCAAAGTGGCAATTGTCACTTCAAAGTGTCAATTCCAACTATTTTGAAAAATATTTTGTTGTTGGCCCTTCTACGCCTTCGTACTTTTGAGACGAATTGTGGCACATTTTTTGTCGAACCCAAATTTCATGGCGATAACATGCGTAAGTTACTCTTTCTCCACATCTGAGGTTTTCTCCAAAGGCATAGAGTATGTAGAATAATATAATTGGGTGACTTATTGCTAGTGATGCCGCAGTTATATATCCAAGCGATTTCCTTGGTGTAACGGACAATAGAATTAGGGAGATGCAGAAGAAGGCGTGAATGAATGAACTGATGAGGCACTGAAAATATGCCGAAGGAGCCGATGTACACAGATTGATATTTATCTCGAAAACTATTGTTTTTTTTTTGTAATTCATTCAATGAGAGTGCTCTTTCTCTATAAAAGTAATGATTGAACGTTAAAATATTGTGGTCAGTCCACTCCTGGTTTCATAGTTAAAAATGTTTAAATGACAGTATTAATTCGTTATCATGAAGCACTATTCAGTGACGAATAATGTTGAAAAGCTTACGGAGAAGATGAACCACATGATCCCCACATGACCCAGTATTTGTGGGATAACCTGTATAATGTTTTGCGGAGAAAGTGCGAGGGAGGATTATTCGTTTCCTTCTAAAAATGCAGTGCTTTACTAGTAGTAGTTTAAAAAAGTTAAGGTCTTGAGACTATCACAGCAGTATTGTTGAATATCATAATGCATATACAGTGAGGAACCTCAAGTTTGCAGCTCATGGACAACTTTTTTGTTATTGATTTTACGAAAAAACTTATTATTTATTTAAACAGTTCTGCATGGTATAAAACCTGAAATATACTATCAGATATAAAAAAATTCAGTCGTATACGAGGTTTTTCTTGAAAACTGTGAATTCCATGCAAGAGTAAAGTTCCTTTATTTTTGACAATTTCTAAAATTATGTGAAATGAGTACGGAGTATCCTTCTCTCCAAGCGTTTCCAACAAGTGGAAAATTAAAGGCAAACATCTGTCGGAAAACATCTACTTCCTTGGCTAATACCCCGACGGACATTGAACTACATCTGACGGATACTCGTACAACGTTCTTCCAAGAAAACCCAATTGCAAGTACCTGTCTTGTAATTGAACAGAAGATTATCCTTCATATGGCTGGGAATGACTACCTGTAGATATGCGTGTTTCAAGATTTTGCCTCTCATCAGTGCCAGGGTAGGTCGGAAAACATTATAATTGTCCTGTCCCTGCCAAATGAATAATAATCAACCGTTTAACTAATATTTCCCCACGGATGAAACTACGACCTAAGTTAATCGGAGCGCCAACCGCTGCAGTGTTTTACTGCAATAAAAAAAATCATAGTAGATATTTGTGATGGAATATCTTAACGTAGTTTTCATTTCTAAAAATTTTTTTTCGTAATAAACTTTTATATTGAATCATTTATACATACAGTTATGTTTTATTCATTTCTTAAGCCTTTATTTTTCGAAAAAACCTTGAACGTAATTTTCAATTCTAAAGAACTTTTTCCAATAACAATTTTTGACATTGTCAAAAATAAAGCTACTTTAACTCTTGCATGGAATTCACAGTTTTCAAGAAACCTCATATAGGTACCATTGAAATTTTTCTATATCTGTTGGTTGTATTTCATGTTTCAGATTATGCAAAACTTTTTATAAAGAATAACTTTTATTCGTAAAATTATTAGTAATTTTTTTCCATGCTGTGCGAACTTAAGAGGACATACTGTATAAGGCAAAATTTTCCTAAAATTAGTTGTCCATTTTGATGCTTTTCACGAACTGCATTCCAACCTCGACCATTGGTGTTCATAACTATAAGATCGTAAAATAAGAAAATGTTCATTGCTCAGTTTTTTTAATTTTATTGAAATTAAATATATTTACTGTACATTCATTAACTTACTTACATATCTGACATCAACCTAACAGAAACAAATAAAAGAGGTGCACCAACTATTATTTCAAAATGTCTGTCAAATCCTAAAATGTTTCGAAAAAAAATTTCAGCATCCAATGGATTAACTAGGGATCGAAACGTTTACTTGACGAAATATTGAAGATTTGTCAAACACTTTTGTGCTTCGAATAGCTTGACACATGAATTCGCTTATTTATTATTTCTACATCACATTATCTAATACATAAATCTCGAAAAAGAAAACTTTAGGAACTTCAAAGCCATGTCATCAGGAGTATTTAATTCCACATTTTTTTAAACTAGAAAGATAGGGGTAGTAAATAGTTGAAATGAATCCAAGATGATTATTTTATGAGATATTTAGCAGTAAATTCAGTGAGTTACTTTTTTATAATCAAAGCAGCGATTCTTGAGACCGTATGAAAATAGATATTATAAATAGGAATAATGAAATCAATTCACGATATGAATGAAAAATTAGATGCATGAAAATGCATACATTTTACAAATATTAAAATAAAAAAAAATATAAAATTCCAAATTGTAGAAATCTGCTATATAGTATCTGCAAATACAATACAAATAATGATAGATATCGTTTGTAATTATTTGCATTGTTTATAACTCTCTTACTAAATTCGAAACGTACTTATATAATATCAGGCGTAAATTCTATAACATAAAGTGTCCCAAAAATCAAATCGAACACAATTTACTTAACCTATAATATTTCAAAAGTTGGCAATCAGTAGTCATATTATCGAAAATATCTTATCAACACAAATAAATTACTTGGCAACCCAAACTTAAAACAACAATTCAATCATTTTCAATCAACGAATTCCAGTACTGAAAAAAGAGCGTACTGAATTTTAC
Source organism: Chrysolina americana (assembly GCA_958502065.1). Classification (NCBI taxonomy): domain Eukaryota; kingdom Metazoa; phylum Arthropoda; class Insecta; order Coleoptera; family Chrysomelidae; genus Chrysolina; species Chrysolina americana. Next base: position 13,434,105 of record OY293417.1, on the reverse strand, counting down.
AAATGCTGTCTCACTTCAAATATTTCCCTTTGAAAATGAGTCTGTTCGCGTAATTGTGTTTATTTTAATGGAGACAAATATGTCTCCGTAATGTAATGTCTTCTTTTTTCATGTTGTTATATTTCAGAGTCAATAGGATAATCACTCCGTTCCACGATTCGCTGGGCCTTTCATATTCGAAATTTGCCAGAATTGCTTCAATCAACGAATCGAAGGTTCAATGAATGTAATTACGCATTACTTGAACATTATTTTTTTATTTCGTAGGACATTTTTCCTTTCACAATTTACTTCTGGTGAAACTTATTATTTGATAAGATGAGAACGATTTATTCGATTTCTTGATCGACTCTCAAACAAAGAAAAACTTCAATTGTCGAAATAATCGATATGACATATTAAACATTCGTATTTCGTATATAGAAAACACAATACTGACGGTAACAAGTAGAAATAATGATTGAAACTGTGGAAATACGCTCATGTCGAGGTGGCTTAAGACTGCATCATCAGGAAGTTGATTAATGAGGGGCTATTTTTTGGAACATCTTATGCTTCATCATCATCGCTCCTACGTCTTCGTCCTGGGCCTCCTGCGAAATTTGCGGCTGCGAGTCCCATCAAGTGCTTGGCTGCCTGTGAGCCAGAAAAGCCACGACCAAGTCCCAAGTCCAAGCCTCGTTTTGAGCTGAAATAAATAGTTTCATATTAATGATATAGTTCTCGTAGTAGAAAAACTATCGAACTCAATTCTCATCAGTAGGTTGAATCATCACTCAGAAAAATTCAATTATTTTCAACTGTGGAATTGTTCATTCATAATCGAAGTGATACAAGTTTTACTTTTTGTTATCATATAGTATTTACTGAACTATTTGAATTACAAGAAACATTATTGAGGTATGCATTGAAACAAAGTTCGAAAAGTGAAATAGATGTCAGATGTAATTCAATGTTCGTAGGGGGAAGTAGTTGTTTCTTGGGAAATAGTCGCCTAAAGTTTTTCACTTTGTGGGATATTGTGGAGAGCAGAGGGTTTCGACTTCATCGATATTATTTGTTTTATTTATTATTAAGGTAGTCTGTACAGTTTCTAAATGCACAAAAATATTGTCGTTAACATATTTGATACTTACCAAATTTTTATTCTGGCGTTCATGCAATTTGTGAAATAATTTGGATAATGAAAAAAGTATGTATTTTATTTTTGCAGTATTCTGTAAAATAATTAATTTCATTTTGAAAAGTTTTTATAACTCAGGAATAGTATATTACAATACGAGTGCTAAAAGTGAAAATTTTCAAACGAGTGGGAAATATTGTAGCACGAGGAGTAAGTCGAGTACCCTATTTTTCCTACGACCAGATTTTCAACATTTGGTAAATTGTTCTCCCAACATACTCCTCAATTTCATCAAGAGAAATATAACCATAGGGTGAGCCACAATAGGCCATTGGCCGCAGTGGAGGGCCTGATATGGGCCCACTCACGTTAAAACCTACCTCCTTTTTGACCCTGTTTGCTGATATATTCGTTCAAATAATACTCGGTCAATTGCGAAGTGTATTTGCATGTACAAGATGTATGTAAATATCTTATGACACGCATTCAATCATGGTATCGGTAAGTCCTTGGATTTAACAGTTCTTTGTTTTGGAGGATGAGCACAGAGTCTGATTGGCATAATACAGGAGTTGAGTCAGCCCTTCCAGCAATACTACCGTGAATTCCTGTATTATTATTATTATTATTATCAAAGCGATCGAATTGTTACAGCTTCATGGGTTTAGTATTGCTTCGGATGTATGGTGCTAGTCTCTGCTATGGCTGACCCACACATGGCGTATTTGCTACTGCTGCCATAGTCTGAGGTGGAGCTCTGACTTAGCCTCGACCCTAAAGGTGCGATACATGATACCTAAGGTTTCGGGTTGTGAAAGAGGTATGATCTGGCTGTCTTTCACACTATATATCATGCATTTTTGCCATGTATCCTCTTTGGTTAGGCTCACTGCTCTCGCAGCAATGCAGAAGATCATTCCTTGAGTCCACTCAAAGCGTCCGTTGTTGAATGGGCCGTCATTTGGCAATGAGTCATTGGTGGGGTCCGTCACCACCTAATCTTTATTTTCATTATGTTTATCAACATGTAACTGTAGGAGTATCGCAACTTTTATGCGGCGTTTTTGTCGAGTGGGTTTCAATTCGGTAACAGAGCACGGGCTCTTGCCTTTGACAAAAATTATTTGATCCCTGCTGTTCAGGAATTATACAGAGAAGAGGATCTGAACTCCTGATAACTTACAGGCTCCAACCAGTACCATTCTGTTATTGCGATACTCCAAACCTAAATGTTCAAGAGTCTAAGGCTTTCCCGTTGTCTGGGAAATTATAACCGGATATCGGAAGATGTGAAGATATTCTTTTGCGAGATTTCAGGTCGTAAGGCCGTAAGGTCGAAACAGCTGGCAACTCGGTTCATTGCTAACAATCCTGATGACAAGATCTGTACTGATACTTTTTGCCACTGAGTTGTTAATTGTGGTCACCTATCGGGAGTCAGGCCAGGATTAGGAATTTTGCCTCTTCAAGCAGCCCATATTTTTCTACTTTGAACCGAACTTATATCGCCGCTTTATGCAGCACATTCTATGTTGCCTCTTCAAGCAGCACCCATTTTGCCACTAGAATCAGTACATTTTATGAAGCCACTTCAAACAGCACATATTTCGCCGCATCAAAGGGCAAATATTTTGACGCTTCAAGCAGGACATTTTATATTGCCTCTTCGCAATCACAACATATGTTGCCGCTTTAAACAGCACATATTTTGCTTCTTCAAGCAACACATTTGTTGCTGATTTGAGCCACTTCAAGCAGCATATATTTTGCCGCTAAAAGCAGAACATAATTTGCCGCTTCACGCAGCTCATATTTTGCCGCTCTCCAACACAAATGTTTCGTTGACAGTTTTTTATTGAGAGGAATGTTAACAGCAACCGGCTGGACGTGGTGTCTTTTTTTGAGCGCAGGATTTGCCGCGCTCCGAAATATGCCTCTTTAAGAAACTGCTTTACCCGCTTAATAGGTAATCAAAGCCCGTCGGGAGTGGCATTGTTCCACCCCATTCACGAGCCAGACTTCTCTTTTGTACGAAAATTGCCACTTCAAAGTGAGAATTGCCAGTTCAAAGTGATAATTGCCAGTTCAAAGTGACAATTGCCAGCTCAAAGTGACAATTGCCAGATCAAAGTGACAATTGTCAGATCAAAGTGGCAATTGTCACTTAAAGTGACAATTGCCAGTTCAAAGTGACAATTGCCAGCTCAAAGTGACAATTGCCACTTCAAAGTGACAATTGCGAGATCAAAGTGAAAATTGTCAGATCAAAGTGGCAATTGTCACTTCAAAGTGTCAATTCCAACTATTTTGAAAAATATTTGTGCTTGGCTGCCTGTGAGCCAGAAAAGCCACGACCAAGTCCCAAGTCCAAGCCTCGTTTTGAGCTGAAATAAATAGTTTCATATTAATGATATAGTTCTCGTAGTAGAAAAACTATCGAACTCAATTCTCATCAGTAGGTTGAATCATCACTCAGAAAAATTCAATTATTTTCAACTGTGGAATTGTTCATTCATAATCGAAGTGATACAAGTTTTACTTTTTGTTATCATATAGTATTTACTGAACTATTTGAATTACAAGAAACATTATTGAGGTATGCATTGAAACAAAGTTCGAAAAGTGAAATAGATGTCAGATGTAATTCAATGTTCGTAGGGGGAAGTAGTTGTTTCTTGGGAAATAGTCGCCTAAAGTTTTTCACTTTGTGGGATATTGTGGAGAGCAGAGGGTTTCGACTTCATCGATATTACAGTTTCTAAATGCACAAAAATATTGTCGTTAACATATTTGATACTTACCAAATTTTTATTCTGGCGTTCATGCAATTTGTGAAATAATTTGGAAAATGAAAAAAGTATGTATTTTATTTTTGCAGTATTCTGTAAAATAATTAATTTCATTTTGAAAAGTTTTTATAACTCAGGAATAGTATATTACAATACGAGTGCTAAAAGTGAAAATTTTCAAACGAGTGGGAAATATTGTAGCACGAGGAGTAAGTCGAGTACCCTATTTTTCCTACGACCACGCGATAATTTTACCAACTAAGATCGATGTTATTGACACATTGTACAAGAAAATCTAAAAGGCTGACTGAGAACCATTTCAACTAACTTCATCTATCTTCAATATTTTACCAATCAAGATCATAACTAGACACATTTTACTATCATTAATCATTACAAATATGACATATCCTTCAGTAAGCTGTAGGTCCACATGTATGAGATATCACCAATAAGCTCAGTTCGTAAAGCGAATGATTTACCATACCTATACACTTCCTAAAGACAGAACACATGCGTTTGTTCTGAGGTGTCTCGACTCTGACGCAAACCAGCACGACCTAATACAGGAAATGCTGGCTAAATACGGTATTCAGGTCGAAAAGGTCGAAAAGGATTATGAGGATGAACACCAAGTTCAGACCTTTATATCTCATCACAACCCCTCGCGCCGTGACACTTTCTCAACTGCAGAAGTCTGTAGTTCTGCAGCATATCCGAATATCGTGGGAAATGAGACGAAACGCAAGAGCATTCGTTCAGTGTCACAGGTGTCAGCGCTGAGGACACGCGACCTCCAATTGCCAGAGAGAGGCGAGATGCCTCAAGTGCGCAGAGAGTCCCCACACTGCGAGCAGCGTAGACTGTCCGGTTTACAAAGAAATATTTCAGTTTCTTCGGGGAGAGGGGGGAGAGAATCAAGAAGAACCTGTTAGGTATATACCAGCTCCTCCGCCAAAAGTCAATCCTTGGCAGAAAAGGATTCAGGAGCAAAGCGCTCCCCCGACAATGCCAGAAGAGGTCGGGAGAAGAATACAGCAAGCTCCAGGATCACCGGCGATCCCCTATACCCCACCGACGCAGTCGCCAACGCACAGGCACGTCCGGCAAGAGGGAGGGCTACAACATCAAATAGCAGGTTTGGTAAGCGAAATCCAGCAGGCTTAGCATCGCTGAACTGTGCCGTACGATGGATGATTCAATCGTCAGGCTGGCACAGGCGAAGTTTCTGCTTGAAAAGGCGATGGCTGCCATAGACATTCTGGGGGACAGCTAAAGGTACAATTTTTGAGCCAAGTCCGAAGGCATGCATGTTTAACGCCAGATCGGTCAATAATACGCTTCCGCTTAGTATTGACTTTATTGACAGGCATAAATTAGACCTAATGTTTATCTAGGAGACTTGGCTTCGGCCGGACCATCGATTTGAACTCAAGGGCTTCTCCACTGTCAGGGCAGACCGCCCTCAGGCAGTGAGGGGAGGACTGGCAATTCTTGTCAAGGATGGTATTGCGTACACGCGGCTCCCGCCACAGCAGAGCTCGATTGAGCATGTGGGCATAAAATTGGCTGACGGGACCTGCATGTTCGCAGTCTACAACCAGCCCAGAGATAGGTTTACACAGTCCGACTTGGAAAATATGTGTAATACGGGCCACACAGTCGGGGACCTCAATGCCAGGCGACCTGAGTGGAGCAGAGACTCGCAGCCCAACGCCAACATGCTGTGGGAATACTCGCTCAGCAGCGACGTGGTAGTGGTAAACTCAGATGAGCCTACCCACTACCCCTGGAACGGATCCACTCCGACGATAATTGATAGTCAATAAAAATGTCACGAACCCAGTACTTTTCAGTATGAAGTATCGAGGAGAGGATATTCCTCCCACCCTTCGATACGACTAGAGGAATGGCAACTGGGCAGAGTTCCGAAGGGTCATGAATGAACTGACCGTAATAAAGTCCGACATTCCTTGGGATAGAATTGGGGATGTCACTCTCGCTCTGGTTCGTGACATTCAGGTTGCTCGCGACCGGGCTGTCAAGAGAATTATTATCAGGAGAAACCGGAGTATTCTTCCACCCGAAGTTAAGGATTTGATTACTCTCAAGAACTCTCTCCGAAAGAAGAGGCAAGCCACAAAGCTTCCGGAACATAAAAATGATATGCTCCGGCTAGGAAGAGAGATCTCAGAGCTAATCAATGATCATAATACGGTGTGGAAAAATGAACTGGAGTAGCTGGACGTACGCGACAACTCACTGAGGCAGATGACAAAGCGCATTTAAGAGCGCTTTGAACCCGTCCCAGCCATAGTGAGGGGTGACGTGCGTGAAGTGACGGATCCTCAGTTTATACACTTGATTGACGCCATCATCAAGTGACAGTATTACCCAGACTGCCTGAAGATGGCAATGGTAATACCTACCCTGAAGCCGGACAAGGATAGCCATCAACTTGATAGCTACCGCCCCATCTCGCTACTGAGTGTCATCTCGAAGGTAGTGGAGAAGATACTCTCAAAACGTTTGCTCTCCCTCGAGGAGAAACTCAAAATGATCCCCGCTGAACAATTCAGCTTTCGTGCAGATTGTCTGGGTTGTTCACGAGGTGAAAGAGGCAGCTCACCGAGGGATGAACACAGTCATGGTCTTGCTGGACATGCGGAAAGCCTTGGACTCCGTGTGGGTTGAGGGTCTAATTTGCAAATTGCTAAGAGCAAGCATGCCTTCATACATGGTAAGGCTTGTGAATTCATATCTCACACAGCGTGCTTTTGCGGTGAAGGTTAACTGCACAAGATTCGCAAGGTATCCTATCGAAGCAGGGGTCTAGTCTATCCCCGCATTTGTACTCCCTACATACATATGATTTTACGATGTGCGAGAGAACGAAGACGGCAATATACGCGGATGACACCGCGATATATGCCCATTTGTTCTTCAGCATCTCAGCTGCTATGCAGGTCCAATCTAGGTTGGACAGGGAGATCATACCGTATTTAGCGGAGAACAAAATTGTGGTAAATCCGGCTAAGTCCGAAGCCATCAATTTCTCGAAGAAATTCAAGTTAGCGAAGGTTCTTCAGAAATTGAAGGTTAAGGACAAAGCTGTGGAAGTCAAGACTAATGTGCGATACCTGGCTATTCAGAGGGCCGCAGCAGCAGTAAAACGCACGTACCCGTTAATAGCCAGGGGGTCACACATGAAGCTTGAGGCCAAAATGACGATTTACAAGCAAATCATTCGGCCAGCGATGTTGTACGCTTGCCCAGCGTTCTACAGCCTGCCCAAAACTCCTTTTATGAGGTTGTAGAGGATTCAGAACAAAGTACTTCGTATAATCACCAAGAGTGATAGGTACATTCGTCTGGATACGCTGCGCGCCTTTGCTGGCGTCGACATCCTGACACATGTTAAAAACCTGTCGGAGAAATTCTACAGGTTTTACCTCCCCATGAGTACGCTTACAAGAGACCTTTTACCAGGCTCAGAATTCATGATAATCAGCCCCGCAAACACGGTGGGCTGATATATCAATCTTTGGCCATCTTCCAGGATAGATGGAAAGAACCGGTTCCTTAGGGAACTAAGTCGCCTGTAGGCAATACGCAAAGTATCACGACCCAGTTTTTTACTTCAGCCTTTTCCAAGGTTAGCTCGAAACCTCTGACCAAACTTAGACACAGCAGTATCTACATTGAATGCAAACGAAAGACATGCATAAGCTTTGCAGGAGGCATGGATTATCGAACTACAACCACTATTAGGTGGAATATTCGACCTCCCGCTAACACCAGCGGAGGCTGATACCAGCGCCCCATTGCCGGGACCCTGTGTATCCCTTGGCACAAGCGCTCCCCCTCCCTCTGGCCAGCAGTGGTCAGGGGGGAGGGAGGCGGCTCTCCCGATCCTTCCCACTCCTGAGCCCTCTTGGGCGAAGAATTGAGTTGTGTGGTGGAGTTTTGATTATATCACCTTTAATGTAGAACTAACGAAAACTTTGTAGAATAAAACTTTATTTATTTATTTAAAGTGATTTGCAATCGGTAGTACGCGGGTTCGAATCCTACCGTTGTCAGCTTTTTTTTGAAGATTAAAATAATTATTCTTTTCAAAGAGATTGTTTTTTGTGCTCAGAAATTATAAATTTGATAACTTGGAGCGGTAAATCTAAACAGAAATTACGCACGCGCATGGATATAAGCCACTTTCCGTGGGACTGTGGGACTGAAAATAATATTCCAAAATAGATTTTGGAATGCGATTGAGACGAAATAAAAGTTGAAAAATAAGAACTGATTTTGAGGTTTGAACACATATGTAAATATATGAGCAAAGAGGGGCAAAGAAGGAGGTTGCTGGCTGCAAGAAGAACCTGATGATCGACAGATGTATTACGCAGGACTCCGTGCAGTATGAGCGTTACCTATCTGGCCTAGATCGGTTACCGCATCGCATGAGCTCATTATGTATTTGCTCAGATGTTCCGCGGTGCCCGATCAAATAGTGAGATGTACTAGCAAGCTGATGCCACTCTGGAGGACTCGCTTCATCGTACGCTCTGGTCATGGTAGAGACAGATATTGATCTATTCAGGATGATTTTCTGTTTGTCTGCTGTTGTTTCCACTCTAGTTTTTTTCTTCACTTAGCTTCTGATTTGATATCAACCTAAATGGATGTAATTTTCTTTTCTTAACTTAGTATTAATGCAACGTAGGAGTGGATAAAATTTCTGAATTTGTCGTATATGTCTCAGTCCTTTATGTTTGCCAAGTGTATCTTGAGATATGGGTCCTGGTACAAAATTGGGGTTCATGGCTATAGAAAATAGAGGCAGTTATGATTCTTCATTTACCAATCCAAAATCAACAATAAAATCCAATAAACCAATTATACTCAATTATATTTATTCAATGATCTGATGTTAGTCCAGGCAAATTACAGCCCCTAAAAATTGCTCGAGAGCTGGAAATCGCTTTAATCCCTCTGGGGGGTCCTAAATAATGGGTATATGAGTTTGCGACGGTTTCTAGGTTGCGCTTCAGATTTGAGATCCTGTAAAACGCGAAATTTTTTCACTTTTTTTCAGTTTTTCGTATATAATTTGAAAATTACACATCCTATAAGAAATGTCACTCCTTTTTTTTTGAAGGACCATTATGCGTCGAACTGTTTTTTGGAACATTGAAATAAAAAGTTGACCACGCTCAACTTCTAACACCTGTAGGTCTTAAATGACTGTTCCGATTGAAAAATGTTGTGGAACCAAAGTTGAAGAAAATTCAATTTCTAATCAGATGCTTTTTGTAATTTGGAGTTCAGGTACTTCAGTGCAGTGCTGAGATATGAATTTCAAACCAAATTTTCGCTAGGGCAACCCAACGCTGGAAACGTCATCTGAAGTTTTCACTTTCTTGTATTTTTTTCAAGTGGAAGTTAAATTTGAATAATTTAGGACAAATTGTTTCACTTTATGTATTCATTACTTTATTCTCTGAATACTGATTTTTTAGGAGTAATTGATTATAACGTGTCACATAATTACGTTCGTTGCTCTTTTATAAAGAGGAAGTGAATTACCTAGAAGAAACACCAAAAGATTATTTTGTTTGGTACTAGGGCCTCTTATTCTTCGCATTCCAGACAATCAGAGGGGATTATGCGCTTGGCCTCTTGGTCTTTTGTCCTCGAAGGCTCCCTTCCTTCTTCCCCTTTCCCCTTCAATGGGTGCTAAAAAGAGGGACTCAGTTTATCGTCTCTTGGCAAGGTAGCTGATGCTTGAGCGGAGTTCATTGCAGCAGTTTACTCATGCAGCAGTTTACTCATGCAGCAGAGGGCAATCTCTCAACTAATTGAGATTTCAACTCTTTTAGGGGACCCTCTCAAGAAACTCATTCAACTTGGCACCGTTGCCCCCCCCAGTGAACTGGCCGCTCGTCAACATTCTTTCCAAGCGTTCTTGCAGGTGTAGATGTGGGGGGACCGACAGATCAATGCAGAGCAATGGGTATGAAAATCAGCCCCAGATGGTTTGATACCCATCCGAACCACTCAGCCTCCAGCACCCGAGGAATCGCTCAACTCCATTTCCTGCGCCTGCAAAAAGGGTACAAGAAGGCATGCTAGTGTAGAAAAGCGCTCAGTCATTCGTGCCCACTGCAAGGGGCATGCGTCCTTCAATTCTGTGAGTGAGCAGCATGAAATCACCCTCGAGTCCTCTGAACTCTAGTTCGAAGGGAGTGCGTTGTAAGACGACTATGACGTGGAGGCGAAAGAGGGAACAGTCGTAGAAGAGGAGAAAGAACAAGAACTCGATTCCGATGATGACTCCTCAGAATAAGCCAGACCGTCTTGAAGAAGACGAACCAGCTACGACATGTGATTTGGAAATGGTAAATTATTGTAATTCATAACTTGTAGTACAGTTATTCCTGATAATCATTAGTAATACAAAATTATTTATTGGAAGTTTATTTTTGTGGAGGATATTCGTTTCTTTACAACTTTTTGGGAATTTTAACATTTCACACTATAAAAATTGAACATTCTTGATTCAAAGTAATCTGTTAAAATTTCTAAAATGTTATGTCTTCTGCTAACAGGATCTAGTGAGACGGACTATGACTATGACCAAGAAAAAAATTACAACTGTCACAATTCCCTCTTAATTATGACCCATGTAATTAACCTCCTCTCAGTTATTGTAATACCTCATTTCATTGGTTATAAAGGCTTTGGTATAATGAACAACTATCGCTCTCATTTTCTTTCCCCTGTTCTGTTGTTCTGTGATCGTCTGGTACCTGATTGTTACCTATTAAATCTGATCTTGACAAAATGATTTTGAGTTTGAACTGAGTTGATATCATTACAGACGAAGTTTTCTGCGTTGGGCCTTGGTGGAAATTTGGCACTACGACCTTTTTTTCATTCATTCATTTCTCAGTCCTGGAGTAAATGAATTCCAAATTTTGAAAAAAATCTGATTGAGAACTGAATTTTCTAGAACTTTGATTGTTTAAAATTTTTCAATCGACCAACAGGCGTTAGAATTTGAGGGTTGTCAACTTTTTAGCACACTTGCTAAAAATTGCCTTTCTTTGACGGGCGATTGAGGCTGAACGGCTGAACTCCGATATTTCTCGCAGAAATAACAGATGACATTTTCACTTATAATATCCCAAGGCTATTGATAATTTCGAAATAATTTGTCGTATACTTTCGAAAGCGAGTTGTTTGGTACCTTGTTACCTTGTTACCTTAAATCAACTCGCTTGAGAAAAGTCAAGACAAATTTTGAGAATTTTTCAATAGCCGAGGGATATTCAGTACGAACATTTTTTCATAGAATTGTCACTTGTAATTATATCGATCGACTCATTTTGGTTATTTCCATATCTACTCGAAGGGACTGACATTTCGAAAATTAAATTGAGTAAACGTCAAACTATGTCATAATCACGGTGACTCGATTGTTCAATAGTGATAATTTACCGGGGCACATATCAGTAGTAATACCACGAGTGATTGAATTTTCGCGATAAGTCTGTCGATTCATTTCTGAACGAAATTGAATTGCTTCGTGAAAACACCACGAGTCCGCAGGGTGTCTTCTCAAAACAATTCAGTTGAGTTCACAAATGAAAGACACACTTATGAGATAAATTCAATCACGAGTTGAATTTTATTAGACTATTTCACGAATAAAGTTTCCTCATTAATATAAACACAAACAATTTATAACAGTCATAAACAAATTATTTAAATCGTCAATATTATAATGTTTCGTTTCATAATTTCATTTGAATTTGCAGTGAAGCGTATATTGATAAAACTACCAAACTTTGTGTTGCCATGGTTACGTCGTTGAAAACACCGAAGCTGATCCTCCAATCCGAATTGAAAGACAGCTGGTGTTATCGCGGTAACACGAGTTGTCTTTGGTTTGCGATTGGTCAGATTATGTGAGAATTTTAAGATGAGTGAAATGTTTGTCTGATTGGCTATTTCTGGTTCAAATTACATGGAATTTTTTTCTGTAGAATGCGTGCTTTTTGAGTTATACGCGTAATACTGGAGAAAGTTCGAAAATTTTGCGGTTTTTACGTTCTCAAATCTGAAGCACAACCTAGAAACCGTCACAAACTCATATACCTTTTATTCAGGACCCACAATTGAAGTTATTTCCAGCTCTCGAGCAATTTTTAGGGGCTAGAGCCATTTTTTGCACTAACTTTCCTGGGTTATGTCTAGTTCACTGAATACTAATTCTAACTTGATATCTCTGTACGTTCAAACTTCATAAACTTAGTCTTCAACTTCACAAACTCGTACTTGTTCGTCCACCCGCTTGAATTGCCTGCTTCATAGGTATATTCCGTTGGTAACAACAGGAACTCCAGTCCTGTGGTGTCACAATTGGATTACTTATACAGTGAGGACCAAAAATATGTCGCCACCTTCTGCAATTTTCTCATTTCACATATTGCAGAAAAAGAAAAATGTTGAATACAAAAATTAAAGTTTTTTTTTTATTCGAACGTTTAAGTGGCTTGAATTTCATTTACCAAGGGTGTCTCAGTAAAGTGCAGCAACCTAGTAGTTTGTTTTTCAAGTAGGACACCCTGTATAGCATAGCATTTTTGGATTCTACGAAAATTTTTAGTTTGTTGTTATATCACAAAAATTGATAATTTCGGAATTATGGACCCTTGTAACTTTTTCTGCAACAAATAAAAAACAATGAATATCACTTTCCTACTCTATTTTTTTGAAAACTGTCTAATGTTGCTAACTGCTGATGGGCACCAATAAAACCGTAGTAAATGTAACCAACGGGGATACCTTTCATCTAGATAATCTCTAACTTCCCGGAAATAGTGTGGAGGCGCACCATCTTACTGAAATGTTACATGCGAGTTAAATTCATGTGGGTTTTGCGCAACAATCTCATTGATATTAAGTAGTAGTGATTGTGTTATTTAGATTTGGGATCATTCAAATCCTCATTTAAGAATATGGGACCTATAATGTGGTCACCTAAAATACCAGTCAAAACAATAATCTTTCGAGGAAAGTATGCCCTTTGTGGAATTTATGGGGAATTTTCACAATTTTGGGTATTTACACTCACTTTTAGGTGAAAAGTGCTTTCATCGCCGAAAAATGTGTTTCAAATTGGAAGGATTTGCAACAATTCTTTCTGCCATATTCTCAAAATATTCAATTTAGTGAGGATGGATTTTCTCAACGACTTGCTCAGGTCGGGTTGTACAAGATAAGTTCACCAACAGTTTAAGTGAACTCGCATCACTTGCTATTATTAGCCAATGACATTTCTATTTTCTTATAGCAACTGAACTAAGTTCTGCTGAACTCTTAGTTGATTATTGCGGGATATTCAAGCAGACAGCTGCTGTAGTGGATAAATCGGGTACTGTCGATATCTGAAGCCAAACGACGGTGAATGTGGTCACCGGTTTGGATGGGTGACAGACGTACTTGGGCGATCTTGAATAGGTTGAATTCTCGTCTGTGCATGGCATCACACGTTGAAAGGTGTAGGCCTAGTCTTTCTTGGCTCGCACAAGTCTCTGGAAGACTTCTGAGGGTTGCTCGTAGGGGTACAGAAAGAACAAACTTTAGAACACATTTACCATTTCAGCTAAAACTTGAATTTTAACTTCTTCCGTAATAATTTCTGTCACTCCATATCTTGTAGCATCTTTTACCGTTCCAGTTTGGTTTAATTTTTCCATAAAGGACCCCGCACTTTTTGCTATATAAAATGGCGTTCTGTCAAATGTTCCAAATTTTCGGTCTCCTTAAGAAATAGGTCCGGGCTTAACTCGATCCTATGACTAGTTTTCGAAATACAGGGTGTTAAAGTTGGGAAATGACGACTTTTCCCCATCTTGTATCTCTAGAGGTAATCAATTTATTTGAATTTTTTGCATGCAGTATTTTGAAAATATCCTTTGGCAACTATCCTCCCCAAAAAAACCTCAAGAACTCTTTTCCGTTACAGGGTGATTTCAATTCATACTCTTGCGATTTTTCCAATTTCAAAATATTGATGCTATATGGTTTCGAAACACTTGCAGGATTAAAATTATCACATTTTATCTTGTTGTCGCTTCATGTAATATCATCCCATGTCTAAATCATACAAGGCGATTGACAAATGCTGTGGTATACCGTAATCAATTTCGCTTGAGTTTTCTCTCCCTCCTTCTATGTTTGAGTTGATAAATTGTATTCATTCCAGTTTTTGAGGATATGTCATTGAGGAAACTAGAACATACAGGGTGTAAGTATTTCTAAAACCAATGTAAACCACACGAAAATATCAGGAAACCACATTATTTTTCATCACTCTGTATTTTGGAATTATGACCGTTATGTTTGTATTTTTTTTAAAATATTGTTAATTAGAAGTTGTAGAGTTTTTCAACTTTTTTCTATGACTAGTTTTTTGATGGATTCAGAGATGAAAGTGAAGGAAATATACTTTAAATTGACGAGTATAACGAGGAACCCAATATTTTGAGATTTAGAATATTTTCTAGGTTTAGGAATGCCACAAAACATATGTTGTTGGTAGTATTCAGGGATATCCATAGTGATAATTTGGAAGATCCGCCTATTTTAGGATACTACTGCACTTGTAGGTCAGGTGCTAGGACTTTAGGGACTTCCATCTTGTCGGCTCCTGAATTTTATTTCAGATGCTCTAGATCGAATTCAACCGGAAATTATGAACCTCGGCCCGGAATTGATTTGAGTTTCAGGACAATATCTTTGATACTTGTTTGTTTTCGTGAAATAAATCAAAGTTATGAAATATTTCAGAGTGAACTAAGCCTAAAGGGGATACTACTAAGGAAAAAAAAACGCGACGAAAACTCTAACTCTTGGGTGGTGTATGGAAACGAGTTTAAATATTAAATATAATATATTGATTTTTGTCACACACTGACTGAACAATAATCATTAAATACATGATGTGAAATGACTCATCATTACTACACTATCAATTCGTGTAGTTGATATAGGTAGTCTTGTTCTTTCGAAAAATATCTCAATTTTAATAAATAGGCCATATAGTTGCGGAGCATAAAAGGTAAAAAAGAGGTAGGTAATCAGATTCTTCAATAATTTTAATTATCACGAAGGTAATATTCAAATCATGTCATTATTGAAAAAAATTCTACTTGACAATATCAGTTCCAAATCGAAGTACAAAGTAAAAGAAAAAAAAAATCAATTTCCGTGAGGTTATAAAAGTATACATTTTTTCAAGCTTGACAATGTTTTCTGAATCCATCAAACACTAGTCATAGAAAAAAACTGAAAATTTTACAGCTTCTAGTTAACAATATTTTGAATAGAATAATGAAAAAAAATACAAACGTAACGTCATAATTCCAAAGTACAGAGAGATAATGTGGATTTCTGATATTTTCGTGTGGTTTACATTGGTTTTAGAAATACTTAGTTTCCTAGTTTCCTCAATGACATATCCTCAAAAACTGGAATGAATACAATCTATCAACTCAAACATGCAAGGAGGGAGAGCAAACTCAAGCGAAATTGATTACGGTATACCACGCAGCATTTGTGAATCGCCTTGTATGATTCAGACATGGGATGATATTACATGAAGCGACAACAAGATGAAATGTGATAATTTCCATCCTGCAAGTGTTTCCAAACCACATAGCATCAATATTTCGAAATTCAAAAAATCGCATGAGTATGAATTGAAATCATCCTGTAACGGAAAAGAGTTCTTGGGTTTTTTTTCCCAGCCAAATGAAGGAAGAATGTTGCACAAAAATATCTGTCAGATGTAGTTCAATGTCCGTCGTGGTTTTAGCCATTTTGTAGTTCTTTTCTGACAGATGTTTGCCTCATTTTTCCACTTGGTGGAAACGTGTGGAGAGAAAGGGTACTTCGACTTAGTCGATTTTATTCGTTTCATTAGCTTTAACTTTGTCTTTTACTGATCTAGCCATATTAATTAATGAGGGAAATTAAATAGAGAGTAATCAAAAAACTTATGGAAAAGTAATAACTTTTTATATTTGGCGAAAACAAATAGGAGTTGTTGCCTAGCATATACAGCCTACTTCATTAACGTGAGGAATCGGATATCAAATCAGTTTTCATTAACATTTTTCTTGGAATCAGTTGAACTGAGGTATATGGAATGTTAGATAAAATCTGATTAGCATTTTACGTCGAATCCAAAAATGTAATAATATTCAGAGTGACCCATTTAAAAAACGAATATGTCGCTGTGCTTTTTTTGAGTTAATGGAAAGTTTGAATAAAATCCTACAACCTTTTTGTTTAAGTAATTTTTTGTAATATGTAAAATAAAGAAGTTACACGAGGGGAGCGACAGACTTTTGGTACTTACTGTATTTAGAAACAGCATTTAGAATTTCTAGAGTACAATAAGAATAACCGACATTATGAACTAGAATTAAATAGAATAGCTCTTGGTCTGTTTAATTGAGAAGCCGTTTAAGGTATGATGATTATGGACCATAGAAAAATGGCAATCCCTTTAATTCTGAATGATTCAACGAATGCTGAACCGAATGATGTAATCGTAACTGGGATCATATGAAAACTTATTTAATAGTCGCACATCTAAAATATGAAATTCCAAATGGAAATATCAGATGGTACATAAATATTCAATATGATTTTAACGGCCCTTTTCTAACAACTATAAATGATGAATGGGTTATGAAAATGTTCTATGATGATACCTTTTATGAGAAATATTGATGATACAAAATTGATCACAACACATTTCCCTTTTATTACTTGTTAATGTACTACGAAAATATTGATATCTCGTTAAATATTTATTATTATAATAGGATATATCCAGAATACAGAGCTATTCATATAAAACGTCCATCCACTGCTTTTAGAAACTCCTTGATTTGGTATTCGGTTTGTTTCAGTTGTGGTGAATGGAAAGTATTTCCATTATTGATTCATTGTACAGAAAGAAGATATCTGTGTTTGATTCAGACGAAATACTTGATATCAACAATGTTCGATCTGTTAACTGTTCGAATTAATTTTGACACTATAGTATATTGGTCGAAGATTAATTACTCAGAAGCAGTCTCCTTGTAAAAATTTACATGTGTTCTCGAAATCTCAGTCAATGCGAATTCAAATTTAATTGAAGCTTGTATAAATGTGAATAAATGTAAAGTTGAAAAGTAATAGTTATTTACGTAACCAGATATGCAAAGAATAATCAAATTTTCAAGACTTATGTAATATTTGCAATAACATGAGTCAAATAATACATTTTTGTAGAAAATAAAATTTAATCTGACTCAGAAGTAAAATAAAAAATTATTGTGCTGTTCCAAATGGTTTACAACAGTACTTATAAATTTAACTTAATGTAATTGTGCGATGCTATTGATCTGGCAGTGGTGAATATTTTATTGCAAATGAATCCTAAAATGGATGATGCTTCTCTAGATATGCCTTCTCATATGGAATAATTAGATAAGTCAGCAAAAAATTCGGCAATACCAATTAAGACAAGAAGCAGGTATTTGAAGAAGTGAGTATATGCGAAATTTGAAAAATGCTGTCAAAAAAGAATTGAAAAATGTTTCTGAATAGGTTCTGTTAGCATATTTCGCAGCAACGAACAACTATAATGCATCTACAGTATGGAGTACCTCTCCCAAAGAAACATCGATATCCAAAAATATACCATATTAGTAGCATTTTTGAGGCAAAGATTTGCTGGTTATCGCGCCAAAAAATCTACTAGGGAGAACTTTGAAACTGTTACTAGAAAGTTTTTATTCGCTTACTTACTTACTTACTTACTTACTTGAAACATTACCTTTTTAAATATTCTGAGTTCAATAAAGAAAAATCAGGAATAAAATGATTAACAAATTAGATAATTTTAATAAAATTATTTCTTCTCCGTACTACAAGATAATAAATATCTGAAAAATCTTATGGGTTATTTATATTTTTACTGCTTCTAGTTTTCCCATATGCTAGAAATCGTCCTTTTCCCAATGCGTCTTAGAATGTCGGAATTTGTAAGGTAAAGATTTTCCATTTTCCCAGAATATCCTCTGCTTTGCGTTCCCAAGTCTATCACTCTCTTATTTTGGTTTTCATGTTCATCCTTTTCGTTTTCATCGATTTTGTTGGGGGATCTTTTGGCAACACTGTAAATGAAATCATAGTTGAAAAAAACATCACTATCTGTTATTTTCTAAATTATTTACTGCCAAATATTTTGGGTTTTCATGAATTTCATATACTTACGGATGAGTATCCAAAAATGACAATTTTTGCTGACAAACAAAAAAAATTGTTAAAGTCAGTCTTGAACAGATAGTATTTAATCTGCGACAGAGGCCAAACGAGGAATACTTTTAACAGTGAGTGGTATTTTGTACGAGCTTCTTTCTATGCATACGAATTTTTTTATTGTTGAAACTAGATATATAAGAAAGATTATTCTATAAGCAAAGTGAATACAATAATCCGTAATTCATGGTCAAATGAGACCAACACTCACCCATAATATCGGAAAATGAGGTTGTCACAGTTGAAGTGTAATAATTTCAAATTATGACGCTACTTTTATTTTGATTATTTCAGCTGTCCTATAAATGAAGTTGATTTTCTACGATTGAAATTTGTATAGCAGATTTCTTAAACGGCTGGTGTAAAAAGAAAATTATTTCGAGACAAAATTGCGAAATTGATTATCCATAAAATTCGAAATATCGTATTTTTTTTTTCATTCTACCATTACAATCTCTGAACTAGGTAGGAAAGGACATATCCAGGGTGATCCCTGATTCCTACGATAACAACTATAATAGCATTCAGCAACGGAAGGAAAACTGAGGAACTAACTCCAAACAAAGTTTCAGGTAAAGAACAAAATATATCAGGGTAAGTGAAGTACCTTGGAATTGGCATTGATTCCAATCATACGTATTTAAATAATCTGGAGAAAGTAAAAAAATTATTCCGGTGGCCGTTTTTGCGAACTCATGGCGGAATTTTGGGACACATCAATGACGTCCATCATCACTTAAAGATGAAATAATCGGATACTCTGGCCCTAACACAAATAAAAGTAGACGCATTCAAGAATAAAGTTCACATGAGCTCTGTTCTGGTTACAACCACCATTCCTGATTCAGACCCAATGTTGTTAGTTGCCTTTACTCTAAGACAAAACTTCCATGCCAACGCGAAGAAAGTTTAGAGCCGAAATAATTTGACGTGATGTAGTTCAACCTGGCTAGCCAAACAAACCGAATTCCTTTAGTTATCACCTAATGAACCACCCTAAAGTGACTTTTTCGAATTTTTATCGTTCTATCCATTCCATCCAGCAAAATCATCCATCAGCCGGAGTTATCATAATGGCAATGTGCATAACTCTACCTGGCTCAAATTTTCCAACAAAATTGATCATTTTTCCACCACCAATCCTGATCTATATAGAAGTTTATGATTCTACTGAGATGGTGTTTGCAAGAGTATGTTACTCGTTTTGAGATCCATGCGCTTAGACAATTTCTGTGATTACGATGCTGGAAATAATAATAATAATAATAATACTCCCGCATAAATACTCGTTGAGTGTACCCAAAGGCATTCACTTTTCAGCTGTAGGAAAACTCGGAAAACCTACAGCACCACCTTGGGTGGTCGGTGTGCACTCCAAGCTAGCACCAGACGAGATTGGCATCGCCTATCGATCCGATATAAAGTAGATGAGAAAAATTCTCTTGTACCTACATCGGGCTCGAACCGGCTATCGCTATGCTGGAGTTTCGAACGGCCTATATGCAAATATAAATACCAAACTGATCAAGGATAACATGATCTGATAAACCATGGTTCAGCAAAAACTGCTCCAGAACTGTCACCCTCAAGCAGGCAGTATACAATCGACGGTACAAAATCCAGGAGGTTAGATCAGAGTATGTTGAAGCTAAAAACATGTGCAAGGAGATAATCAAATCCTCGAAAGAGACATACAACGCCAAGATACGATCAAAACTCGGTGATTGTCCTAACGGGTCTTGGTCGTTTTGGTCTATTGCCAAAGCTGTGGGAAAAAATAACTTTTAGCTCATTTTCTCTTCTGACCAAGGAAGATGGAACCCTAGCGATGAACGCATAGGAAAATTCTAATATTTCTGTCAACGTTTGCTGATAATTCTACTCTGGATTTATTGGAACCACACCACCATGATATTAGTTCAATTTTCAGTCATATGACTGAGATCACCATCCGCCAACAAAATATCAGACACATTTTTCTGGGTCTTAGCACCAACAAAGCTAATGGATCTGAAAGAATTTTGCGGTTTATTCTCAAGAAATGTACTCCCAAACCATCTCAGTTGTTTGCAAGTTATGCAAATCTCATATGATTTAGCGGTATTTCCTTCCAACTGGAAAATTTGCTAGAGTAGAACCATACCTTATAAAACGAAAAAGACTGTACCATTCACAGACTCATCGTATTACTGTTATCTCGAAGTTCATGGAAAAAGCCATAACATATCTAGAACGTTCAGGAATTGTGAATGATCGACCATGAAATCTCCATTATCACAGATCAACTGGTGACCTGCTCGCTTATGTCTCACAAATATGGCATAAATATTTAAAAGAAATGGTGAAACTCTAGCCGTTCAATTAGATTTCTCTAAGGCTAATGGTGTTTCATCGGACACTTCTACTATGAATGGTAGTGTTCCGCAGGGACCCAGTCTAGAAGAAACAGAGTTGGGTTTCGTTTTTACATCACTGATTTATTGGAAGCTACTTTATGCTCAGTGCACACCTTTGCGGATGATAGTACCCTTTATACCGCTTTCTTTTCCGAAGGTCCGATATCAGCCCGTGGAACCAGAAAAGAAAGGGAGAGGAACTCAAGCGATTCAAATATAGACTTGGCAAACATTATTGAATGGAGATCTGAGAACTTGCGAACAAAACGCACGCATGTCTTCTCTCTAGAAAGGCTGATCTCACATTGGCCAGTATCATTATGTTTCGATGTTTGCTCACCATCAGCAGTCCCCTTTCAGGGAAAACCATGTGAGGTCTATTGCTAAAACTGTCTCCCAAAACTTTCACCCGTCAACTGATTATGATTTATAAGGCACAGGTCGGACCTGACCCAGAAAACTGAACCTATATGAATTACGATTCCTCATTACACACACTGAAACTTGTAGATTCTGTCCAAGAGCATCAGTTATGCTTCCCATACAACATCGCTCACTTTTCTAGACCACTCCAAAAAGGTTGGCGATCGACACTCCTGAAACTAACATACTGAGAAAATGAAAATTATTATCAGCTATAAGACCAACCTATGGCAAATCCTAGGGACTTAGACCTAGTGAAATACATTGAGTTCATAACAAGTCGCCCTTGGAGAAAACCTATATGTGTTATGGTCGAAGCTTAGCCCAATCAGATACTGAAGCTAGACTGAAGCCACTATACTCTTTTGGACAGAATCGTAAAGTATTCCAGACAAAAACGTAAATGTGCAAGGAGTTTTAATCATTGAGCAGATTTAAGATATGCCAACAAGTAAAGTTTAAACTAATGTGGGAAGTCCTGAAATTTCTTGTGAAACAGAATGGATTGAAACTATTCTTGGTACCAGGGTATGAAGGAATACCAGGAAAGGTGATGTTGACGAACGCCAAGTAATTCCAATTCTAGGTCCTGAACCAGTTCTCACTATACCGAAGTGTACAATAAACAGAAAAAAACTACTTAAATAAAGTTCCAGGACAAGTCCTTGGGAAAAATGTATGTGGAATCGTGCGAAAGAGGATACTAACAGTTGGTAGCTTTGAGCAGAAATCAGTTAAGGATATGATAGCGGTTATCATCATCGGGCTGAAGGAACATTTGTACGAAATGGGACCATTTGAAGGCAATTTGCACTATAGGCTATTTAGGAGGTTGTTAAAAACAGAGTGTGAGGCACTGTATTGTAAGAGATGGGAAAGAAATGGCATTCGAAGTCCTACAAAACAGACTGTTAATGAACTGTGCCGACCAGTATACGAGGCAGGAATAAACTGTTGTCAGTTGCTGGTCCTGTGGAATTTTCAGAAAATTCAAGTTGTGAAATTTCGTTTCAATTCATGCAACCATATTGGTAACTCTTTTCGCCTGGGTGAACAGCCGAATCATAATCTTCTTGTATATGGAAAGCAAATATTTTCGAACTGAATATTCCCTTGTGCAAAAAGTTCCTCAATTCTTTAAACAAGATAGGTTCGTTTTAAAGGCGATAATAAAGGTTAAATAATACATGACATCATAAACTCGTACGCACGTTGACTGTATTTTCTGGAAACGTGATTATTACAGTGTGGTTTCCTCATTTGGCGTAGTCTTACACCCATATCAAGATAAAACAGATATACAAACACTAAAAAAGCAGGCAGACGTTCACTACGAGCTCATAAAGCGCACACACTATGGGTTTATTGGAGGCACCGTTTTCTTTTTCCACATCACGAAGCACGAAACAGCAATACGGTCACATAATCACATACATTGTTTCAAGGGTGAACATGTTGAGTTCCTTTCGGCGTTTCTTTATTGGATATTTTTCAGTTCCACATATTTGAGTTTCTGGGAAAATGCCAACTGAGTCGAACTACGGTCAAAACTTAGTCAAAATTATTTGCGACGAGTCCAAACAGTACATTCCCAAAATTAGAAGTGCATGTATAAATACTGGGTGTGAGCCACAATTGATTCTCACGGGTTGCAGTGGAGGACTGCAACAGCTTGAGTTAACCTATAGCGGATGTCCCATTATAGCTCGACCGTTCCAAAACATAATAATTTTCTTCTTAATCAATTCAAGGAACTCTTAAGTTAATGAAATTAAAATCATAAGTCACTTTTGGTTTAAATCCATCATTTTGAATATCATCCTGTATATTTTTTTGACCTTCCAATTCCACTCAATATTATATTTTAAACGATGTGTACATTGTATTCAATATTTAATAAAATTTATCCTGTTATTTCGGGTTAACAGAAAAAATATTGCATTAAGCTGAGATATTCGTGTAACCTTGACTTTGACTTCAATTCTTAATATGAAATTATGAAGTGAAACTTCCCTATTGAATCTCCAAGGGACAGTAAGATGAATTTGAGTAGATAACAGACAATTTGATATACGGAAAAATACACAAAATTGGGGATTTTTAAATGTACATAGGTACATAATATGTGTGTACATATGAATAATTATGGGGGAAATATTTGAGTTTGATGTTTTTCATACTTGTTTCTACATCCTTAGGATGTACGAGACAATTATCATCAGACAGTAGAATTTTGGTATCTAGCTATTGAGCCACTTTTCGTAAATTTCACTTGCCATCCACGCTTTTTTGTGATTTTATGATTTCATGCCCTTTAAACCATGTGGATTTTTTGACTTGCTAATAACGAGCAGTTTCAACTTTTACGATCTACTCATTTTGCTTGCAATGTAATTCTCTTTTTGCCATTTTTGCCAACCAAAGCATTTTTGACGTTTGGACTCTAACGTCGGTTTTATAGTATCGTCTGATCAAATCTGACAAAACATTTTTTTTCAAGTTCTCACTAGATTGCAAATCTATATACAGAAGCATTTTCACCAAATTCCGACATTTATTTTGAACAATATAATGCCGCTTTTTAAATTTGTCCAACCAGAGTACTCTAGCAAAAAATCTTCGCGACTCAAAGCAACAGCAAATTCTTTAGCTTTTTCTCTGATTAAAGTTCCCGAGAGAGGAATATTTTTGTCACGCGTACTAGTAGTAACTGTAGTAACCCACTTAATCATAGCTTCATCAACATCATTTCACTTTGTTTTATTTTAAGTTTGTCTTTGTTTTTCAAAATGATAATCTGTTAGCAGGAATTATAAATTGTTGTGCTTTTTCCTCTTTTTCTTTTCGCCTTTTCTACCTTTGAATTTAATTTTTCCTTATGCGTCAAACATTTCAAATTTCGTTTTACAATTTTAGTCTCCCACTGTATAATAACTAAATATGTACACAAATTCAGTAGTACACAAATACAGTAGGTACTTCCCCGAAAAATTCATTTCATTTCGAGTTTTAGAAATATTCGAGTTATAGAAATTCGACTTTTGGAGAAACAAATACATAGTGAGAATGCGAGAACAAATGTATTCGTAAAGAAAAATCGATTTATAGAATTTTTCGTGTTAGGGAAGTTCGAATTAGGGAGGTTTTACTGAAATATAGCACAGGAAATCATCCTACAGGAAAGTGAAAGGGACAATAATAATAATAAACTCCCTCATAAACACTCGTTTGTACCCAAAGGCATAGCCTGTACGGGTTGAGGACGGCTATTATTATTATTATTATTTTCCGTGGCGCTCCATTGCGACTTACTGATTTTTGGTGGCGTATTCACTTTTCGTTTGTAGGAAAACCCGGAAAACCTACAGCACCACCTCGGGTGGTCGATGTGCACTCCAAGCTAGCATCAGACGAGATTGGCATCTAGACAACTCACAATACACTTGCTTTTCAACAAGGCAGGCGGTCGCCTATCGATCCGATATAAAGTAGCTGAGAAAAATTCTCTTGTACCTAAATCGGGCTCGAACTCGATGCTAGAGTTTCGAACGGCCTGAGCCACCGGCCACCATAAGAATCTTTAATCCATTCAATCTATTCGAATCAGCAGGGCCAAGCAAAATACAACCTATACTCCTACAGGGTGAAGTAAGCCTACAGGTTGTTCGGGATGGACGGACGTAGCTCATGGTTACCTAAATCTTGAAGGAGATCCGAAGTGGTTTTCATACCCAAAGCCAGAATAGCCAGATCAATTTGTCTTACAGCGTTCATGCTGAAGACTATGAAAAAACTAGTTCTCTTCTCGGAGAACCAACAATCTTCAAATATTTCAAGGCGGATCTTTCTTATGAGGAATCCCTCTAGGATATAGAAATTTTTGACGTTGACGAGGAGTTTGATAACACATTATAGCTGTCATGGAAAGAAATTTACCAGAGCTCTAAACCAATGGATATCCGTCATGCTTAGTAGCATCTTTCTTTGGGGACATAAATGTTGCTGCTGATAGCTATGAGGAGATATCCCCACTACTACAGAAATATTTCCCCCAAAGCTTTTTTCATGATATGAACATAATAGCAAACGAGAAGTACATGGTCGTTTGTATAGATCGTTTGTATAGTCAGCCCCCACAGACGTGGTGCGTGAGGAATAGTCTTGAGGTTAACCCCAAAAAACCACGATAGTTGCCTCCACCAAAAAAAATTACATAGACCAACAAGTCGAGTCTTTCGTAAAAATCTGCAGATGTGTCAGGAGATACAAAAACCCAGGGTCTGAACCTGGACCCTTAGCTCACCTAGAACACCATGGGCCGTGATAATCGTGTGGTAGAGCGCTCGCCTTATAAGCATAAGGTCGTGGCTTCAAAGCCCAGCTCGGCCATTGGTCTCGGATGTTTTCCTTGCTCGCACAAGCTCCTAGGAGCTTCTGAGGGGTTTCTCTCTCTGGAAACCTGGAAGATTCGTTACAGAATGATAAAAACATCTGGAAAAAGTGCGTGGACAGTGACGAGGACCCAATTGATGATGGCTAGGTGTTCCTTCGAGCAAAACGTGGAAACTTGAACCCACACATTCTATATGGTTATTATACTGTTACGATTTGCTAAATAATAATGCCGAGCACACTAATGAACTGTTTATTTTCTAACTTCACTAAAAACATACAACTACTTCACTGACTAATAAAACACTTAGATCTATACAACAATACAACTTCTTCAAAAAACTGTTTATCAATTCTTCATAAATTCTTAATCAATTCAACTTCCCTTAACTCTCGCTTTATATAGTCCAGCTGTGCACCAGATGCTTCGCGACGCGACGGTTCCGTTATCCCGAATATTCATTACCGACAATTATCTGCCTTTTTCTAAGAAACAATTATCGACGATACGCTTGCGAGTCGATTCAGCGGCGTAGCTAGGGGATTTTTATCAATCTCGTAACAATACATAGCGATAGTGATACCGCCGATACCAACTGGAGCCCTACTATGGTAGCCAAAGGTAAAACAGGAGACAACTATTAGTAACCAATTTTACAAAGACTAGCCTTGCTCGGAGTCATTGGTGCTATGTCCAGCTTTCCCTCCCTTTTCTATTGAAGCAGAGGCAAGGCTAGGAGTATCTAGACTCTGAACTGAGTGGGGAAATGGAGATGCGATACTCCTTCTATAAAACACCGTCAAATAAAACTAGCACGAAACATCAAGGAGTCCAATACAAGCATATATGAGAAGAGGAAGCAGGGTAAAGGAATTGGGTATATTAATGGGATAGAGACACATACTCTGACACAGCCGGAACATTCCCATAAAGTTTGTAAGACTTTCTGACTGGTCACTGACCACCTGATAAAACACCTGCATTGATAGGGGCTTCACCAAGACTTCAAATTCTGCAGTTCTTTGATATACAGAATGAATCAGTCCCCTATTTATTATTAGAATGCAAAGTTTGTGCTCATATAAGAATAGATATCTTCGCACATGATGGTGGAAAACATGTCATAGAAAAATCTTGAACGAAATCTCCACTTCACTTCATTAGAAGAACCAGAATACAAGATCAACCTGAAGGCAGGAGAACGGATCAATAAAGAACTACCTGAACCGAGAGCCAGCCCCACCGTATAATAATAATAATAAAATTCATCTAATGTGAATGCTTGTTTCCTAAGAACATTTATTCCGATTCCCACAACCTTCAGGAATTGGAAAACTAACAATTAGTTTCGTCTTCTTCATATGAAATAAGTAGAAGTACTAATTGCACTTAAAAAACATTGAAATACCCCTAGTAAGCCTATAAGGACCAACTCCGATGTGCACATGATTATTCATATAAACTATATGGAATTTGCAGAACAAACCGTCATTATCTGTAATACGATTCATGGCTTACAGCTATAATTTGAAAAAGCATTTTCCACACAAAAACACACATTGCCTGAGGGATACCAATTCGACTATAACTTTTACCACTCGGCAGATTTCTGATAGGAAATGAAATCACTGCACGAAAGTTTAAATGAGAGTTCTGCTCGGGCTGATAGCAATAATTGAAATGTTCAATCCTTCACACGAATTGAGTCACTGCCTATTCATACATAATGTGACTGGTTCTTTCAGGTAACGTATGCGGTGTGAAACCTGCTCTTTGGATACACATTGAATTCGATGTACTTGGAGCGGAAAATTGAATTTGCTTTTAAGACATTTTGAATAAAAAAAAGGAAATTGGGTAATTGCAGGGAGATTTACAGGGTGTTTATAAATGTTTATACGGAACGAGGTAGATCTTGGACTTATTTCATGACTGAAAATACATATATTCATAGGTTCGCAAAGGCTTCGTTATCAATATACAGGGTGTGAAATAATTTTTTTTGATTTTTCTTCGTATTTCCTGCATTTTCTGAGATATTCAGCATGCAGCTGCAGTTACAGCAGCAGCCCATTATGAATCCGTCGTTCTGCGCCTCAGCCCACTTGATCTAAGAAAGGCGTTTGTTAAGTTTTTGGAAAAGCTGATGGGGTCACGTCGTTTGGTATCGAAAATGAGACCAATTTCATTAGCCGCACGGGCTACTGTCTTCAAGAGAAATGTTCCAAGCCCTGTGTGTTCATTGTCACGGACCATGCAGACAAGGGGATACAAACTCATAATAACTTTGTTGTCCGGAGATATACTCATCTAGATTTAAATTATCGAAATATCGGTCTAGTCGACCAATACAAAATCTAATCGATAGACGCAATGGATTATCAAGTATTCAACTGGACTACTCTGGTATACATTGGTTCAGTCGATTTTTTGAACATCTATCGTATGTATCTGGTATATTTTGTACTGGTCAACCGAACTGATATGCCCAAAATTTTACTCCAGATCTGTATAACCAAAGAACGTATGACGTATGACGTATGACTGCATAGGTGAATTACCATGCAATTCTTCAGGTCAAGTTATTGCAGCTCCTTCTGAGTCCACTTCATTACTCTCAAGGAGTTGAGTAAGATTAAAACGGCAAGCATATTTGTGACACAAACTTTGTTCTTTCTTCACAGTTCAGATGACCAGATCTGCCGGAGTTTGTGCTGATACTTGCCACGAAGAGGGTAATAAACGCCTTGACAACATCGTTGTTCAACTTTGAAGTAGGTATATGTCTCTTCTGTATCCAGATGACGTTGAATGCTTTCGTTTACGAGTTGGAAGCCCCCTATGTATGTCTTGCATAGTAATTTTTTTGGATGATTCGTTGCACATTTGTCTTGGGATCGACTTGGTGCTGATAGACTATCAGTCTCAAAGGCAGATGTAGGTAATTTTCATCTGGGGGGGGTCTATTCTCGAGCTCAGGCTAAAATATTTTCAAACAGAGCGACACAGACACCGCTCGTTGAAGAGAGATACAACATCGAATTCGTATACCTACTTCAAATCTCTAGAATAGACCATCTGTAGTTAAAAGTTTATGTGTAAAAAAGCTGGTGACCTTGTGCATCCGGTTGCTGTGGTGAGTTTTCCTGAACGGACAATGGCAATATTAAAATGCAAAATGGAAATGTGCTGAGAGAAACTTCCTGAAACACATTCTTTCGAAAGATTAACTTTTTTGTTTGCACTCTAGATTGATCTGACGTTATAGTTAAGCGAGTCCTCCAGAGCGGCATCAGTTGTTCAATGCATTTCCCTATTCGATCAAGATGCGATTTTGTGTCAAAGCCTTGCGATCATCAATCCAGGCCATCGACATGTTATGGGTATGAAGTCCTGCGTAAAATGTCTTTCAAGAATGTATTGTCCAACCTGTGACATAAATACCAACCTGACTGGCTTCCATACCAGTTGTTTCTGGAGAATTTTAATACAAGATATATTAGATATAAGAAATTCAATGTCGAATTGGACTAAATTAAAAATTTGTCAGAATTTCCTCATTGAGTGATTAAGCGAACAGTCATGTAATAGTAACATGGTGTAAAAATGAAACTCACATACTTATGGAAGAACATTTTTATTGGAGGTTGTGAAAAATATGTTAAATTAACTACTCTGCAAACTTCCATCATCAGTGTCGGTTGAGGTATTTCATTTACTTTTCTATCTGTTTATTTTTTGTTTAACTTGGATTTGAAGTTTGATTCATAAGATTTGACATGGAGAGCCTTTATATTAATGGTCCCATAAATGAATTCTTAAGCGTCATTAAATATTAACCCCTGTCATGGAGGGACGGACCTTCCGTACAAACTTCACTGAAATTAGCGAAGCGCTTCCTATCTTCTTAAGAAACGACCGGATTTTCTCACAAAGTTGGTAAAATTCCGAAGGAGACGCCCTTTCTCGAATAATCGCCAACATATCTGTATCGGAGATACATCATATAAACCAAAACTGTTGTTGAGATCAGGGAATGACACCTTCGTCATATATGGAACAATAGATATGAAAAGTTTCATGACGGATTATGAAAGATTCTGACAAGTTCACAATGGATATGGAAACCAACAGATCCTTACCTCTCCTTAATACGAATGTTGAAAGAATAGACGATGACATTCGCACCTTTATTCTTAGGAAACAGCCCTATACGGAAAAGAGTTTGAACTTCAGTTAAAATCCATGTAAGAACATTGTCGGAAAGAGCAAAGTATATTGTAATATTAATGCACTTAACTATACTTTGCTAATTCATTTCAACTCGTAAATTATAACCTTCGATGTATTTCATACATTTATTGTAATTTATATAACTGTCGCTAACTCTGTCTATTCGAAAATTCTGAGTCTAACTATATCTTCAACTGCCTACCATCTGATGTTGATCGTCTTATATACCGACAAGTAGATTCCTTTACCATTATGGAACCGTTGAGACTCTACTGTAACTCGTCTCGATGGGTTCCGTTCATTCTTGATGCGAATAGAACGGCAGTAATATCATGCATCGCAAACAAACCGAGGTCGACCATCCAAACATAAGCGGTCAAGTCCGGTTCCCGCACGTTACAATATACAATAACCAGAAGTCAATACATCGGAGAGACAAAGAGATCATCATCTATAGGATTATTTCAACACAAAAAACGACTCAATACGAGTAAGCGGTAAAATCAGGAATTGCTGATCACCTCTGGACTGAACACCATCTATTTCTGATGGACGATATCCTATATACATTGAGAGAAGCACTGGATCAAATGGAAATGTAATAGTGATTACATCGAATTCGATAGCATATAGCATTTAGATCAGGAATGTTTGGAAACTGTTTATTGTTTCGCAAAATTGCTGGCAACACTGTTTACTACAAGATTCATCTTTGTGTTTAATACTTTGTCAGAACATTTCGCACATAAGGAAGAGAAAGATGTTCAACATACTATAAAAGAAATTGCAAGGTGATCTTCTAATTAAAAAATTTCCTATTCTTCAACCCGCATATTCCATCTCAGATTTCAGTGATGTAGTGAAACGTGGGAAATATAATTGGAATCGTGCCTTCGTAGGGTGGTAATAGCTGAATGAAATAAATATGTGTGATATTATGGTCATGGCCGGGCTTTTCATACAATTCCTTTAAATGAAGAGAAAAATACAGGGTGTTTCCTAACTACGGTTCCTAACTGCAGGGGGCGATTCTTTAGGTCATTTTGAGAAGAAAAGTTTCTATGAACCTAAGTACGGAGTTGCCTCGTTGAGATACAGGGCGTTGAAATTTAGAAAAAAACAGTAGCTATAAAATTTCACGAATATCCTAGAACCGATTTGGTACAACTATTCGAACTAATAAGGCGCTCATTTGGCCCTAGCAAGATTGAAATTATTAGAGCCAGTGGCATCTCAGTGGGCACCACAGTCAAAAATATTGTGAAAAAAAGTAAGCCACTGACTATTTTTTGCAGTTTTTTTTTCAGATTGAGCAACTAAAAATACAAATTTTTGGTCTCTTGTATTTTCATCATATCCAGCTTAAATTAAATTAAAGCCGCTCTATTGGATATCATGAACACCTGCATTGGAGACCAGCTGACAGTTGTAGTAGTTTTTTTTAATTCATTTTTGTTTTGGATTATTGATTATTATTTGTTCACCATTCGTAATAATTTAATGGCCCAATCCATGATAGGCGTACTTGCATACGATAATGAATAATGGCCATTAAATACAGGTAAGGTAGCTTTGTCATTAGGCTAGTATAAAAGTTAGCAAAACATAGTTCATACATAATTCAGATATCTATCTATCTATCATTCAGTGCTATTATTCAGTTAGAAGCTCGAGTTCTATAGTTCTACGCCCCAGTTGTACACATTAGATCTACGATTCAGCGCTACACTTCAGTTCTTCGTGACTGCAGTAACATTCAGAGTTGTCAATTAGCAGCAATTCCATCATGAATAATTGTACTAACACTGAAAAGGCTGACAAGCACCCTATTTATGGATTAGCAAATGGAAATTTGGGAGAAGTAAGAAGAATTTACCAGGATAGATATCCTAACAGGCTAATTCCTTGTGCTAAAACATTATTCAGAACGCTACATGCAAGATTATGTGAAACTGGGAGTTTCAATAGAAATGCAGGTGGTGGAATACCAGAAACGGTAACAACGCCTGAACTAGAAGAAGCTATACTACGATAGAAGATCCTTCAGATAGTACCAGAAAGATTGCACTGCATCTTGAAGTCAGCCCAAAAATCATTTGGAAAGTTCTGAAAAGAAAATCTTCTATACCCATATCACATACAGCGGGTCCAAGCTCTATTGCCTCGGGATTTTCAAATTTTTCACGAAATGCTATTATGAACTTTCACAATAACCTCAACTATTAGATTCCCACACTATAAGGGAAATCAATTTTCGCTGAACGTTTGGGTAGGAATTATGGGTGAATACCTTATTGGCGATATGCAAGCATATGCTGCCGATCTGACCCTAGTAATACACGATAAATCCGAAGACACGAACTCCTACGCCCTTCAGGATATATTAGCCACCATATATAAATGGTGTGAGAAGGACGAAATGTCCATTAACCCTCACAAAATGGTTATAGTACCGTTCACCAGAAAAAGGAAGATGGAACATTTAATACCTCCTTTCATCAATGGTGTAACAATTCCTTTTGCGAGGGAAGCAAAATATCTGGGAATAACCCTAGATAAAAAGCTAAATTGGAACTCGCATCTGGAAAAGACTATCCGAAATGCTAGCCTATCATTATGGACATGCCGCAGAATATGTGGTAAAACATGGGGAATGTCACCAAAACAAGTGTACTGGCTGTACGTGACCGTCATACGACCAATAATCACGTATGGCTCCGTAATCTGGTGGAGCAAGGGCCCACAAAAAAAGCCCAGGCTAAACTTAACGGACTTCAGAGACAAGTGTGTCGGGCGATTATTGGGGCCATTCGCTCCACGCCAACGGCAGCAATGGAAGCCCTTCTCGGACTATTTCCTCTTCACATATTTCTGGAGAGAGGGGCAAGATGGGCAACATACAGACTCCACCAGGCGGCCATTAGTCTACCGTAAGCAGTGGTCATGAGAAGAAGCAGCATGCTGGAGGGCATAATAGCTTACACCTTACTAGGAATGCCCCCAGACATCATGCCCAAAACTATCAAGCTTCACACGCCCTACACTGTGGTCTTCCCTGAAAGAGAAGACTGCGTTCAGACTGAAACTGACCTTTGTAGGGCAAATGAACGTTGGTTTACCGATGGTTCCAAAACTCTGAAAGGCGTCGGAGCCGGAATATACGGAATAAACCCAGTAGTGAAACGCTCATTCAGTATGGGTAGGTAAATTAGCTACGGTATTCCAGGCAGAGGTATATGCCATTGAAATGTATGCAAGTGAGCTGAAAAATCGACACCACACACGAGAAACAATAAAAATATTTTCAGATAGTCAAGCAGCACTGAAAGCGCTTGAATCCAACTGCTTTACTAATTAGCCCAGTTTTTTCAACAGAAAGATTAACAGGTGAATCCTATACGGACATTTTTGCGAGATCATTTACCTATTTTGTTGAAAGAAGTACCCATACTTGTAAGAGGCAACATGTGGTTTATGCACGACGGGGCTTCAGCTCATTTTAGTGTTCTTGCTCGTCAGTATCTCGACATCACCTACCCTAATCGCTGGATTGGACGCGCAGGACCTCAACATTGACCAGCTCGCAGTCCTGACATGACGATTTAAGTGGTCATCTGAAGGCTCTTGTTTATAAAACTCCTGTACTAGATGTGAATGACTTGACGAACTTTTCTTCTCAATAAGTTTAGAGGATTTTCTCAAACACAAGTGGACGAAGAGATCTGTTTCGAAAAACTACGCACTTTTGTCTATGAGCCACATGAGGTATTGAATCACATTTTTTCTAAATCTATTTATTCACGAAAAACTCAAATTGAATTCAAGCATATATCATCGATCAAACTATGTCATTTTAATGACACTGTACAGACCCCACGGACAATGCGCCTCGTGTGAACTGGCCAAAATCTTGTGCATGCTACAGTTTTTCACCTTCCGAACATGTTGACTGTTCAATTTATATATTTCATTTAGTCTGTCTCGAATCTCATTTCATTTTAAGTGAACGTCCCTTATATATTATGAGTTCTAGACGGCCAAGAAAATTAGAATTCATGTGAGCAGATATTCACTAGATTGTCTCCTACAACAAGCATTTCACTGAACGAATTCTGTTTTGTACTTTTTTTATTGCTTCCATTCACACATTTGAAACGTATGTGCAATGTGCGTTTCATCTCGGAAGAGGAGGATACTGATGCCAGAAAAAGGGAATAACCCGATGTTCAAATATAAAGAATTATCTGTATTTATGGTTTACCCTCCCCTCCGGAAGATGATCACTTGATGACTGAAACATCATGTGAAAAAATAGCGGTTTAGTGTCGGCATTAAATTCCAATATATTCTATTTAAGGTATTCATTTTCACTTTCAAGAACGAAAAATCGGGCATTGCTGCAGAAAATGGCAGATCTGGTGATCATGTAACCAAACCCTCAGGAGTCTTCGAGAGAATTGTGCGAGCAAGGGAAGACGTAGCCCTTACCTTTTAACATGTAATGCCATGCACGTGATCGGTGACTGCACTGGGATTTCCACGCACCTCGGTTGATTTGATCGAGGAGCATATTACATTATTTCCAATCACCCGAAACAGGTAAACTGGAATAACATTTTTTCTAGGTAATACCGACCCGAATAAATAGAAATATTTACTGCGATTAAGTCTATCCCATCAGCACTTAAGAGAACAGAAATAACCTACTTGATCACAATCATTCTAGGAACATTCTGAAATGTCAGGACGAAGTAACGAAAAACGGATTGCTGCTGGTAACAGAAAATAGTTATTCAATCAATTAGTGTATCAATGAAAGCGATTAGTGATCGAGATATCTTAACGCGTAAACGAAGCGAGCACATTAATGTTCGAGATCATTAGTCGAATGTTAACATACAAGTTGAATACAATATTTTTCCATCGACCTCACTCTTGTTGAAATAAAATTATTCTTGATTAGAAGTTTAATCCACAAAATGCACAATATACTGGAGGTTCATCCCGACACCGCTATTTTTACAACTCGACACATTTCAAACATATGTCAAGGTGATCAAGGTAATCTGAAAGATGGAATGAGAAAATTAAAAAACCAGACAGACATCTGAAAGAGAAAAACGATAGTCTGAGGAAGGAGCAC
The DNA here is from genome assembly GCA_958502065.1 of Chrysolina americana. Classification (NCBI taxonomy): domain Eukaryota; kingdom Metazoa; phylum Arthropoda; class Insecta; order Coleoptera; family Chrysomelidae; genus Chrysolina; species Chrysolina americana. The sequence goes on along the minus strand of OY293417.1, from coordinate 13,399,217 downwards.
GTTCAATTGAAAAATTGAATTTATAACTACGAAAGGAAACAGAAAAAATATAATTTTTTGTGATAGACTGAATATTACTTCTCCAGGAAACTAATTGAAAAATTGTTAAAAAATTGTTAAAATTGTTATTTCCATCAACCAGCTCCACACCCTTGAGAGTACAACCCTCAAAAGTCTTCGAAAGACTTGTCCGAGCTAAGGATGACGCAGCCCTTACCTTTTAACGTGTGATGCCATGCACGAGACCGACGACCATGCTGGTAATCGAACCCATGACCCTTAGGTTGAGAGACAAGCGCTCTACCGTCATGACCATCACGGCCCATATGCTTAATGAATTGGGACACCACTGGAACAAAACTAGACCAATAGTTGTCGAACTACCCAGAAGCAAGCTGAATGATTCTATTCCAAAAGACTCCTTTAATCTCAAAGTATCAAAGGCTCATTATCTACCTGAAGGTAATCAGAATTTTTTTTTTTAGTGAATTATAAGAAAGAAGCCTGAGAAAAGGGACAGTCTGCAAATCTTGAATGAAACTTAATTGTTGTTGACGGAATTCATTACAGTTACGAACGTCTAAAACAGGTCCTTGAGAAAAAAGAGTCCAGTCCACAATGTGATCACGAAGACTCATCTGACTTCCAAATACTCGAAAATACTGATAAGACTTCGAAGAAGAGAGAAGCAGAAGACGAAGCAGAGACGAACGCATTGAGAACCAAGAAAACTACTATTACCTAATATTAGCTGGAAGAAAGCTATCGTTGTTTATTCTATACTGATTGCCTGTACTATCTAACCTCCCACAACTTTGAGCTTCATATCAATATTAGACCCTCTTATTATTAATTTCTGTATAAAAAACTGTACTTTTGTTCGGCTTGTTTCCTATCTATAAGACGATTAACATTAAAATTGCACAGCTGAATATGCGTTTACCAAAAATCAATGAACTAAGAGATCAACTCTTTGCTGATGATTGTACCATTCTTTGCATCACTGAAACATGGATGATTCATGATATTGATGAAGATATATATGAAATTGATGGGTATCAATTCATGAAGAACTGAACCGAAATAATGTGTTGCCTATATACTGGTGCTATATCACACGGATCTCGGTGTATCGCTGTCCCGTTGTAAAATATAATCTACCGGGTTTTTGCGCGATTTCTTTTGAAAAAGTATGTTTTCTCATTGACTCGAACGGAGTTGTTTTCGATTTCTGAATTTGATGAACGTATCCTCGTGGCAAATAAGAGTTTTATAATCATAATTTGTGATTTAGATTTCTCGGGTCTGGTGCAGGTATATTGTACTATTAACTGTGGCCTCCAGCCGAAACTTATTATTGTATTTTGCAGTTCATCAAGTGTGAAATTTCGTCGAATATTACTGAATTAAAGTGCTTGTCGAGAACGTTTCCTGAGTTTTCCTAAAATCATTGGCAAGTGCACGAATCATTGACTCAGTCCCTACTACATTTGGGCCGTTTTGTTACAGAACAATCGATAAAAATTGGTATTCATTTCACTATCATTCAAGCAGAGTAACTTTGGGCAAACGTAAAAGCCGGATGCTTAAGAGTAGCTGTGGGAGTTGTATACAAACCACCAGACTTTTCAGTTCCTGATTTTCTCAATCTCCTGGAAAACATTATAATGGGTATGATCCACCGATATGATGAAGTATTATACTTGAGTGACTTCAATATTGACATGTTGGGATTTGATTCCACAGCATTTCAAAAAATGTGTGCCATGCTGGAAGCTATTGACATGATACAAACAGTAACGGAACCGACTCTTCTTCGTCGGTTACATTGATCGAACTCATTTTGATAACGAATAATGATAAAATAGTAGCGGTGAATAATTAAGACAACATAACAACACGATTTGACGCCTATTGAGCAGAACGTCAGTCTCGAGGTAAAAGGACCTATCCTCAAAACCATACGTGACTTCAAATTCTTTGAACAAGATTGTATCTGTTCTGATATAATCATACCTTTCTGTTATTCCGTTTTATCTCACTTATACCATGAAAGACATAGATGACAAAGGGAAATTTCTCAGTGAAAACATTCTTGGCTTACTCAATATCCATGCACCATTCAGTAAAATTAGAATAACTAAGAAATACTTATTCTCCTTGGATAACATAAGACTTCTCCGATGCACTCTCTATTTTTATACGATACGGACTTAGCTGAGCTTAAATCAGTAATAAGTGAAATAAAAAAGAGAAATTCCTTAGACGAAGACCACTTATCAGCCAAATTATTGTCGCAATTACCTGATGAAGCCCTTATTACCCTAGCGATGGCCATAAATAAGTCTTTTGCCACGGGTATTTTTCCTTCTAGCCTAAAGACCGCAATAAAGGGGGTGCCACTGATGATCCAAACAACTTCAGGCCTATCTCGCTACTATCAACTCTGTCAAAAATCATTGAGAAATTGGTAAAACGTAGAATCATGGGTTTCATAAAGAGACATAATATTTTGGCACCGGAACAGTTCGGTTTCCAAAACAATAAGAGTACAAATGAGGCAATCTTTGTTTTTCTGGAAAGAGTCTACCTGAGCCTGAACGAAAAAGAGGCGGCTGCAGCAATATTCCTTGATCTTTCCAAGGCGTAAGTCATGAAATTTTATTAAAAAAGCTTCTGCATTAAGGGTTTCGCGGAACAGCTCCAGAATGGATCAGATCTTACCTTACTGATCGAAATCAGAAAATTATACTAGGTAACAATATAATCAGATAGGAAGCCAGGAAAAAAATAAACTCACTTTACCACTTCCCACTTCAACCCTTACAAAACAGTCGTTAATTTATAGAAGCAAGCAGATTTACAATCACTTACCAAGACAAATCAGAGACATTGGCGATATGAAAAGTTTCCAAAAGTCAGTTAAAACACTCCTAATAGGAAAATGCTTCTACAATTTGGAGGAATATTTTGTCTACATTTTCTAGTCGTTCTATATTCTATGTTTTGTGATACTGTGATATAGGTATATATACGTTAAAAATATAAAATTTTACATATTTTTTTGTTATGTCCTCTTCAAAATTAGAATTAGTGTTTTTATCTTTATTAGAATTTCTGTTCCCTCAACGTATATATTTACAATTACATTTATGTTTTATTCTATACAAAATGTGATAATTATGACTTTGTCGACAAATGTTTCATTTAGACAATAAAGCTTATCTATCTATCTTCCACTGTATTTGCGGAATTAGGCGCACAGTCGATGGAAAAGAACTAAAACTTCAGCTCAATTTGACTATTACAAATTACTGAGAAATCATACTTCCTCTATTTGACTCGGACTAACGGTGTTTCTAGAATTTGGAAAGATCTAAAAGTTCTAAATATAGGTAACAAAAATAACTATGAGATCCCCCCAAACCTCAATGATTCCAACTCAATAAATGATTATTACGTTACTGGAATACACACAATATTACCGGATGAACATATAATAACATTTTATGATGAAAATACTCTTCCAAACGTTGATAGAATCAAATTCAATATGCTGCCCATTTAGGCAGCCAGCACACTGAGCAACCATGATCGACCGTCCGTGACCGTCCAACTACGACCACACTTTATAACACGTGTATTCGTAGCGGATAACTCACACTGAATACTAACCAACCGGTTTTCAAAGACCATGAAACTGCTGAAAATTTTGATCGATCAGTGTGAGGTCGAAAGTTTTCATTGACCCCTTTCAATTTTTGGTCGTTGCTGGACGGTCGGTCCTGGTCGATCAGTGTGTTTTCTAGCTCATATCACCATTTATCACAAATGTCATCAATGAATGTTTGGAAAATGACGTTTTTCCTTGCAGCTGAAAACATGCGATCGTGCCACCAATGCCCAAAAAGCAAAAGTTACAGAATTCCAGAGACCTTAGGTGAATGAGTATTTTGCTATGTCCATCCAAAATTTTGGAAAGAGAAATGGAAAATGAATTGCGGGAACATGTCGCCAAGTCTGCTATAATTCCTGAGGAATTGTATGGGTCCAAGAAACGTCATAGCTGTGAGACTGCTTTGCTGAACATAACCAATGATATCTTGAGACGACTGCATGAGAAATGCGCAACAGTGTTGGTTCTCCTTGAGTTCAGTAAAGCTTTTGACACTTTGGGTCACAAAATGTTATGTGCTATACTATATTACATAGGCTCAAATCTAGGAGCATCAACTTTTTCTCGCGACTACTTGAGTAGTAGAAAACAGTGAGTCAGAATTGGTGACGATTAATCCACATCCCTTTCGATATCAACTGGTGCTCCACAAGGCTTCATTATGGGTCCACATGTTCTCTCAATGTATACGCCAGATTTCCTATCTTGTGCTAAAAACCTTTCAAGATGATGATACTCAGTTATATCATCTTTGATGATAATAATAATACTCCCTCATAAACACTCGTTGAGTGTACCCAAAGGCATAGCCTGTGCGGGTAGAGGACGGCTATTATTATTATTTGCCGTGGCGCTCCGGGGCGACTTACTGATTTGTTGGTGGCGTATTCACTTTTCAGCTGTAGGAATACCCGGAAAACCTACAGCACCACCTCGGGTGGTCGGTGTGCACTCCAAGCTAGCACCAGACGAAATTGGCATCTATAGGCAACTTACAATACACTTGCTTTTCAACAAGTCATGCGGTCGCCTATCGATCCGATATAAAGTAGATGAGAAAAATTCTCTTGTACCTACATCGGGCTCGGACCGACTATCGCTATGCTGGAGTTTCGAACGGCCTGTGCATTCGACCGCTGATCCACCGACCACTCCTAATAGACTTTGCACTTACAAGAATGATCTTATTAAAAAAATAGATATCTAATCCACTCAAAATGAATGCATCAAAAACCTCTGTTTTGCTTCATGGTCTCAGATCGATTGAAATCTATTGAAAAATCTAGTTTAAGTTTTTACCTCAATGGGAATCGATTCCGCTGACTCTTGAAAGCTCAGCGCTTCACCAACTGAGCTAATTGGTCGCACACATTCGTCGTTGACATAAACTCTATTCAGGAATATTTTGTATTTGTAATAATTAACTAAAGTAGGTATAATGTGATGAGGAAAATATTATGCATTATATAATTATTCGAAATGGATAAAGTTGGTTGAAATAATTCGATTCTCTTTGATTTTCTTGCACATCGATTTCAGTTGGTGATATTTTCGCCAGGTCGTTGAAAAAATAGTGAACATTATTTGTGCAAAAGTGATTTTTCACACTCGTGAGATTTTCGCACTGAGCATGCGCCTTGTGCTACAATATTTCCCACTCGTGTGAAAAATGTCATTTGCCGCACTTGTAACGGAATTTACTATTTTCTAAGCTGAAACTAATGAAAAACTTGTCTGTCATCGACAATATCTTAATCAATATTGACAAACTTGGCATATTTGTCAATTCAAAATAATGAATAGCCGAATGGAAGCAGAAGGGCGTTAATCCTGATACATGAGTCTGTACAGGTTTTCTGGAATATTCCTATTATTTTCTGTAAGAAGTATTATTAGCTCATTGTGAATTTTTAGTTTCCGTTTACATTACCTTCGGTATCTTGTTTTTGACAATACAATTCAACCAATTTTATGATTTTTAGGTATTTAACAACTGTTTATTCATATTTTAGTCGTTTTTTTTGCTACCACTGAATCAATGATCAAAGTGAAAAAATTAGGAAAGAATGATAATTGTAGTTTGAGTTACTTCGTTTGTGGTAATCGTATGTTTTTCAATGAAAGAGTTGTCGAAGAGAAAAGATCAAGTACTTATACAACCTTTCGTAGTAACGTTGTTAGGTTATTATAATTTCACATTTGGCAGGTGTAACATTGTATAAAACACATTTAGATCGATCATTATTGTCATTCTATGAAGATTTTTACTTTTACAAGTTTTTTTTATTGTCCAAGTATTTGGAAAATAGTGGTAATGGGTACGTTAAACTCAGCAAAACAACACATAAGTACTATTTACATATGACGAAAATGCGTAGATTCGCATTTTTTTACAATTGACAAAACGAGACTTTCACTTGGTACCAGAAGCAGCAAAATTTCGACAAAATTGATGTGACAAGTAATACTTGAGACAACGAAATATACTTGGATCATTAAAAAATATAATATTTCGAATACTCACTTTTCTAAGTCATCGTCGTTGATGAGGGCTTGCCTAAGTCTGGCTATGGTCTGTAGGAGGTAGTCTGGATTTTGGGATTCTAAAGACAGGGGAGAATAGTATCCAGGATAACTGAAATTCAAAACAATCTATTAACTCTCGTTTTATTTTGTGGACGTGAAAGTTAATGCTAAACTACCCCCGATGGAGAGTTGATCCCATTCTGATTAACCTGCGCATCTTTGTAGAAATAAGGAGAAATTCTGTCTGTGTGTCTCAGCATGGACAATCGTATAATTTAATTACTTTTAAAATCAAAAGTAAAGATTATGAATATTCAATAGACATGAAGTTGGGCAAACTGTTGTTATACAGGCTGTCCATAAAGTACTCAAGAACATGTTGAAATTTTGAGTTTTTATTTGGTTGATTGGTAGGTCATAAGCTACTTTTTGACAATAAAAGAATGTCTATCCTTCAAAATGGTGGCCCGACAGCATTTTTAAGGATTTTTAATCGGCATTGGGGGTCGATTGACACCTCATTCGAATCGTCTTACAATTCTCTATACATCCACAAAATTTCAAAAAAATAATATTTATCTAGAACAAAATGGCGGTACATAATGTTAGAGCTCTGCCATATGAAGATCTTTTCGATGGCCATTAATGAGCTCTAGTAAAATCATCAAATCTTTTTCAAGAAAGTTAGTTACTGGCCTGAAATAATGAGGAGGGGCTCCGTCTTGTTGAAAATTAATTTTTTCTATGTTATTTTCTACCACCTGAAAGGCGGACCGATGTCATTTTGAAAAAAAAATGACTTTTTTTTGTTGTAAAAAGGACATTATGAAAAAATCCAATCCGTTCAAGAGTTAGCAAGGATGGGATTACTTTATAATAGTTCTAACATTATGTACCGCCACTTTGGAATGATAATTTTGTTCCAAATTGTGCTGTCGTATAGAGAATTGAGAGACGTTTCGAATGAGGTATCACTCGACCTCCACAATAAGCCATTTAAAAAATTCTTTTAAAATGGCGTCGGGCCACCATTTTGAAAGATGGATATCCTCTTGTAGTCAGAAAATAGGTTGTAAACTGTTATTTCTCCAAAATTTTCTCAAAAAGTTTATCTGAAAATTCCAATTCGTTCAAAAGTTAACAGCGGGAAGGGGTTACTCTATGGACACACTGTATAACGTAACACGTTGAAAGGTAAGGGTTACTTCTTCCCTAACTCGCACAAGTCTCTCGAAGACTTCTAAGGGTTGCGAGTAAGGGAATAACAAGTTCAACACTAATTTCCCTGATTCCCCAGAAATTGGGTTCACCAAGAAGAGTACACCAATCACCACTAAGTAAGTTAATTTTTTTTGCCTTAAGGGGGAAGTGTATGTATTTTAAATGTTACTAGGATTTAATGATATCTAGTTAGCCTAGATCGGTATCGGTTCCACGGATAAAATATTGTCTTACCATAGCAACGATCAATAACTTAGAAATGTCATATTTATAAAGATATGCTTTAAAAACCTTGGCTATCAATGTATTACATAGCAAGCTTAAAAAAACGGTGAAGAGCGATCAGGAAGATCACTTTCTGTGTCCATCTCCAAAAATATTAATGCATTTCAAAACACGATTTTATCAGACCGTCGAATGGAGCGAAAACGAATATCTGAGGCAGTGTTTATTTCAAAAATAATAAAGACAGAACTTTCAAATGTGTGAAATGATGAGTATATAAATTACGTTGTGAAATTTGCCCTGAGGTATATATTGGTCAAACTGGTAGAACATTCAGAAATTGCACTCATGAACATCATATGAGTTATATCAATGAGAAAACTAATTCGACAAATTCAAATAATCTCCTAATAATTTTGTTGAAGAATTTAGATATGGGTAGTACCTACCTGGTAATTGGTAGTTATAATTAATGTTATTAAAGGATAAATAAAAAGAACTAATTCCGACTACGTTCGAAAATACCCTCCTCTCCATACACTTCAACTAAGTGGAAAAATTAAGCAAATATCTGACAGAAAACAACTCCTTCCCCATACGGACATTCAGTTATATCCGTCATCCATTTGTGCAATTTTCCTCAAGGAGGACATTATTGCTAGTGTTGAATGTAATGAAGCCGTTATATATTATTCTTTAATTTTGTTGGAAATGACCACTTGCACACATGCATGTTTCGAGGTTTTTTCCTCTCATTAGTGCTAGGTTAGGTCAGACAAAAATAGAGTCGTCTTGTTCTACAAAACGAGCGATAACATTCAAAAGTCTTAAAGTAAAGTAAAGTAAGTAATTCAAAATGTCTTAACCTTATTTTTCCACGACTACTTACTTGCAGGTATAGCACCGATGATGGCCTAATAGCCGAAAGCGCTTTGCGATTTTATTAAATTTTACACGAAATACAAATCTTTCATTGCATTAAAGTATTCCACTACGAATGAATCGCGGTTAGTATTGTGGCTGACTTGTTGTGATAGATGTAAATGAATGTCCGTATTGGAAAGTAGTTGTCTTCTGTCAGATATTTGACTTCTCTTTCAATTTCGTGAAAATGTGTGGAGCTAAGGGTATTGTCAACCGTAGTCGGAGTTATTTCTTTTCATTTCATTGATACCTCTTCGTAAACACACTTTTCGAACTTTGTTCGATTTATTGCATTCACTCTTCCTGGAGTATGTGATACCGAGGAATGCTGTTTTGTTTTTTCCTTGCGGTTGGCGCTCTGATTTATTGTACATCGGTTTCATTCGTATGGGAATACTATAAGGTTTTTGAATGTTATCGTTCGTTTTGTGGAACAAGATGACTCCATTGTTGTCTGACCTATTATAGTACGTGCGAGAGGAAGAAAACTCGAAACATACATGTATGTAGGTGATAATTTCTAGTAAAATGAAGGATAATATTCAATGGTTTCATTACAATTAGCATTAATGTCCTCCTTGAGGAACATTGTACAAATGAATGCCAGATGTGATTCAATGTCCTTATGGGAAAGTAGTTGTTTTTGTCAGATATTTGCCTCATTTTTCCTAGTTGTGGAAATATGTGGAGAAATGGGTATTTTCGACCGTAGTCGGTATTATTTATTTTCATTATTCTGTTACCTCTTCGATTTATTGCATTTGAAAGGATATTTGAGTGTTTGGATTAGGCTTATTTGTACATTCACTTGAATATGTTAGAAAATGTTATTTCAGAGAAGATCGATTCGTTTTTCGTGTAGTTTGTACAAACATGAAAAGTCACAATGTAAAGAGAAATATTTTTAACAATATCTTTCATAATCTCCTAGAATGATTTTTTTCTGAATGGAATCTCACAACTTTAGTGTGCAGGAAACATAATGTCAGGCCAGGACGAATCTTTAATTTTGATTTTTGATTTGTTAAGCTTTCAGCACTGAACAGAAAGCCGAGTTTCCAAAAAGAAGTTTCTAAAATAACAACGATGAATAATTTCTTCAAAAAAATCATAAGAAAGTCATATAGGCTTCAAATTCCATGAGTTATTCAAGATCCGTTCTCTTTTAGCGTGCCCTTTTCTCGTTTTATCCTTCTCTCTTTCCTGAGTTTCTTTGTCAGCTTCTTTCCTACCAGGACTGTTTCTTTCGACGACTCACAAATCTTTGGAATCTATTTTCAAATCTCACGTACTCCAATCTATCTCTTACCATTCTTAGCAGCCTGTATTTTTGTATTTGAAAGAGGTAAAAATACATTAACAGAAGATACGTTATCATTGATACCGCTTTTTTTGTCTTAACGACATTTTATTTCAACCACCTCTTTCACCAGAGTTAACCCCAACTTATTGTTTTAAATTTCACCCTATACAGGGTGAGTCAGAATAAGACCGACAAACTTCGTACACATATTCCTTACTTTAATGTATAATGTACCTTATTATAAAATGCATAACTCTGAGATACAGGGCGTTGAATGTCTGAAAACAATCAAGGTTTTTTTTTAAACTCCTGATGTAAAAAATTTAAACTTAGTGCCCTAATGTAATTTTATCAATGTGATGATTTGAAGTTATAGTGTTCAATTTCCTTAAAACAGTGGTCTAGTTACGGTGGTATGCTGCCATATTTTCCCTCATATTTTTTTGAGACAAGTGAATTGACAAATGAGTGTAGGTGCCTAAATGTAGAGGTCTATGACGTATTCACAAAAAATGTAAAGCATGTCCTAAAGACACATCGGGTAAAGATATCATTTCACGTATGCCATAATCGCAGAAAATTTGTCAACATATCGGAATATGTTTCATTCTCCTGAATATTTTTTAATGTTGTAAAACTTGAAGCAATGCCAGGAATGAGTCTGCATTGCACAAAAAATGAGAAAAATATCGCCACATTATAGCCACCGTAGAATTTGTAGTATTTACAGATGAGAGATATTTGACGCCATCAACTTATGTCGGCGAACTGGATACAATTTGTTGTTCATAAGCTACCCGATTTACTGTGAAAACTGTTGTTAAAATTGTAATTTTCGCCAACCGGCTGCACCCTTTCCTTTTAACGTGTATTGCCATGGAAACTTGTTATATCTACCGAGTAGAAAAAACATTAAAAAAAGGCCACGTTCCTTTTTCAATTCAGATTTTGGGTTTGTTTTATGTGTTGACCAGTGACGTACTGAACAGCCTACCACAAACTAGTTTGAAATGCTCGTCTTTGCAATAAGTTATCAAGAATAAAAAAAAATTGAAAAGTTTGGTCTCATAGCGTATCTAAAAATGAATAATTTACTATTTGACCGCAAATTAGTTCATATACGTATGTTCCAAACAAAAATAGCAAGCTCACACTTTTTGATAGACCCAACATTTGGTCTCTAACAGCTTGGACTTCAAGATTAAGAAAAAACTGTTCATTTTGAAATAATGTGCGAAATAAAGATAAATAATTTGAAGGTATAATTCAGATTTACCCTCGCCATATTTTCTATTTTTCCAACATCCAAAAATATTCAGCAGGATGAAAAACACTCCGATATGTTATAACAAATTAGTATTCTGCGATTATGACCCGATGTTTCCTCAGGACATACTTTCAGTTTTTCGTGAATATCTCAGAAACATTTACATTTAGGCACACGGAATGTCTTTTAGCGTGAGGATGAGCTAGCTTAACTGATGTCAAAGAAGATTGGATTACGTTATCCACCATTTTCCATAATTCATTTAATGGTCTTCTGTCAAGTAGTGCCGCCCCTTTTCAAGTTTGTCAATTCACCTGTCTAAATAAGATATGAAGGAAAATATGGCAATATAACACCGAACCATACTATACATACTATAACTTCAAATTATCGCATTGATATACCTAAATTAGTGTACCAAGTTTAATTTTTTTTCCTTTAGGAGTTTTGAAAAAAAATTAAATCCCATTTTTTTTTGGACTCTGGGATGCATTTTAGAATATACATTGATGGAAACTGTTCACCTCAAAACGAGGTAAAGAATATATGTACGAAGTTTGTCGATCAAATTCTGAGTCCCTCTGCATATTATTTATCTACAATTTGATGTAATATCGGCCATCTAAAATGATCTTTGGATTTCAAAGCCTACCAAGCATCGAACTATTATCGATTTCCATTCACAGCCAACTCGATATTTTTCAATAACATACAATTCAACAACCAAGAAAAAAATCCAAAATATATATATTTCAATTAAATCGCTTCCTCCAAGTTATGCGGGGGTATTATAAGCTTATAATAATATGTGCCACATCAAGCTATTGAACCCATATATTATTGATTATTGATTTCAATGGGCCCTCGGAAAACGTTGAAAAACAATTAAGATACGAATACCAGTTGGTGATAAATGGTTGAATAGAGAAATGTAAGGCAAATGGGATAGACTATAGAAATATACAGGGTGACATTAGAAAATAAAAAGTCGGCATTACATTTGGTCAAAAGGGCGGTTGAAAAAAAAATTCGTCAGTTTCAAAGGGAGCGCTTATCGCTGAATACATCACTCCTGTATCAATTTCGAAATGTTGTCTCTTCAGGTTAAAAAACCGGCTGCTACATATATCATGTGTCACCCCGTATTCGAAGAAATCTCTCCCTATATTGTTCGTGTTTAAAAAATCTGGATATTGCAGATGCGTAGAATTCAGGATATAGCAGCTGAAAATTCACACGGCATTAATTTGTGTACGCTTTGGTTTACGTGCGTCTTAAATTTCAAAGAGCTTCTTTTCTACTGGATTTTAATCAACAAAGCCATCAACTTCATAAGTTTCACAAACAATGCCTATTTGACATAAGATTTCATAAACTTGAAGTGAAATGTCTACCTGTGATACGTAGCATAACTTCAAACAATGTTTTATTTAATCTACTAAATTAAAAAGTTTTAAAAATCGTTATGGGGCTCGCTTTCTGAAACTAGAGACCTCTTTCTAAAATTTCATTGTCATTAACACATGTGCAAGTTTTTCAGTTCTCCCAACAACAAAAATTGTGAAGATGGCTTATTGAGATTCGATGGAATTTTTATTAAACAGTGTCTTTCAAAATGTTGACTATACGGAATACATTTTCGATAATGATTTGTTTTGAATTCGAGTATAGTTTTACTTAAAAAAAAAAATTGTTTTCTCAGACGAGGTCACTAAATTTATTTTGACCGTTATTGAAATACAGGCCGTTTCTTTTATCATGTGGTAACATTGCTATATTCTAAACCGTAAATGATATAAAGACGATTAAATGGGAAAAAAGGTAACTATTGTGGTGAGCAGTAAATTGGTCATAGAAAATTTACGGGGATTCTCGTCCTTCCCGACTTATACAGGGAAAACTGAAAATGCTGTTTTCGTTTTTTTTTACGAATAGAATTGTTATTTCAGAAAATATAAAAAAATGAAAAAGGAAAGTGTTATTGTATTCAAAATGCACTAGAACTACGTAACGATAAATTTTCAGTCAAATGTTTCGTGTCAACACCGCCATCATAAACAATTTTTTTCAAATACGGACCTGTCTATTTCCTCACAAATATTGATAGAGCGATAAAATCACAATTCAGTGGTATATCACACTCGACATTTTTATAACGTTTCATATAAAAGAACTAGCATCATCAGTGACAAAAATTTTTAATTACGGTCCTGTCGTTAGTTTGTTTATGAATTCCACAGAATCTAACGCTTCGATATAAAAATTATCAGTGGCGTTTTGAATGAATGTATCTATGAAAATTGTATTTATACTATAAAAATTCATAAAAGACTTCTGCAGTTTCAGAGACGAACGATAGCAATTTACCCCAGAAATAAACTTATTTAAGAGGAGAAGAAATCAAACAAACAGAAAAACAATTTATTTCATAATGAATTTGTGGAAGTAATTAAAACCAATACAGAAAAAGAATTCTACATTAAATGCTCGAATTGACGACCTCTTTTTTGAATGCACATAAGTTGTCTGTCCATACAATTTCTGTGGCAATTTTCTAGCATGATGGTTGTAATGCTATTACATGCATCTCTTATTTTGAGATGGTTGATATCGGTACTAGGTGTCGAAAAAACTTTATCCTTTATGTATCCCCAGACAAAAAATCCAAAGGAGTAAGGTCTGGGGATCGAGCTGGCCAGGCAATTGGTCCATTGTTTCCAATCCACTTTGTTGGGAATATTGCATCTAAATGTTCCCTTACTATTGCTGCATTATGGGGAGGGGCACTGTCTTGTTGAAAATATTGCATTTCACGGCGGGTGCTTAATGGCAATTCATCTAAGTAGCCATCAAACTCATTGGATAAAAAATTTAAATACATTTCACCATTCAAATGCTCATCGTTAAAAGAAAGGACCTAGTATGTTTGTTCCCAAAATTCCCAACCAAACATTTATTCCCAACCTCTCCTGGAAATTGGTTTCTCTATGTGAATGTTCATTCGTATTATTCCACCTATAATGGATGTTTCTGTTAAACCAACCATTGTTGGTGAATTTTGATTCGTCCGTCCATATTATTTTTTTACAAATATTTCGAACTTCCCTATTTCTACGTCTTAACCATTTCGCAAATCGTACTCTCCTTCCGTAATCCCTTTCATTAAGGTGATGAACTTTGCGTATCCTGTAGCATTTGTATTTGTTCTTCTTCTAAATATTTCTGGTAGATTTTACAGATATCCCAAATTTCTCGTGAAGAACAATCTTGATTAGATATATTTTTGTAACTGACCAATCCTAGATTTAAAAAGAAGACGTTATTTTTCACTTTTCAGTCTTCATAAGGTAATATTTGCTTATCCAAAACATTTATTTGGTTCCTTATACTTCCAGTAACAACACATTTTCTAGTTTTATTTCTGTGAAATGCACCACAGTCTCTTAAATTTCTTTCTAATCGTCTAAACATTTGAATGTTTGGAATGCGACGATTCGGGTATAGCTCACCATACATATTTCTTGCTAAAAGAGGATTTCTATTTGATTTTGCATAAGTAAATAGCATATCAGTCCTTTCGTCATTCGAATACATCTTTAATATGTAACCGAGTGCTTAAATGTCTGACAGTTCTTAACAAATATCAACAACTCATTTATTTTTCCTGCCATAGAAATCAAGCAAAGCCTACGTGTTTAAATATGATAAAAGAAGTGAGATGCTATTTAATTGTACCAAATTAGACAACACTTTGAAAACTGATATTTTCATTACTTCCAGGATTGAGAATTATGAAAATAATCCGTGTAAAAATTGATACAGGAGAAATCAGCCTTGAATCAAGGATTACTGTAATACAAAAATCCCCAAAAAGGAAAAATACGAATGTTCGTTGTGTTGGGGTATCTTCCTATCAAAAGTATTGGGTAATGACTGAAGTATCCTAATAGTTGAATGAGTTTTGAAGAAATCAAAACAATTTACAAAAGAACTAACGACAGGACCGTAATTGAAAATTGTTGTCACTGATGATACCAGTTATTTTATATGAAACGCTTTAAAAATGTCAAGTATGATATACCACTGAATTGTGATTTCATCGCTTTATCAATATTTGATATTGAATTGTTGATGGTGTCCCTGTTGACACGAAACGTTCAATTAAAAATTTATCGTCACGTAAATCTAGTACATTTTGAATGCAATAAAACTTTCTTTTTTAATTTTTTTATATTTTCTGAAATATCCATTCTATTCGTAAAGAACCGAAAAGAGCATTTTTAGTTTTCCCTGTATAGGTCGGGAAGGGCGAGAGTCCCCGTAGATTTTCTCTGACCAATGTACTGCTCACCACAATAGTTTCTTTTTTTTCCCATTTAATCGTCTTTGTATCTATTACGGTTTAGAATATAGCAATGTTACCACATGATAAAAGAAACGGCCTGTATTTCAATAACGGTCAAAATAAATTTTTCCTCAAAATAATTGCCTAAAATGGGCTTATTTCTTGTTCGAATTCCAAATAATTTTGAAACCTCTCAGTTGTTCATACTAGTTCAAATTTGGTATGCGGATAGCGGATAGGAAACCGAGGAATAATCAAAACTTTGACGAGAAATATTTTTTGAAATAACCTATAGTTTTGTGATTTTTAAGATTAAAGATCAAATCTGACAGGTGTAGAAAAATTGTAAACGTCAATTTACATTATTTTCAATGTTCAAACCGTTTATGAACCCTAAATTTGCAATAACTGAATAATAAAAAAATCCCATCTGATGATTCACTTCTTTGGAGGAGTAATATTGATCCAGTAACCAGAACAGTCCAGAACAATCACTTTAGTACCTTCTAATTCCTACTCTATCGCCGGAATATCCTGTTGCAGTATTCAATTCGGCGAGCGAAACAACCGTGATTTCCTAGGTTGCACTGATGAGAGACATACATTCCAAAACCAGTTTGCAGATGATTCCCTGTTTGAATCTGGTTAGCCAGCTAATTGCTTCAGAGAGCTTTCGTGGAGTTGTTCAGTGTTCTTCCGTAATTTTGCACATATATCTGACAGATATAAAAAAAGTTGTCAAGGTATTTGCCAGAAAATTATTTCAGAGCCAGCCACCCCTCTCCCACTACGATAAATCGCCTCAACCCTACCCCCACCAAGATAGAGAAACCCTAAGCGACTTAGGCGAGGCTGAGATTAAATTTCGCAATAATGAGGAAGGAAACCAAGTCGTTCACAATACTTCCGAAAGCACTTGCGATTTTGGGGAGACTGAATCGACCCAAAACGCAAGTGTAACTGAAACTGTGGTGAACCAGAAATTGGCTGAGATATTGGAAAGTGTTGAGAAAGGAGCATCTCAAATTCGAAACACTTTCCAAAATACATTAGATCCGCTGGAAAATTTCCGAAGAAATATTGTACCAACACAAGAAGTGCCCATTCCCAACACTTCCCAATCGACTTGGAGTGATTGGCAGTCCACATATCAAAAGTTCGATAGGAATAATATTTTCAACACCGAGAACGCGAGGGACAAGTTCCCGGGCAGCGGTGAGTACGTAGGGGTCGGATCGAGTAGGCCCCGAAATACTTTCAGCTTGTTCGGAGACGACTCCCTCGCCCCAGAACAGGAGGGTGCAGTAGGAGGACTTCTGTCACCAGTTCCATCGTCCAGAGAAGTCGGCAAGTATAAAGTTCGAGCTCTCGTTCATGAGGGCGAAAAATTTTTGGAAAATCGAGAGGACCCATTATACACTTATAATAGGGAAACTGAACCGAACCCGTTCCCAAACGCATCGTGGAATGATCTCATGGCGGATGAGTTGTTCAGGAACGCCCACCAGCAAAGCCAGGTCTCCGTGGCCCCTCCCCTCGACAAAATAAATCCAAGTCGATTGGAAACTGTGGTGAACGCCGAAGTAACAAGAGGAATGGAAACTGTAGTGAACCATGGAGAAACCGAAACTGAGGCGAACACCAAAATTCAAAGTAGAATGGAAACTGAGGTGAATCCAAAAATTCCGAAAATCGCAAGTATTACGGAAACTCAGGCGAACGGAAATTTGGAAAGTGTGGTGAACCCAGTTCAGAAGCAAACTACTTTGGAAACTGTGGCGAACTCAAAAATAGAAAGTGTGGTGAATCTCAAAACCACAAGAATGGAAAGTGAGGTGAATGTCAATAAAATCGATATTGCTCCAAACAACTCGAAAACGGCAGGGGACGTTCCAAAACCACCTCCACCGCAACTAGTCGGCTTCCAACGGGCCATCATGAAAATGAAGTCGAAAAAGGAGGAAGAAGCCACCAAACTGAAAGCAGAGGGAAGCACTTCTCCTGCGTAAGAAACAGGAGGAGGAAGCTAAGAAATTGGAAGCCGACAAGATAACAGCCGAAAAAGCCTGGCTTCTCGGAGCGAGGCCGAAGGAACTGCTGAGAAAGGTCCCACTTTCGTCCTCAGACTTGGATTCTACAGACAACCCCGAGTCGGAAGCAGCAAAACGCAAGTCTGAGGAGGTCCCGCGAAGACACCCCTCTAAACACAATAGAATCAATAGACAAGCGCATCCAGGACCTTGAAAACCTGGTTATCAGCAAGGTAAAAGACAAAGTGGAGTCTTTTACAAACACACTCATAGAATTGCCGGAGGAAATTCAAGACATGCCGGACAACATCATAAGAGCGGCCATGGTCCAGCAAATAAAAAGCTACTACACCAAGAAGTACGAGGATGGGGAAATACAGAAACTCCGTCAGCGTCGCAGCTGCTATGCAGGTCCAGACTCGTCTGGACAGGGAGATCATTCCGTATTTAGAGAGAAATAAGATCGTGGTGAATCCGGCTAAGTCCGAGGCCATTAACTTCTCCAAGAAATTTAAATTCTCGAAAGTCTTGCAGAAGTTGAAGGTCAAGGGCAAAGCATTGGAGGTCAAGACCAATGTGCGATACCTGGGAGTACAGCTCGACAAGCGTACAACTTGGCACAAACACATCAACCTGGCTATCCAGAGGGCAGCGGCTGCGGTTAAACGCACATACCCGCTGATAGCCAGAGGCATATGTCCTTAGAGGCCAAAATGGCCATATACAAACAGATGATTCGGCCAGCCATTATGTACGCGTGCCCAGCGTTCTGCAGTCTGCCCAAAACTCCTTTTATGAGGTTGGACAGGATGCAGAACAAGGTACTCCGTATCATCACCAAGAGTGATAGATACATTCGTCTGGATGCGCTGCGCGCCCTTGCTGGGTCGACTCCATCCCGACACATGTTAAAAACCTGTCGGAGAAATTCTACAGGTTTCACCTCTCCAAGAGTACGATAACGAGGGACCTTACCAGACTCAGAATCCATAATAATCAGCCTCGCAAACACGGCGGGCTGATATATCAATCTTTGGCCATCTTCCAGGAAAGATGGGAAGAACCGGTTCCCTAGGGAACCAAGCCGCCTCTATGTAGTGCGCGAAGTACCATGACCCGGTTTTTTGCATCAGCCTTTTCCGGGGTTAGCACGAAACAACCGCCTCTGAAAAAAATTAGACGACAAAGCAGTATCTACATTGAATGCTACCGACCGACGACATGCATAAGCTTTGCAGGAGGCATGTATCATACGTACTACAACCACTATCGTTTGGAATACTCGGCCAACCGCTAACACCAGCGGAGGTGGACACTAGCGCGCCTGACCGGGACCCTATGTGCCCCTTGGCACAAGCGCTCCCTTGCTCTGCAGCCAGCAATGTCTGTGGAGGAAGGGAGGCGGCTCTCAGTGCGTCCTCCCGACCCTTCCTCTCTCCTGTGCCCTCTTGGGCGAAGAATTGAGCTAGGACGGAGTTTTGTAGTATATCAAATGATGTGTATGATGATAACAACTATGTAACAATAAACCTTTATTTATTTATTTATTTTGTAAATGTTTTTCACAGTGCCATTACTTTCTTATGCCAATGGCTATGTACACCCTGTTTGTGTATTGGAAATAAAAATACTTACTTACTACTACTACTACTACTAATAGCAGTCTTTATCATTATAGAAACAGCTTCTGGAAAAGGAAGAAAAAATCCATGTTTCCTTTTACTGGATGATATATCGAATTATGATATTTTTGATCTGGATATTTTTCCATGTGTAAAAATGCGTAGTTATTACATATCTGTTTGCGATGCATGGAATGGAAAACCCATACTTATAGTCAAAATCTGGACAATTTGAAGCTCAACCTTCTCGATGAAATATCGGAAGATCGATATCAAATTAATCAAGATTTGCAGCTTGATTACAATCCCAACAATTATGTGTGCATCTGCTCCCTGAACGTGTTCTAAATAGTTTGTTAACTCGCTTCGGATGTGATCAAATCGTTTAAGAAAGGATTAATACGTTACTTGTTTATGATGCTCCCGAATCTTGATATAATAAAAGTGTGGATAGAGATGGATATTTCGAGATAAATTATACTTTCACATTCATAACTGAGCTATACTTTTCAAAATTGTTATTGTAACTTGAATCATGGGCCACTAATGATTCTGAAATAAAAATGTGAAACAAAAAAAAAATTTTAATTGTTTTTCAGATGTCCAGAGAAACAAGGACACTTGAAAAAGCTACTGTGTTAGTGCAACATGTCGTGAATTTAAAATAGTACATTTCTTCAATTACTATAGATCTTTATCATGTAACGGCCGAATCAATCAGATATGACAAGTTTATTGAATTTGTTGGAATGAGCTCATTGAAATTGATGAATATAAAAGTATATACCTCACGGTTCAATTAGAACTATACTAAAACCAAGCATTTCAATTGAGGAGTGAGTACATAGATTTCTTACTACACCAGCCAAATCACCCTGCCAAATCCGGAAGTATGGAACAATTTATCACATTTTTATTACAATTTATTACAACAGGTCCGAATTTTATTACACTTGCTGTTTTTGAGGTATACTTGGGTGGTGTGAGTTCAATCTGAAGCTACACCACCAACTTATAACTTTTTATCGAATTGTGATGATTGGGTTGGGACTTGGACCAGAATTTATTACAAATAAACTCACTGGTTAAGTTTAAACCCCTTTTTTGATTTCCCCAAGGGCAAAAAAAAACCTGAAACCAAATATTCCGTCATGATATCGTGAATTATCGATTGGGCTATCCAGTGTTTTCTTGTGAAACCAGGATAATTTGCCGACAATTAATAATCCACTGAGGGCAACAGGAACCTTTGAAATTTTCACCTTGGGGGGTGGAAAATTTCCACTTTACGTCATCGGCTGCAGATTGAAGTTAAAAATCGCCCAATAGTCAAAATATCACACAGTCGACGGTATCGAATTGAATTTAGTTGATTCTCTGATAAAACTTCATTCGATTGAAGGAGATCGTGAAATTCCTACTGGCATACCTATGATTCATTTCGAATTTCCGTAAAATAACTATTATAATGATTTAATAGTTAATTACACCAGACCGCCTGATGTAACAGCAGTGAATCACCCTGTATAGAGTTATTTTTGTAATAAAAATGCTGTCGTTTGAAGAAGAATGTGAAATTTCGACTGGAATATTATTCATTTCGTGTATTCGAAAAACTACTATTAATATAGTTCAATATTTTATTACACCAAACCGCCTTTTGTAACTGGATTCAAAAACCCAGTATTGTGTTACTTTTGCGATAATACTGCAGCCGTTTGAAGAAGAATATGGTTCATTTCGTGTACTCGTAAAACTACTATTGTTATCGTTCAATATTTTATTACACTACACCGCCTGGTGTTACTGGATTGAAACACCCAGTTTAAAGTTGTTTTTGCAATATTAATTCAGTCGTTTGACGAAGAATGTGAAATTCCGACTGGAATATGGTTCATTTCGTGTATTCCAAAAACTACTATTAATATCGTTCAATATTTTATTACACCACAACGCCTTTTGTAACTGGATTCTAACACCCAGTATTGTGTTATTTTTGCGATAATAATGCAGCCGTTTGAAGAAGAATCTGAAATTCCGACTGGAATATGATTCATTTCGTGTATTCGTAAAACTACTATTATTATCGTTAAATATTTTATTACACCACACCGCCTGGTGTTACTGGATTGAAACACCCAGTATAAAGTCGGAATTTCACATTCTCCTTCCTAAGACTGTTTTATTATCACAAAAATAACTCTGCACAGGGTGTTTCAATCCAGTAACACCAGGCGGTGTGGTGTAATAAAATATTGAACGATAATAATAGTAGTTTCACGAATACACGAAATGAACCATATTCCAGTCGGAATTTCACATTCTCCTTCCTAAGACTGTTTTATTGTCACAAAAATAACTCTGCTCAGGGTGTTTCAATTCAGTAACACCAGGCGGTGTGGTGTGATAAAATATTGAATGATAATAACAGTAGTTTTTCAAATACTCGGAATAAATCATATTCCAGTCGGAATTTCAGATTTTCCTTCAAACGAACAAAAACAACTTTCTACTGGGTGTTTCAATCCAGTAACACCTTGCGGTCGATATAATAAATTATAGAACGATAATAATAATATTTTTTTGAATACACGAAACGATTCATATTCCATCCGGAACTATACACAGTCTCGTTACACCGTATGTATTTTTATTTCAAATACAAATCTATATTGGGTGTTTTACTTCTGCAACGTCAGGCGGTCTGGTGTACATACTAAATTATTGAACGATTATAATAGTAGTATTTCGAAAACACAAAATCATCATATTCCAGTCGGAATTTTACCTTCTCCTTCAAACGACAGCATTTTTATTACAAAAATAACTCTTTACAGGGTGATTCACTGCTTTAACATCAGGCGGTCTGGTGTAATAAAGTATTGAACGATTATAATATTGATTTTACCAAAATTCGAAAGGAATCATAGCTATGCCGGTAGGAATTTCACGATCTCCTTCAACCGAATGAAGTTTTGTCACAGAATCAACTAAATTCAAATCGATACCGTCGACTGTGTGATATTTTGACCATTGGGCGATTTTTAACCTCAATCTGCACCCCATGACGTGAAGTGGAAATTTTCCACCCGTCAAGGTGAAAATTTCAAAGGTCCCTGTTGCCCACAGTGGATTGTTACTTGTTGGCAAATTATCCTGGTTCCGCAAAAAAACACTGGGCTATCCAGTCGATAATTCACAATATCATGATGGAATTTTTGGTTTCAGGGTTTTTTTGCCCTTGGGGAAATTAAAAAAGGTGTTTGAACTTAACCAGTGAGTTTATTTGTAATAAATTCTGGTCCAAGTTCCAACCCGCTATCACAATTCGGTAAAAAGTTATAAGCTGGTGGTGTAGCTTTAGATTGAACTCACACTACCAAAGCATACCTCAAAAACAGCAACTGTAATAAAATTCGGACCTGTTGTAATAAATTGTAATAAAAATTCAATAAATTATTCCATACTTCCGGATTTGGCAGGGTGATTTGGCTGGTGTAGGTTCAAGTCACTCTCATTTCGAGGTGAAGAGATTCCATCAATGTGAATCCCGTTTCATGGGGACCAGTAGATTTTTTATTACTTCATAATTTTTATGAAAATGTTGCTACATACACGCAGAAAAAAACGTTTGAATCAACAAAAATGCATGAATTTAACAAAATCTGAGGGTAATATATATCCATATATATTCACGACAAAATATATAACTACAATTTATTTTTGTTACTTTCCAAGTGAAAATTTTGTTAATGTAAACAACTATTGTCAACCTCTACATAAGATTAGTTAAAAGAATAAAATATATTTTCAGTGTAACAAGTAAAGAAATTGCTTACTAGTTTCGAGATATTTCCTCTCTTCGGTGCAAGGTCCGACAACTTTTATAGTCGTCGACGTCCTTGGTCATGCCACGCAATTCACTGGTATTTGAAATGATTATTTATCTGAGGTGGATGCGGCGTCTCGTAAGAAAACAGTCGCAGCGCCATCTCTAGAAAACCTCAAAAAGCACTCCAAAGCAACGAAATGGAATTGTTGCATTAACAAAATATGGAATTTGTTTCTAATATGCAAGTGATTCATTGAACAAATAACTGGTATTATGTGACAATAGAAATATTAATGGAAATGAATAAATTTTTTTGTTAATATTTGTTATTTTTGTCAAATAAACGAAGTGCATTCTATTGATTCAACATCAAAATTTTTCTTTGTGTCAACTACAAGTTTTGTTGGGCGAAATGATATTTTGTTCATTTCTATTAAAACTTCAATTAAAATATTTTGTTGATTTGAATAAGTTGCTTTTTTTCAATTCAACATATATCTTGTTAATTTTGCGAAAAATTATTTAAAATATCAAAAATAATTTGACCAAAAATCAATTGTTGGTACAACAAATCTTTTTTTACTGTGTATTCATACAAATGGGTGATTGGAGCACCTATTCAAAACTTGGGCTCACCAAAATTATTCATGAAGTCAACATTGCCAAACTGGAAATAACATCAGGAGTAGAATCATTATCGTAGGTGGTTTTTATTTGAAAAAAAAACAATTTTAAATTCTTTGAGAACATTCCCTTTTTCCAACATGAATACCTTCCAACAGGATATCTTGGATAGTGGAAAATGGCGACTAAAGTTTATCTTTCAGTCGCAGATGATTCCACATCTGACTTCATGAACATCCTGTTCATATTTCCATCTTTCATCTTCTTTTTAAAAGGAATGGGATCGAGATTTCTCCATTCATATGGTAGTTTATTGTAAATATGCAGTAAGTTCAGAGAATGGCCTTGTGAGATTGCAAGTTTATGTCTGCTTCCGGAGTTGAATTATTATGGAAATTATTGTTTCTATCGATTTCAGTTTTTCTTGTATGAATGTCAAGAAGACTTTGACAGATATAAATGCAAGGAAGACATAGTATTCCGAGTTTTATAAAGAGTTCTCGGTATGGGACATTGCAGTGGATTTCAGACGTACATGTTTTTAAAAATATTGTTTTTCAGTTGAGCACATAGTTTTGTCTACGTTGGCTTCTTCTTCGGAGTTGTTGCCTCAGAAGTGTCGTGAGCGGGAAGAAAAGAAGAAAAATTGACATTTTCGAAAAATCATTTGAGGGGAGAAAATAGCAGAAACACTGCGGTAACTGCAGAAAAACTGGTAATCTACAGATAAACTGTTGGGAGAGACAAAAATTCAGAAGTCCAAGAAGAGCAAAGTTGATCCAAAATATACGGACCAAGATCAAATTTTCCGATTTCTACAAGAGAATATGGTCGTTCCATAAGAGCAGACTTTAGAATGTCGACCATACCAGAGAGGAGACCCAGGAAACTTGAGAGAAGGACTTTACTCCATGACACCGATCTCTAAATTAAATTGAAAAACGTGTACCAGAAAAGTAATCCAAAAAATCCAAGTTTGGTGCAGTTGCTGTGCCCCGTAGGATCCCCTATTTGCCTGTGATGGCCTACTGCATCGCGAATGGGAGACCTATGATGAAGCATCTGTTGTGTACCCATGTGTTACCCAATAATATTTACTGAAGATTTCATATACTAGTCGTGCGGATGGTCACTGTAGAATAAAAAGGCCACTAGCCCGAATTCAAGAACGATTATATCGGATGTCAAAGAATGGTGCAGGAGATATGACCTAAGTTCTCCAACCCAAACTCGAAGTCGACGAAAAACTACGCAATATTTTTCTGGTGAACCTTTCGAAAGAGTAGCGGTTGATATTTATGAGTTTTGCCGGCATTGTCTGTGAATATGTCCAGTGACATCCAGTGACAAAATGAAACGAGATGTACAAATTGGTATATCACATGCGACTCACTAAGAGGAGTGAGTAAACAACCCAAGGTTGTTCAAGTGGAGAGGCCATGATTCCCCGATTGACAATAATAACACCTTATCTGGGACGACATAATTTGGCAAAGGAGCTACTGTTACGAATTTGGCGGAGGAAGAGATATTAAAATTTGGCAAAAGAGCCGATGTTACAAAATTTGACGGAGGTGGTGTTACGTATCTGGCATTTGAGGAAACAACTTCAGCGCAGTTGAACGTTTAAATTCTGAGTACTCCACCAAAACATCTAGAAACGCTCATTCTTGCCGAAGTTTCTTTAAAACAGTTGGAGTTGGTACTTACGTATTGAAGTATGTCACTTTGGTTGGCGTTAAATGCATCCGTTATACTTTGAAATTTACCAATAGGAACCCGGAAGTAACATTATCGGATCATCGTGTTGTCGGATAACGGATGCATGTAACGCCAGCTTTATTCGGAATCCAAAACGTAACAATACAATTTCTGTGGTTATAATGTTGCGAATCAAATAACACAACTTGTCTGACAACAGTTTTGAATTGTACTACAGAATCTGCTGCAGATGGATCGAAGGTAAGCATGGAGGAAGAGTGGGTTGAAATACATCTTTTGAAGAAAACCTAGATGCCACGTAATTCGAGTTAAGCCGTATAAAGGTGTCTTGTCAGTTTTGGTGTTGGGCTGTATCAATGAATAAGTTTACAAGGAGATGAACTCGACAATCAATATACAGTCGTCGAATGCTATATTTTACAGGAGCGCAGAGGGGCCATGTGGATTTTTATTATATTTCATCCACAATTACGACTCACTAATACGTAATTACGAGATGAAAGTCTTAATTATTGTCGAATTACGAGTTAGTTACTCGTAATTTCGTCTAACTTGGACGTAATTACGAGATCAAAGTCATAGTCGTAAAATTACGACTTACTAAGTTGCAATTTCGACTTACTAAGACGGAATTATGAGATAGAATATAGAATTATGACTTATCAATACGTAATTATGAGAGAAAGAGCGTAACTCTTGAATTACGACTCACTAACTCTCAATTACGACTTACGTAAGACCCACTTACGAGATAGAACACGTAATTCCAAAAGAAGGGAGTTAGCGAATAATAGCTTTTTCCGTTAGCGCGGGAGGGATTCTAAGAAGGGGACTCGAAACCAACCCAAATTCATTCTTTTCGACAGACAAGCGACAATAGAGGTCCAGCGATCATTGACGCATTCTTCCAAATAACTTTGGGAGATACACACAAACACTCTTGACGACCTAGGACCGCAGAACAGGGTAAAGCTCGTTTGGATACTTGGTGACAGGGGCATCCAGGGAACTGGGAGGGGAGAAACTCTGGCAAAAGCGTGGGCAGCAACAAAACTCATTGGACCAGAACCAGTGTATGGAATCCCGTTTGGGGATATCAAGCAGGGCACGATGGAATGGGTCGAAAACCATCATAAATTTTTTTGGGAGAATTCCTCAGGCAATGAATACCTATAAAAAATTATGATGTTTGACCTACCAACCGGCTATCAAGACAACTGGTCAGACTGAACCGAAACTTTCTCCGGACGGTAGTAAAGGACTCCTGACAAGGCAGAGCCGTCTGAAAAAATCTTCATCTGCTGTGGGCTGGCTACACCAAGACTCCACACTATGCAGGCTCTGTGATGGGAAGGACAAAACAGGCCCCACATGGTGCATGAGGATGTACTGCCGTGCTTAGCTAAAATACCATATCTACAACAAATAAAAATATTGAGATATTGGATTCTTTAGGTTTGAAAACCTATAAATTTTGCGTTTTAGCAAGCAAAAATGATGTATATATACTCCAGGTTTATAAAGAAAATTAATAAATCATTTTGCCGTAGTACCTTGTAAATTCACAATTACGACTTCGATCCCGTGATTACGTCTTAGTAAATTGGAATCACGAGTTAGTAAGTCGTAATGTGACAATTACGACTTTTATCTTAACTTAATATTTCATTGGTCTTATCGGTTTTTTCAGACTCCTTGTCCGATTGGAAGTTACGTCAATTATTATTGGTTTGTATGTTTAACGCCCTGAATATTACATGAAGTAGGAACTGCGGGATGATACCATATCAAAAATTATTGTTTTGGCCAAAAGTAATTATTATATAGTTGAATCTGTCGCTGTAAGGACTCACTAAAATAAAAAAAATCCAGGGTACAGAAAATGCAGTAACATACAAGATGTTCAAATGAAGAGTTTGTGTAATTTCCAGCTGAACCAAAAGTCTGAATGAATAATTGGCGGACTTCAAACTGGGGCATTTGACGACCGTATTACGGTATATAGATTTATTTCGTTATCTTAGGAAAAAGAAACTTATATAGTGATAATAAATGATAAAAACGTGTTCAGTATGGATAAATTCAATTTGAAAGACATTTTTTATGCCATGACGACATTACACGGAAACCGATCTTCCATGTAAAAAATATAGAATTTTTAAAATGAAGTCGGTTTGAAATAAAGTTTCAGTTCAACAAGGCGATCACTATTATTGTATATCTTATTGCAAAATCAAACTTTTCGTCAATAAACTGACGATATTTTTGACGACATGGCGGGTGACATGTGGACGTGCACGAATATTAGTGCTCATCAAATGTCTGTAGGTACCTGGGATAATAAGGTACTTAATGGATTTATCTGGTAAAGTCGTAGGATGATTTTTTCTGTACTAGGAGCAGGAGGTATATATTTTACATCTTGTACGCTTTTGAGCTCTTGAGGATGCCAACTTTGTTGGCGCAACGTGCGTCGTATTATAACGTTTTCGGAATCCAACTGCTCATCAGGGATGAGTTCCATCCTTCCCTCAAGCTGAATGAACCTTTACAGGAGGATTTTGTCAATCACCTTGGCTAATGCACTTGGCAGCGAAACAGGGCGGTAGCTCTCATTTACCGTATTTCTGGTTTTCCTATTTCTTCTTGCAATACTGGAAAGTGCATGTGCCTTATTATTTGTCAGTAGTCGCCCAAGTACGTAGTTTGTGGAAAGATTTGCTTTTGCTTGATGATTCAGTCGCACGTGAGGCATGCATTTCCCTAATGGCTAGTTCCTCCTGTGTAACCTCTAGAACTTTGAAATAAAGTTGTACAAAAAAAATTGAAGGTCAATTTCATAATCATTTAGTTTGAAAAGTTGTTAGCTGCCAATTGCAACTCAAATTCGTAGTCACAGTCCAACAGCTACTTAAACTAAATACTACTTCAAGCCCATTATGAAATCCTGCATGAATGTTGTAATTGCGGTTATCTTAATTCAACGCTGACGTTCAAAAAGCATTTGCTCAACTTGTTGAACATATGTTACATTGAAATATCTTCTAATTAATTGACTATACCTTTCAAATGATATATAGTTGGACTATGTGACAACTAGTTACTTATAGTGAAACACAAATTGCACGAAATATTGGTTTATTTGCATGTTATGACGAGTTTCAGTTTTTATATCGTTTTTAAATAACTTGAAAATGGATATATATACAAGGTGGAGTACGACCAGGTACGGATAATTATAAAATGTGCTCTCTCAATTAAAAAAAAGTATAGAAAATTAAATGAAATTCGGAAATTTGGACAAAAAAAATTACCTTATGTCTAGGAACGCCCTGCTCTTGAATGTAAACACGAGGACACCCATAATATCTTTTTCTGTATTTTTTTAAACGTGAGACTGAAGCTGTTGATTTGGTTTTAGCGTGATAATAGAAAATAATGGAATATATGATGAGCACTGATAATCGTGCACGTCCACATGTCACTCACCATGTCGTCAAAAATACGTGAGTTTATTGATGAAAAGTTTGATTTTGCAATAAGGTGTACAATAGTGATGGTATTTTGACGTTTATCGCAACTTCAACTTGCATTGTGCAATGTTGTGTTCTGCAAAAGTCATTCATTTTTGCAATTATCTATTTTTCGAACTGAAACTTGATTTCAAACCGACTTTATTTTAAAAATTCTATATTTTTTACATAGAAGATCGGTTTCCGTGGAATGTCGTCAACGCATTAAACATTTTTTTCAAATGGAATTTATTCATATTGAACACGTTTTTATTATTTATTATCACTATATTAGTTTCTTTTTTTCTAGGATACCAAAATAAATCTATGTACACGTAATATGGTCGTCAAATGCCCCAGTTTGAAGTCCGCCAATTATTCATTCAGACTTTTGGTTCAGCTGGAAATTACACAAACACTTGATTTCAACATATATTGATATATTAACTGCATTTTCAGTATCCTGGAATATTTTTTATTTTAGCGAGTGCTTACAGCGACAGATTCTTTAACTTTATACCCTCTCATAATTACTTTTGTGCAAAAAAATAATTTTTGAAATAGTATCATCCCGCAGTTCCTCCTTCATGCAATATTCAGGACGTTATACTTACAAACCAATAATAATTGATGTGTTTGCCGATCGGACAAGGAGTCTGGAAAAACCGCCGCGACCAATGAATATTACGGAAGCATACAAGAGCCACGTGATTTTTATATTTTATTCTACCAACAATCACGACTTACTAAGACGTCATTACGAGATAAAAGTCGTTTGTCACATTACGACTAACTAACTCGTAATTCCGACTTACTAAGTCGTAATCGTAAATTAACAAGGTACTAATCTGTAATTCCACCTCACTTAATCATGGTAATTATGAGATGAAACTTGGACATAGATAGCAGCAAGATCGATTATTCTTCTACAAGATCTTTTTTGTTGGGGTTCTCGGTAGTATTTATATTTTTAATACCACTGTTGCACATCTTTTGTAAGTATATATAATATTACTAATTTCGTCTACATTGAAAATATAAATCCTCATGCACGCATGTGGAGCCTGTTTTGTCCTTCCCATCACAGAGTCTGCATAGTGTGGAGTCTTGGTGTAGCCCACAGTAGATGAAGATTTTTTCAGATGGCTGTGCCTTGTCAGGAGTCCTTCACTACCACCGTCCTGAAGAAGTTTTGGCTCAGTCTGATCGGGTGTTCTTGATAGCCGGTTGGTTGGCCAAACATCATAATTTTTTATGGGTATTCATTGCCTGAGGAATTCTCCCAAAAAAATTGATGATGGTTTTCGACCCATTCCATCGTGCCCTACTTGATGTCCCCAAACGGGATTCCATACACTGGTTCTGGCCCAATGAGAGTTGTTGCTGCTCATGCTTTTGCCAGGATATCTACCGTCTCACTACCCTGAATGCCCCTGTCACCAAGTACCTAGACGAGCTTTACCCTGTTCTGCGGTCCTAGGTCGTCAAGGTTTTTGTGTATATCTCCTAAAGTAATTTGGAAGAATGCGCTGGACCTCTTTTGTCTCATGACTGTCGAAAAAAACGAATATGGGTTGGTTTTTAAGTCCCCTTCTCAGAATCCCTCACGTGCTAACGGAAATAGCTAATACTATCCCAAAGAAGAATTTTTCCACTTTCTACGTTCTTTTGGAATTACGTGTTCAATCTCGTAAGTACGTCTTACTTAGTAAGTCGGAATTGAGAGTTAGAAAGTCGTAATTCAACAGTTACGCTTTTTATCTCATAATTACGTCCTGATAAGTCGTAATTCTATATTTTATCTCATAATTCTGTCTTGATAAGTCGAAATTGCGACTTAGTAAGTCGTAATTTTACAATTATATGGCATTCGACGACTGTATATTGATTGTCGACTTCGTCTCCTTGTAAACTTATTTATTCATACAGATCAACACTAAGACTTACAAGACGGCTCAACTCGAGTAATGTGGCATCTAGGTTTTTTCAAAAAATGTTTTTTAAACCACTCTTCCTTCATGCTTCTCTTCGATCCATCTGCAGCAGATTCTGTAGTACACCAATTCAAAACTCTTGTGAGACAAGTTGTGTTATTTGATTCACAAAGTTATAAACACAGAAATGGTATTGTTACGTTTTTGGATTCTGAATAAGTGACGTACTTCAATTCGTAACTCCAACTGATGTTTTAAACAAACTTCCACAATTTTCTCCTCTTCCGTAGAATCTCAAAATTGAATCGCTTATATAGTGGAATATAAGTCTGCAACATCTAACAAAATGTAGATTGAAATAAGAATATTCGAGATAAAGACCTAATACAAGAATGACCGTTTCTATATATGTTTCGGTGGAGTTCTCAGAATCTGAACGTTCAGCTGCGTTTTTAGATGGAGTGGCGATATTTCCACCAACCAGAAACGTAACATTGTCTTCCCCGCCAAATTCGTAACGCTGTTTCCTTCGTCAAATTTGTAACGCGCGTTTCGGCAACAAAGTTGGCATCCTCAAGAGCTTAAAAAAAGCGAACAAGATGTGAAATATATACATCCTGCTCCTGAGGATGCCAACTTTGTTGGCGAAACGCGCGTCTAGTGATATTGACGTTGTTTTGGATAGTTTCCATTTCATGAACTTTGTATTTGTACGAGGATATATTGAAAAATTCTTAGCCTACTATAGAACCAAATAAAATTTCTATGTCAAAATATTTTATTACTCAACATATTCTCCTCTTAATTGGATACATTTATTACAGCAAACCTCCAAAAAAAAATGTTTCTTCTTGCTCTGCAAACCAGACCTCCACAGCTTTTATAACCTCCTCGTTGGAAGAAAGAAAATTTACGACCTTTTAAACTTTTTTTCAGTTGAGGAAAGAGATGATAGTCAGACGGAGCCAAATCTGGTGAATAATGGGGGTGTTCTAGTAATTCAAACCGTAAATCACGAATTTTTTGCATGGCAACATGAGATTTGTGTGCAGGGGCGTTGTCCTGCAAAAACAAAACACCTTTGGATAGCTTTCCGCGTCTTTTCTCTTTAATTTTTTCCCGTAGAGTGGTCAGTAATGTCGAATAGTAATCTCCAGTTACTGTTCTACCCTTATCCAAAAAATCAATCATGATTACTCCGCAATCCCAAAAAACTGAAGCAAGAACTTTTCCAGCAGATTTTTGGACACGAAACTTCTTAGGTCTTGGAAAACAGGAGTGTCGTCATTCCATCGATTGTTGCTTTGAATCTGTATCGTAGAAATGTACCCAAGTCTCATCCATAGGAACAATTCGGTTTAAGAAGTCTACATCGTTTTCAAATCGAGCACA
Organism: Chrysolina americana; assembly: GCA_958502065.1. NCBI lineage: Eukaryota > Metazoa > Arthropoda > Insecta > Coleoptera > Chrysomelidae > Chrysolina > Chrysolina americana. The sequence continues at coordinate 13,367,062 of OY293417.1, read as the reverse complement.
TATCGAACGCGATGCTACTACCCTTGCACGCTTTTGGTCAACATTCAAACATTTGGGGATCCATTTCGCAGCAATTTTTCTCATGTCCAAATTGATGTGAACTATATGATGAACGCGTTCGTATGAAATATTCAGTGTTTCAGATGTCCGTTTTAGCCCAATTCGACGGCCTGTTAAAATCATGTCATGAACTGCATCGATATTTTCGGGGACTGACACAGAAACTGGCCTTCCCGATCGGTCATCATCTTCAATGGAAAATTTACCTCTTTTGAAGCTTGCAGTCCAATTTTTCACGGTCGCATACGAAGGACATTGATCACCAAGGGTATTAAGCATATCTTAGTAAATCTGCTTACCTCTTAACCCTTTTGAATACAGGTACTTGATGATGGCTCGATACTCCCATTTTTCGATTTTAACAATTTTGGTGGACATATTTTTTCTTTTAATTTATTGCGTAACTCTGGTTTACTTCTGTTTTTTGACGTTTAACTTTACACTGACACTTCTAATAAGTTATTATTCGTTGCTATGGTAACGCAATATTTCGTTTATGCAGGGAACTGGTCTAGGTTAACTAGATATCAATACCATGGATGTATAAATGAATAATGGACCCAGTTATTTACATCTCCAAGTGAAGTCGCTGAAAGGCACCATCCTAAGGTCCTGCTGTTGAGTTGGGTATTGCCACATCGAGTCTGTGATAATTCTTCATCAATCATCAACACTAGCTTAAACTCAATTGCCAGCGAATTTCAGTCAGTAACTCAACATTCCGATCCGTTTATGAAATTAAACTCGGCATTATTTTACATTCCAGAATCAAAACTAGTGAAATTAATTTGAAAAATCGGTGCGAACTTCCAAAAAATTCTGTACTGTCCGTTGAAATGCTGCACGTGCGACAACACTGTTGAAGTACGCTTTATTTCTCTTCATTTGTTGGTTGTTTACAAATTTCACCACTTTATGTTGACATTGTCTGTCATATACGGTATTTGTTAAAATATTGGTGTTTTGTTGCGTTTGGATTAAAATAGTGAAAGAAAAATAGATAGAGACTAATAATGGTGCTTTACTGTTGGGTTTGCAAGCAATCTAATTGTTCTAAAAACCAGAATCTCAGCTTTGATAAGTAAGTACATAGATTGTTCACAAATGTTAGATTGACGTTCATATTCTTCATTGGCGTCACAGTGGGTATCAATTTTCTATACATACAAAATGAAATAGTACTGAAATCTTACTTTATATGAAGGAAGGCACATATGGGTATTTTAGGAACACATCAGATCGTATCTAACAAGTTTTGATGAAATTTTCATAATTATATATGAAATTCCACATATTTTTGTTATTATCAATACCTATATCAGTTAAATTGCGGGCGCCACTGTCGTTGGAGGGTAGGTTACAGTCTATCGCAGGTCTCCTCCTTCCCTGCAACCCGTGCGCCTACGAACCAAGCGGCTTCAAAACAAACTGTATTGCAAGTATGGGATTGCTGAGTCCATTATTAATTTATACGTCCATCATCAATACATACTCGTAACACTGATGTTACTGTAGTTTCATTATCACAATACTATTGAATACCCTTAAATACCATCTAATCTACATAGGTGTACCTAATTAATATCTTAAAGCTGTAACAGACCAAATCATATTATTAATTATATACAATTTTTGTTCCTGTACTAATGGTCTCTTTTTATACACTCGTAACAAATTTAATGATTATTATTAATCACAATTTTTGTAACTGAACTCTGTTTACGTGCGACAATTGATCATTCAGCAGGTTACATTCGCAATGTTTATGCTTTATGAATTTCTGAGGATTCTAAATAATTCAGTTTCAAACCCTTGCTTGCATAGTGCAAAATTTCCGTATCGTTTAGATTCCGGAACTTGTGACCGCATTCCAGGGAATGGAATGATTTGAAAATTCCGAATCACTCTTCAAACCATTTCCTGGCATAAACATTGCGAATGTAAACTGCAGAATGATTAATTAGATTTGGTGTAACATTTATCGAAAGGGATATACAATACGGAGTGTTATTCCTATTATATATAAATAATTTGGCGGACTTAGCCATTAGTGGGGCTTTCACTATTTTTGCATACAAATCATCCATAGTTTGGTATGATTATAACACGGGTGTAATATATACAACTATAGAAAATGATCCTTAAAATGTTGAACAGTGGTTTAATGCAAACTTGTTAACGTTCAATACTTCTAAAACAAATATTTTAATATTCAAATGCAGTATGGATCATATTTCACTCAATGAACAAACAATAGATTTGAAAACTGAAAATTAATTCCTGGGGCTATATATTGATAAGAAATTGAAACTTGAAGACCATATTTGAAAATTATCCTCAAGCTGCTATACAATTTCCACCCTGATAGACGTTCATTCAGCAAAAATGCCTACTTTGCTCTCTGTGAGTCACACTTGCGCCATGGAGTACGTTTCTGGGGTCCAAGTTCGCAAATTTTAATCAATGCAATATTTATACTCCAAAAAAAGAGCTTCAAAGATACACATGTCGGGCAGGAATGAGAGGTTCTTGCTGACCACTTTTTTCATCCCAAGGAATTTCACCATTACTTTTATTTTCATTTTGGAAACAGTTTTCCTAATACGTAAAAACTACGGAGAAAGTATTACACCATATCAGTCAAAATATGAAACTGACTCATACATAATGCGTTTCGAGGGTTTCACCGATACTACTTTTTGAAATAAAACACATTGTTAATGCTCGACAGATGGCGCGGGGGGGCACAGCAACTAAAAAATTTCAAATGGCATGGGGGGTCATGTGTCACATCGTTGAAATGATAATTCAATTCTCTTTTCAAACATCTAAATTTTTTTGATTTTCGTCAATGTGTTTTTTCACAATATGCATGGCGTAAAATATTTTTAATAGTTATTTATTTATAACTCAATTATAGGTACTTACATGTTATTATCTGTTATTTAATTATTTAAACCACATTTCACTAGAGCATAGGGAAATTAAAATATTTGATATCAAATCCGCAAAAAAATAATACGCAATTCGCTGTTGTAAGACAAAGCCTTAACAACGGCCTACTCTGATGTCCTTTACATATGTCATCTAAGTATGTCACCAATTTAATTTCTATTTTAAAAATGTTTTGGTATAAAATTTTCTTACCGAATCTCCCGCGAGCATGAATTAATATTTCGGAAATTTTCCTCAATTGCGAATTTTTTAAGAAAATTCGCACTTCGAGCTATATGGTCAATATGCACTGGCATATCGATAAACGTGTTTACCGTAGATGCGATTTTTTGTTTTCAATATTTATTTAAATGCTGACGGTTTGAGCTGTTGCCATAAATTTATTCGTGTTTAATATTGTATATGGCTAAGGTTATTTTTATTTATAATGCATCATTTTGAGTTTGTAAATTTTTATTAGTTTTATGAAATTTCGCATTTTTTTAACAACAAAGTATTTCTGAATCTGAATCTGTAGTATGAGATACAAATTGTTCAATTAATAATAGGTCATTAACTTTGTTATGAGTGTATGAAAAGGGACCAATGTGTTTCGATCTGTTACGGATTTGATGGATTATATTCACTAAGGTAGATTTGAGAGTATTTAAGGATTTTCAAAATTTTGTTGGGAATATTATTAGTTTGAAAATGTCCATATATGATGAAACATCAGTGTTACAAATACGAGTGGTATAAAAACATTGGAATTTTTAATTCTTGGTTTTCATGATAATCTTCTACCATACGTAGTGACTACATCCATAAATTTATTTGACGTGCGACAGACATTATGTATTCTTCAAGATAATAGTTTTTCTGAACAAATGTTAGAAATGTGAAATTGTCAACGTAAATTCGGATCAGTTAATAACGAAGATAATTAAGTACTAACCCATTCTTTACGCCTTCGCTTTGAAATTAGGTATTGGCCTAATTTCAAAGAGCTGTTTCTCTCAAAACGTGAATTTGTAATTCAACATATACTCCCTCCGGGTTTATTTCCTCACAAAATGAAATGAGATATCTTTTGAAATGAATTTATAACCCATTTTCATAAGATAGCAACAAGAAAAAGGAAAGAATTTCTTTGCTATGCTTGGACTATGTTAAAAAATAGAAAAGTTCCGGGCACTTTATAAAGTTTGAAGTTGTCTTAATGTTCTTGAAACAGTGGCTTCATAGAGTTTATACTGTGATATGAAATACGATGGTTACAATGCGTAGTTAAAAACTCACAATGTAAAATTGTTTTTAAAGACTACAAGCCCCTCGTAAATTTTGAGAAGTGATCCAGCATGAAATATATTCAGAACGGTGCTGCTATGTGAAACAATAGCTTTAGGCATTACACAAATGATACAATTTTCCATCTGAAGATGCGCTTTTATGACAAAATATTCTTATACGACATTTCTTCCAATGGTTGAATATAAAAAACAATCTTCTAGAACCTACCTAAGAATAATTCTCCCAAAATATCGGTGATTTAATACTGTATACCGTTTGTACAATTTCATATCTATGCTTAAATTGTTGGTTACAGGGATGAAAAACCCTGCAATCATCGATATCATATCATTATCCAACAATTAAATTAATTTTCAATAACTGGTCTGTCTGAAAGTTATGGTTGATAGAAATATGAATAGACAATTACCTGTATTTGGTTGTTGAATCTTGTCTGTTGTCGACAATACCATACATTTCTGTACGGTAGTTTTTTTACATGATGTAACTATCGTTGTGCATTACAGCAGTTCGAAAGAAAGCGATCCAAACGAAAATAAAAATTTAATGTTCATTTCAAATTCATGAGATTTTTTAAATGCGTGTATATCAATAAGAAATATAATGGATTGATGACTACAGAGGAAATATAAACTTCCATATTTACACTGAGCGACGAGTTATAAACTCGTTTAGGTGATGGTACCGTGTGTCGAAATAAATTTGTCAGCTTAATATTGCTATATTACTAGGTTCCGGGTGTAACAGGATCATGGTATATAAACCCCCGTTTCTCCGTTAGTTTTGAAGGTAATTTATTGAAATTTGAAATATCCCATATATACAGATTGTCTCACTAAGTTGAAACCATATGGAAAAATTTTTTATTATTCATTTTAGGAAAAAAGTTATTCTACATAAAAAGTTCTGCATGTTCTAAAATCTAAAATACAATCATCATATATCAAACTTTTTAGTCGTATACGCGGTGTGACAAAAAATATGAATTTTACCCAAGAGTAAAGTACCTTTATACTTGAAAATATCGAAAATTCTTATAGAAAATAGTTGTTCAGAACTGGAAATTACGTTTAAATATGCAATTGCATCCACTTACATGAAAAAATAATTTTATTTTGTCAACAATATGTACCTATGCATATGCATTCATTATGCGTTTAAATTGCCAAATTGTTAGAAAACGTTGAGAAACGGAAAAGTGATCATGTTTTACATAATCAAAAGAGATAAATGTTCATTCAAAAAAAAAAAAGTAAAAAGTAATATAACCCAATTTTTCAATGTCTATGGAAGTAATTGCATATTTGAACGAAATTTTCAATTCTGTACAACTTTTTTCTTTAAGAATTATCGATATTTTCAAGGTACTTTACTCTTGAGTAAAATTCATATTTTTTGTCACACCGCGTATACGACTGAAAAAATTTGATATCTGATGATTGCAATTTAGATTTTACAACATGCAGAACTTTTTATAAAGAATAACTTTTTTTCCTAAAATGAATAATAAAAAAGTTTTCCAAATGGTTCCAAGTTAGTGAGACAAACTGTATATAATGAGCGGCACTTTTTGACCAACAAATGAGTTTTTTTCACTTCGGGCTTCGCTGGAAGTGATACCAACTTTCAATTTTTGATTGGAACACCCTGTATATTATTAAATTTTTGAAATCTGCATAATTTTCAAATCCAATGATACCACATAAATGATATTTCATATGTCAAAATTTTTGATAATTTAATTTTTAGTTTTCCATCTAAATGTGTCATGATGGTTCCAATTTATTACAATTGACCCGTCTAATGTTGGAAAAATCGAACTATATTGCGTTTTTTTATGAGCAAATAGAGTTCATCGTAATCGATTTTGTGGTAAAACTCATTATTTTCAGACGGAACTATATAGGTGCCGTACCATTTATTAGTACTATCAATAAGGAATCTATTCATACCTGGTAATAAAATGTGCGATAAATACAATCAAAATTACAGCCGAAAGAAAATAAGAAAATGCAATTTATTTTGTTCTAATTAAATGCTAAGAAGTTACTAAGGTGGCTTTGAAATACAAAAAATGAACACAAAACATTACCAAATTTGTTAGAAATGCTATCCATTAATATCAATGTACTTTTGAACTCGCATAGCTGTTTCTTGAAGAACGTTCGCTAATTGCTGGGCCGTAATAGGTACTATTAATTGCGCGCCTTACTCGCAACTCCAGGTCATCGCGGGTTTTAACGGCGGTTGCATATAGACAATGTTTTCCAAATGGCTCCAAACGAAGAAATCAAGAGGTGTCAAATCGGGTGACCTTGGAGGCCCTCGCACAGGACCATTCGTCGAAATTACGTTTTTTTCGAATGCCTGTTGAAGGTAATCAATTACTATTCTTGAATCATGGGAAGGAGCTCCATCTTGTTGGAAATACATTCCCCATCGTAAATGAACAGGTAATTCATTCATTTTGCAGATATCCCTGGTATCTAGCTCCATTCAAGGGTCCTTCAAATATTATTGGACCAATGATTCTACGACCGAGTATTCCAAGCCAAACATTGAAACTGAACCGCACCACAAGGAACAGTCCTAGGACCCATTTTATTTAACATTAACATAAATGGACTGTTCTCACTCGATAGTAGTGGGGAAATTTTCGGATTTGCTGATGACACGGCAATCTTTTATAGGTCTGATAACTGGGAAAACCTGAAACAAAAAGCCGAATCAGACTTTCATTATATAAAAAAATGGTTCGAATATAAATTACTTACGATCAACATGGAAAAAACAAATTATTTGCCATTCAGTTGTAACTCTCGTGGCCTGCCTAGTCTCAGCAAACTTGATATAAACATGGACAATGCACATTTTTATATAGAACCTGTGAAAGAAATCAAATACTTGGGCGTGATCATTGATTGTCACATGAAATGGGACTCACACATAATGTATGTAGTGAAAAAGTTGAGATGTATATTATATAAATTCAAAAAGCTCAAAGACAACATACCTTTCAATCAAATGAAAACGTTGTATCACTCTTTAGTAGAGAGCCATATCCGCTATGGAATTCTGGCATGGGGTGGAGCATTAAAAACTCATTTGAATCCGTTAGAAGTACTTCAGAGAAGATTTATAAAATTGATATTTTCCAAAAATTCCAGATACTCATCTGACTTACTTTATTATGAATCAAAAATGTTGGACGTGAGACAATTACACTTTTTCATCACCTGCCTAAAATATCACGATACAAAGCATCTCAACCAACTACCTACCCACAATTACAATACACGAAAAAAAAATCATTATATACCACCGTTAATGGTTAAAGCTACAACACAGAGAATGTTCCTCTATTTAGCACCCAAGTTATGCAGTAGCATTCCTGATGAATTAAAATGTATAAATATCAAAAAAAAATTTAAGCAACGATTGAGAGAGTTCATAAACAAAAATCCAAGAAATATGATTCGTTCTTTCTTTGACGACTGAAAAATTTTGAAAAGATAATTCAATAAATGAAAAAAAAAAAAATGCTTGTTTATAAATTTATGTTGATTCACAATGATCATTTTATAATTATTATATGTATATGTGTGTATTGGTTTGTGACTGATTATTTGCTTTCTTATCACCATTTTGCATAAACTTTTTTTAAATAATTTCACTTATACCATTCGATTGTGTTGTTAATTATCTATTATTTACTTTTATATATGACTTTCACCCATTTTAATCTATGTACTGTACCCAGCTCTCATATATCTACTTTTTTATAATTTTATAATTTTATATTGAATCACAATGAACATTTTAACTTTATTATATGTATATGCGTGTATAGGTGTGTGACTGATTGTTGTATTTTATTTATCTATTACTATTATTCACTATATTAAATTTTCATAGTTTTACTTTCATACTATTTTTATACAGGTTATATTGTTTGTATAATTGTGAAACAAGTGCTTTAGCACTTATCACTCTTCTCTCTTTACTCACGATATTTTTGAGCACATTTTTTTTATATATTTAATGTAATTAACGTGAATAAAGCTTATTATTATTATTATTATTATTATTATTATTATTATTTGAAAGTTACCCTTCCTCAATAAATTTTGATTATCTTGTGACCAATATTTTGTATTTCGTCGGTTAAATAATCCCATATTTGTAAACCTATACTCGTCCAAAAATAAAATCCTTCCCAAAAAAGCATTGTTTGGCTACATTATTCTGCAAGATCCAATTGCAGCATTCCATCCTACGTTCATAATCATTTTTGTACAGGTGCAGGTGCAATAGATATTTGAAAGATTTATAATTATGTTTGTGAAAGATTCGGCTTACCGTTTGATGACTCATTTTCAATTCAAACTCAATTTGCTCTGAAGAAACAGTCTTTTCGAGCTAAAACATTAATTTCCGTTCCTTCGTCAATGATAACGTTTTTTTCGGGATCATCGTTAGGCGCTCTACGGAATTGATTATCAAGACGATTAAAATAATTTGTCGCTGGACATTATCTGTCAGGATATCGGTCAACATAAAGGTTTCTAGCCGCAACGGCATTTTTCTACATTCCCCGTATATAATTAACCTATCCACTTTTTCATCCCTTTTATAAATATGCGTCATTTTGAACCAAAATAACAACAAATGTTATGACTTTTCCAATACACCATAAAAAAAAACGATAAACCAACAAATGTATTTATTTGACAAATTGAAGGAATAAATTCATTGTTTTCAGTCTACTTAGTAACTTCTCAACACTAAATTAGAACAAATTAATAGTATTTTCTTATTTTATTTTAGCTGTAATTTTGATTGTATTTATCGCACACTTGATTACCAGGTATGAATAAATTCCTTACGAATAGTACTAATAAATGGTACCAAGGCATCATTTGAAAAAATTGAGTTTCACCCCAAAATCGATTACGGTGAACTTTATTCCCTCATGAAAACGCAATTTAGTATTTTTGAAAGGATTTCGATTCTTCTGGCGATATCGGAAGTGAAAAAAGACATAAAATATCGTTGTTAGATCTTCGTCCTTTTTTCGGGCCAACAACAGTTTTACCTGAAAGCTATTAAGTATGTGATAGATTTCGTTCTTGTTTCAAAAACATTTACTTTCTGAAACATTGTGGTTCAGTTCACTGAAAAACTTCACAACAGCCGACACGAGAAAATATTTTATTCAATTCCTAATAGTACCCTCAGTTTTCAGAGCAACCCTGTATCATGAAACAAATATTTGAAATCCCAAATACAGATTGCAATTATAGTCCCAATTTCACTTTCTATCAAAATTTATCCCCCGATATGTTTTTAATAACAGCTTTGTGTGCACGTATTTAAAATTTGATAGAAGTTCTTAAGGAACTTTTTCAGAGAAAACACCGGATAAATATAACATGAAAATCAATATACTGAAGTACCGAGATCAAGTTCTTCGAAACGATCTGAACATCATTTACGATAGAAAACTTGCTGTTTGATGATCATGAGTAGTGGACTGTGATTAGCGGTATTTCGTTTCGTATATAAATAAATTTCAAAATGTCACGTTTTGGCAATGAGAATGTTCAAGTATAAATGCGCAAATCAAACAAAAAATTCCCAAAAATACAACCTACAGTCACAAATATATTTGGGGAATATTTATGGAATTTTTCGGCGAACGAGAACATGAATTAAATGAACATAGAAGCTTAGAAGAATTGGCGTTGATACTAAAAGATTTGGTGGTCAATATGAGAAAGAAAGATGAGACCGAATTTAAAGAAACAACGGGGCTAACTTTTGCAAATAACTTTAATATTATGATTGACTCGTCTGGATGAAAAGGTGGTTCTGAAAGCTGCACAAGTAGTGAATGGTTGGTTTCCAATAGTGAAAGATGAAGCTGCCCTGTACGTATTTTTCATAAACTTATATCAAAACGAGGCGAGAGTATTACCTCACCCCGACTGTTCTTGAAACCAAATCGACACTGGAAAAATGAAACTGACAAATGGTACGATAATGTACCTGTTGGAAAAAATTCAATAAATAGATGAAATTAATCTGCTGCTGAAGCAATTGGCTCGAATGTAAAGGAAAAAAAGATAAGAAATCACTGCTGTTAGCAAATTGGCAGAAAGAGGTGTAGAAAAACAACAATTGCTGAAAATTACTGGTCATAGCAATTAAAATTCCATTGAACCATACCTAAATCTCGATCAAGAACATCACATCAAGATATTCAATCGTGGAGAACATCAACGAGTCTAATATTAAGTTACATTTTAATAATTATACTTTTACCAATTGTACTTTATTCTAAAATTTGTTACGTCTGTTCCTGTTGCACCTTTATGAGCAAACTTTAATAGTCTCCAGGTAACTTATGCAAGCTAGGAATGACGATGGTTTTACCTTTTAAAGTGCAACCCCAAGCTGATTCTTTGGAAAGAGCTGCAGGAATATGGCAAGTTCCAAAATTTCATCGTTCTCCGATAAGAGAATGAGTATACCTATGAGGATAATTGTTATAACAAGGCAATATCAAGTTCCATTATTTTTCAAGTAACGCGGACATTTCATTCGAAAGCGGAACTTGAAATCGACTGAAGAAATCAAATATTAAGTAACCGGCACCTATTACGAAGTACATTTTTTGAAGAGTAGACAATGAAATAAATATAGTTAATGTACTTACTACCTGGCCTGGCGGGGTGCTGCATTCGTTGTCGTAATTTCGAATATAACAATACCAATTAGGAGGATGATCAAGATGGATGCACCATTACTCTGGATTACAGATGGCCTCATTTTTCTGCAAAAAATGAAATCTATGAGGCTAGAGAACTTGGTACCATTATTTCAACAGATACTTTCGTATCACATGAAAAGAAATACTAAATTATGACTGATGGTAGTTTTAACATGAGGCTAAGGATTCAAGAATTTATTCTGGCATCTGCAGGGTGAAAATATGAGTTTTCCGTATTACATGCATTAGACAAAATAGATGAGGAAACAAACAATACACAACACCTAAAACAAGAAATCTGGTTTTACATCGAACTATTCCGTCTGATGCACGTAACTCATACATTATATGGTCTTAGGGTATAAATTTACATGAAAAACTCTTCTTGCCCTGAAGATGTCAATATAGTGAAAATGAATCGCGGGAATGTTGGACTTGAAGAAAAATAAGGATTTTTTTAATTCAAGACATCAAATCAAAGGTGTAAAACTTACAAAATACCAAATTATATTCATTGTTGCTCTCAATTATTATTTTTGAAAACAACAGAACTGTTGATTCAAATCACAAAAAATAGATATTTCGCCATTTCGAATAACGGCGACGTTATTTTCAACGGAAGTGATACAGCATAGGGCTGATAGTAATATTTCAATAGAGTATAGTTGTTGAATGCAACAAAATCCCTACTTTTGTTTGAAGGCTGCAGACGACGTAGTATGTAACTTGATTCCCTAGGTTTCGGACGTCTATCGCCTTAATGGGTTTGAAAGATGTTTGACTTTGTTTCACTTTTCACAACGTTTCGATTGCCTGTATCTGCATTCGTCTTCAGGTGAATACTGAAAAATTCAGAAGATACGAGGTCTTTGTATAGATGTGATGTTATAATGGAGTAATTATGGCGGTGTTGGACCGCATGTAGTTCCGCCTTTTTTTGTTTCCTTCAAAGCGGTCTATGAGCGATTTCCATACGTTTTGGATTTCCAAGCTCGGCTGACTGAAAGGGCCGTTGGCTTCGATATACGCGGTTATGATGAATTTTCGTTTAAACCGCTGTTCCTCCATATGAAGAATACTAGCCTCGTTCCAAAGAATTCGATGGTGCTCACTCCAGGCATAGTCAGCAATTCCAGATTTAGATGTCTCTCCCCGTTGAGTACACCTTTTGTGTTCGGTTATTCTTGGTCTCTCCGATGTAAGAATGTCCACATTTACATGAGACTTCGTATATATATGCTGTATTTTCAGGTTTCGTCTTGATGAGGAATCTCCGTAAGGTACTGCCGGATTGAAAGCAGCTCTTGATGTTGTACTTGTTTCCGATCCTCCTGATATTTTCGGAGATACCTCTGAGGTATGGAAGGATAATAGCTCGATTTTTTGGTCGTACTACAATCGTCTTGGTCCTTTCGAGTTGCTTCTCTACTTCTCTAGGATTTTCTCAGAGTATACAATTTGGCGTAGGTCCTTTCTGATGTGATTTATCCACATCCGCATCCAATGACTTCTGGTTATTAAAAATTTGCATCATTCTTCTCACACATGGTCTTACAATCCCCCTCTTTGTGGAATTTGGGTGATTGGAGCAGAAGCTAAGATATTGTCCCTATGTGTTTTTTATTTGTAAACAGAGGTGCGGATGTCAGTGTCTGTTCTTTCGACGTTCACATCGAGAAACAGCAAGGCAAAAAAGGAGCACAATAGTTAACCAGGAGTCACTGGATACGGAGATAATTTACATTAGAAAGGACCGTCGCTAAAATACTTTGAGAAAATCCTAGAAGTACAGAAGCAACTCGAACAAGTACAACATCAAAAGCTGATTTCAGTCACCAAGACGTAACCTGAAAATACAGCAGAATCCAGCAAAACAGCAAAAACTGCATTTACATGTGAATGTGGAGATTCTCACATCGGAGAGACCAAGAGTCCATAATCCGTAAGATAAACCGAACACAAAAAGTGGACTCAATGGAAAGAGACTTCTAAATCGGGAATTGCTGACTATGCCTGGACTGAGCACCATCGAATTCTTCGAAACGAGGCTAGTATTCTTCATAGGGAGGAACATTGGTTCGAACGAAAATTCATCGAAACCTCGTATATCGAAGCCAATGGCGCTTTTCTTCAACCGAGCGTGGAAATAAAAAATCGTATGGAAACCGCTCCTAGACCGCTTTGATGGGAACAAAAAAGCGAGGAACTACACGCGCCACAGCACCGCCATAATTACACCCCATCAACAGATCTAAAAAGACCTCGTATCCATCTGAATTTGTCAGTATTCACCTGAAGACGATTGCAGATACAAGCAATCGAAACGTTGTGAAAAAGTGAAAGAAGTCAAACATCTTTCAAAACCATTAAGACTATAGACATCCGAAATCAAAGTAATCAAAATTCCTAATATTTTATGTTTAGAACACTTAGTATAATCACACTTCAAGAATTAATAATTAATATAGCTGAATGCCAATTCTGACTTGACTGAAAATGTAATCACACTTTAGAAATTAGCAAGTATCATGGTCGAATGCCTATTCTAACATGAATGAGCTACTGGAAACGTCGCAGACTGCAAAAAAAAACAAGGTGTGAGAGAAAATCTTACTGAAATTTCAGAAGATAGTGCAGGAAACCTTCAACAGTTTGACGTGCATGAGTGAAAAGTTATCAAAAATTATCTGCAATTTCCATTGCAAGACTTATATTCAAGAAGAAAATTTCATGAATCAAAAATGTAATCGACTTCGAAATTTATATTTTCGTTGTCAACTGAAATCATTGGAAGTATTAACCATTAGTTTTCTGCTTGATTCTTGTTTTGATTATGTCATTCTTTTGAAGATAATAATACGTTTCTGCAGATGCCGAGAGTTTTTTTTCGTCAGAATATCACGTTTTGGACGTGCTTCCACTGAGAAAATTGATGAAAATATTGTAAAATGGCTCTCACAACACCCATCTGTAAAAAGGGTGATAAAATGAACATTGAAAATCACAGTCATTTCGATTATGTGCTCTCCACATAAATTATTTGATGAGATAAATCATGCAAAACTATATTGCTCAAATAGAAAATAATATAGTTACAACAACATGGTTTTATGACCAATAAGTCTATCGACACCAATTTGTATGGTCTTTAAGGATTTTCGTAAGGCCTTCCATAGTGTGGATCATGATATTTTGCTACACAAAAACGATGAAGCTACACTTTGTAGATTTGGTGAGGGGTTTACTTTCAAAACAGAAGATTCATAGTTGTGTACAATGATAACACTTCAGTCAAATATCATGCAGAGTCGGGAGTACCACAAGGTTCAAACTTGGAACTTCTCTTTCTTATCAATAATGATCTGCCTTCTGTACTTAGGTATTTGAAATGCCTCATATTTGCAGATGATCTAAAAGTTTCATGTTCGGTAGCGAAGCGGCTAGATGTCGGTCGTTAAAACTTCTGCTAGCGCTTGGCCAGATTCGAGTCCAAAGTGTGAGAAATTTTTTCTCAATTTCATCGTAGTCGATTGACGACCACACGTGGTGGTGGCAATGCAAGATTTTGTTGACTTTTCAATATTAACTTGAAAGTTATCAAAGTAATAGTTTCTGTTCTAACAAATACGGAAAAGGTATCTTTTCCGCATGCGACTGCCGTTACCCGAATGACGCAAAGCAAGTTTGGGTAAGCAGAGTGCGTGGAAGTATCTCTCCGCATGGGTTGGGATCATGTTTTTGTTTACAAGCGCATTGAAGAATCTTATGTGGCGTTCATGAACAAACTTTCGCGTGCTAGAAATTTTTTCGAATATTGGTCAAAGTTAGTCAAAAACTAAGTGTGTGTCCATTGGTGATTCTTCTACAGGTATCTTGTAACTGAATAGTCGCTTGAATACGATACTTTTTATTTATAAAAATTGAAAGAATCAACTAATCTTTGTATCTTTATGGGTTGATGAACAAACTAATTTATTATGTAGATTCAGAGTACGTAGTTTAGGATAATGTATGCATATTTACTGAAATTAATCGCTATTATTGTTGGACGTGTGAAGGACGTCTGTTCGGTCTAGATAATACTGATTTAATCTATCGGTGAAATATAATAGTCAGCTGCGTTAATCGTAATTTGATTTTAGTTTATTCAAGAGATAATTGCAAATTATTAATCAGAAAGACTTCGCAACCTCAGTATTCCTTTTGATGGTGGCCGTTTCATGAGGCTCTCAAATATTATTGAAATGAGTGATTGTCCCGTAAGATGAATGCAGAATATTTCCTCCAATTTTATTATACTCATCATTGTTTTGAAGAGCAAATTTTGTAATGGATTAGGTAACCCTAAAAAAGGGGGTGTTTTGAATTAACGAATTGGAAATCTTCTATACCAAATTAGGTATATATCTTCGTGCTTTGATAAAAATCGCAATTTCCATTAAATATTATTTTAACAAGACACATACCTATTCTTAGTACATAATATGGATACTGACAGTAGTGACGAATTTGATAATTCTCCGTCAGAGATATTTCAAAAAGCTGATAATATCGCTGATTGCGTGACTTGTGTGTGATTCATCTAGTTAGACAAACAATATTGTATCAGTGATATTGGTGGAATATTGTTTCAACCTACTCACCATTTCATACATATTTGAACTTTTATTGACGCCATTAAATTTACGAGCTCAACGATGCGTTAATAAGTCAAAATATCCAAAGATTATCGAACATAAAGAATGAGAATCAGTTCGAATTCTCCAGATAGGAGCTTGTTCAATATTTATTTTTTGGGTTTGTTTTCCCTTTCAACATTGTTTCTCAAACAAAACGGCTTGCTTGTTCAAACTGCTAGAAGAATTCAGAAAAAATACCCCTGATATGAAGGATAAACTTGCGATGAAGCGCCGAAATAATATTAGACGGGATATTTTATTTTCCGCTTCATTCCCCTTCTTACATAATCCTTCATACTGTTAAAAACTTTTTGGGAGGATGAAATTATATTTTACTGCGACTCGAGCAACCAAAAACTCTCGAAGCAGGAACAGTGGAATGTTTCGTTTTCAACTTCAATAACTATAATAATAATAATGTATCCAAAGACTGTGATGATTGAGTATGACTATTATTATTATTCGAGGTAGGAGAAAACGATGTGAAGACAGGTGGTGGGCAAGAGTCCAAAATGGTTAAAAAATTTGATTGAACTCGATCATAATTGTTAAATACTGAGCAAGGATAATATCGTATTGTTCCAAAACTATGGAAATATTTGGTTTTAAATCATGGATACTACTTCTGTCACTTTGCACTCATATTGTATACTGTTGCGTGTTGCTATATTTCTCATTAACCAAAGATTTTCATATTTGACTAATTACAATAAGAAATTTTAATGTAAGCACATCACATTGAATAACTTGTATTATACAGGATGTGAATTAAGTACGTGGATAAACTCAGAGAGAAAATTCTTCGAGAGAATTCATGAAGAAAAGTTCTTATAAACATATGTCCCAAACGACTTGTATTTCGAGATATAGGTTAACTTTTTTTCGAGATCATTTGGAGTTTACTTCGAAATTTTCAATAGTCAGTTCAAATTAGGCAAGTGAAAGCCATTCAGTAGTGCGCTCAAAAAAACATTCGAGCCTTGTTTAACCCTTCAGACTTTTTTTTGAAAGACGGTGACATATTCTGAAAAGGAAGTATTCAGTGTTGTTTCATTTTCCATCTTTTTATTTTTTCGAGATCTTTTATATTAACTCGTACGGTTTAGAAGCTATAGAGAAGAATGAATGCAAACATTTTATCAGTATCGATATCGCAATGAATTATTCTGCTCATGTGAAAAAACTAAATGTAATGATTCGAATACAAATTTCCTCAAAACTCTGGATAAGTATTGCATAAAGTTTATTTTTGTGAAAAAATTATTTTGGTAATTCTCATTATTGGATTACTTCTTTATGTACAGTTAAATGGATTATACTCGTCCAATATGAACTGATTATTATAGAAAATGTCGAAGTAAACTCAAAAAACTAAAATAAAAATGTATTTTGATCACCCTCTATAACGAAAATCGAGCTGTTTAAGACATTTGTTTACGTGTACCATGCATGATTTCATATAATTGCACGAGAAGTTTGTACTTTTTTGGGTTGATTTTGGTTGTTTAATGAGAAACTGTAATTAAACAAATCTTGAAAACGCGATACCGAAGGTGGAGCGTTTTTGAGGCGGATTTCTATCAAACGGACTCGCTTGCGACTAGTTTCAATTTCAAAAACAGAAACAAAAAACTTGTAGTTTCGAAAACAAACTCGAAACTCAAATTCCACCAAACAAACAAAAAATGTGTGTGTCGCGTGTTTTGTATTGAAGTGTTTTCTGTAAACACTTCAATACGTATGATAAATTCACACCATACCAGAACAAAATAGTGAACTGTTGTCGCCAGCCGTTTCCACATAGCGAACTCTGTTCACAAAAACAAAGAGATAACACCGAAACCTTTGGATCTTTCAGTCTGGCCACGGGATTTTTCATTGTTGACAAAATCACTAACTCAAAATGTTTCTTATTTTGACAACAAAAGTTGTTGTTTTGTCGGAATCGACACAGTTGCTGTTTTGTTTTTGTTTTGTCTGTTTGGTGGAAATCCGCCTTTAGGTTGAACGTTTCTCGAGTCAAATTGCTAAAGGAAACAGTTTAGAATTTGAACAACACAAATTTATCTGATCTCAATACAAACATCCAGTGTTATTCGGCAGGACAATTTAATGAATAAAATATTTAAAAACATATCAATGCAAACTTTATTCATGAAATATTAAAAATAATCTGGATGTAAAATTATTAAAAACGCAGTTATTGAACAGTGATGTGGCTGCGGGTGCCACAGCTAATCGTTTTTGTAGTACATGTTGAAGTTTTATTCTTTTTCCAAACGAATTGATTGAACAATGCTCGAATGATACTTTTTGTCAACTATATGGTTTGGTTTTATTGATGATGAATAATTGCTGGGTCCTTGTATTTCAATTCTGCTTTTACTCAATTCGCTAACTGCTGTCGCTCGATCAATTTGTAATTTTGACACGTTTAACATCTATACCAATGCTTTGTCCTGAGCATTTATTCTATTTGGAAATTTCATTAATTCTAATCGGCAAATTCTTATACCAACCTTTAGAGTTTTTCTTCTTCCAAAAGGGACTTGATGTAAGAAATACTCTGTCCAATGTTATTGAATTGAATCGTTTCTCCATCAACTTTTTAAATAAACGTATTTGGCAAAAATCTTTCACTCAAATAGTAGGCGTAATCCACTTGCTGTCTCATAATTTATTGTTACCACCTTGTCTCATTTTCGAAAATAGAGGATTATACTCGATACGTCCAGTTTTTCCTCCATTATATTCGAGTTCACAAGTGGTTTTTCAGTAAGCTGCTTCCCCTCCGCGCCAAGCCAATTGAAACGCCAAAATGCGATATCATTTCTTCTGAAGTCATTCCGGTTCATTTTCGTCATATTGGTCTATTTCATCATGAATGAAATTATCAACAAAAAAATAACTAAATAAAAACATTTTCAATCTATATATATATATATATATATATATAATGTCTAATAGTAATCATAATGTGATGACTCAATTTTTATTCCATTGTTTCGTAAAATCTTCCTCTCGATACTGTCAGAAGTTGTTATAAATAGTCAACAATGATGTCAAGTTTCTTACAACTGTGACAATGTTTCAGAAAAGAATAATTGATGTTCAAGTTACTTCGAATTTATTACTTTCATTTACAGGAAAGCAAATTAAAAATGAAATGCTGAAGAAAACAATGAGTTTCCATTTCGTGTACCGACTGTAAATTATTCGTTCTTGTCTGCAGTTTATTTACACGGTGAAATGTACAAATGAGATGAATTTCTTGAATTTCTTGAAAAACGTCAATGAATCATTGACATTCAAGTAGGGAATCACTCCGACTGGACAGAAAAGAATTTTTACTGAGAATGAAGATAATGATAATACAAATTATGGTCCGTAACATCAGAAATAAAATGAAAATATTCAATTAACAACCCAGATTATCAAAGAATTGATACATACTGCCTGAACTAAAAGCCTAACAATGTTCTTTACTAAATGAATGAGGTGAAGTGAAATGAGGACTATAACTGAGCACTATACAGGGTGTTCCAAATTAAGTCGGCATCATTGCCAACTCCGTTATTATTGATGCTACGAATTCGGTTAACTGGGAAAACTTGTAGCATTTTTATTGCATTCTCGATGCCGAAAACAAAAAAAAAAAAATGACAATCACGTTTTCAGAATATTTCATAAAATGATATTTCTTTCAATGGAACACCCTATATTTTTTCATGCATTTCGATTTGTAATAACATTCTCAACAACAAATCTCATTTGACTTTTTTTGTGGAGATGGACTAGAAATGGATTATGTCTACTCCAATAATGAAAATTCTTTCTATTATAGATCCCTCGATTTGAAAACAGCTATTTCTCTAGATAAATCTCTGATGGAATTATTTGGTTTATTAGCGAATAAATTTTTACAGATGAAGGAAATAATCGAAAAAAAAAGTTGCATTTCTTGAGACTTTATCAATGGTGATATATTTCCCACCATTTCTGAAGTTGGTTAAAATTTATTAGGGAAAATATTGTTTTTGTATTTCGTTATTTACTCGCTAGTTCTCTGATTAATATGGATAAATAAAAGTTCAGCTTATTTCACCGAATGGAATGAATGCTGTTAATGACTTTTCATTAAAACGATTTTTTTCCTGGCCCATGCTAAATAGTAGCAAGAAGTTGTAGCAAAATGTTTCACTCGGCGTATATGATCAACGACTAATTATTAAGAAGATTAATGTCAGAATATTACTCGAATAGATTCTGGCTAGTATAATAACATAATGGGGTGATTTGAAATCCTGTCTATTTACCCAGGCAGTCTTGGAGACTTAATACAATGTCATCACAATGGCTTTGCGACTTAATTCCAAGGAAACTCTGGAAAGCTTGTTTGCCCGAAATATTACGCGAATCTGAAATGTATACTAATTATGTGAAATACGATTATGGAAAATGAGGCCATAATTGGTTTCATTTCTGTAGAACTAGTAGGTTTTGTAGTAACATTTGGTTTGTAGATTCGTCAGAAAATTCAGACCCTCACAGCTTAGATTGAAGTAAAAACATGCAATAGCAAAAAATGAAACGAATGAACAAAAAATCGTAGGAACAAAACTCATTACTATCTTTTCTATCCTACATTAATTACGTATATTTTTTGTAACTAATTATTTGCTATTTCCTGTTAACTGATGAGTTTCTTTGTTTGAGGTGGTTATTTATTATTTGTTCTCGAGTTCACGTGTATCGTTGAGTTGAATCTTGTTGTCGGCAATAGTTTACTCATTTTAATCCTTTTTTTTCTTTCATACAACCAGCTGTCAATAATCACCCAACTATTCTAACATATTTCGGTCGATTCAAAGTAACGTTCAGTTCTGAAGATATCAAGGATCTGGAAGTAGGAATTTGATGAATGCCTCGAAGTGAAAGAGACAAATGACGAGCTTTCCAATATTATCAATATGGATAATGAATTGACACATTTCACTGTCTCTTCCGACTGATGTTTATTTGTGTACCCAGTTTGTCTCCTTAATATGAATTCTGTTTCTGTAACAGGATGAATTAGTCGCTTTGCGGAGAGGTATAACTTGAATCTAGCAATCTATTTAGGTTTTGCGACGTGAAGTTTGGTGTTGGGAATTGTATTAGTTATGTCAGAGGCGTTGGATTCGAGAATTGTTGAGCAAGGAGTTTATAATTGTTTGAAGCCACTTATAATCTTGAAACTTAATTACGAAAACAATGTAATTCTGTATGAGAAGAGGAGCCATGAGGGAACATTTGAATAATTCAATATCTGCTCACTTTTCCTCAAGAAAGAATGAAACTTTCTAAAAGTTGCGTGGCTTCATGTGGAAGACATTTATTTCAAAATACGAGTGAAGCCATTACTGAATTATATCAACTGGTAATCAGTCAATAAGCTGAAAATTACATTCCAACAATTTTCTAGCAATAGAATGATCTTATTTTGACACAACCATGGCAACCACCATCGATTTCCGGAAATTTCACGTGATTAGACAGTAACACAATAAATATCTCGAAACAAATTATAGATACTTTTGTTGATTTTGCTAATACGAATTGAAATAAAATTTTGAGCTTAAAATTTTCTGAATCTACTAAAGTATATTTTACGATAATGAAGTTTTTTTGCCCATAACAAATATAGATCCATGAATTGCGTAGGTAAAAAAATGTTATTATAATTAAAATATAGTTGAAAATTGTTTGTTTAATATTTTTAAGTTTTTGTTTAAGATTTTTATGTGGAATTTTCTTACCGAGTCTCCCTTGTTCTTAAGTTAATAACCAAACATTTTTGAAGTGCACGATTTTTCGAAAAAATTGTGCTCTCCAAAAATTTTCGGAAATAATTCAAGAATTAGGGAGATCGAAAGTGGAGACCACTGCTCTATGGTGGTGGGTGGTCGGACATTTATTCCACCAATAGTTATTGGCCTATTAGGGCCTTTAGCAACAAAGTTCTTCAATATAGGAATGTAGGCTTTCACAGCTGACGTCAATGTTTTGGTTGTTTTCCGGGTTTTGCCGTGGATCGTCATTGGTTTGAAGTCATCTTCAGTGGCGTGGTCGAAGTATTTTTTTTTGACGTATCAACTGAAACTTAGTACACTTAACTTTGTACACTAATCTAGGTTTATCACTGTGATAAAAAAATGTTTAAATCGTTATTTTCATCATGCGGCTGCACCTTTACGCCCGAGCTGAGGAAGACCTAGCCCATAAGGCACCTAATCTATTAACGTGTGTTTCCATGGTTACTTGTAAATTATATCTACCGAGTACAATGAAAAAAGGACCACGTGCCTTTGTCATTTCTAATTTCGTATATGTTTCCTGTGTTGACCAGTGGCCTACTGAACAGCCTACCACAAACTGGTCTGAAATGCTCAGTTATCAAGATCGAAAGAAAATTTTTCGGGAAAGTATTTACGACACTGGGTAATAAAACTTTTGAATGGAAATTTGGAATCCTGAAACGAATAAAATATTATTTTACCTCAAAAGTCCTCCATTAAAAGTTTCAGTTCGTATAGTACAAGTGCGTTCAAGAAAAAAATAGCAAGCTCACATTTTTTGTCTGATTTTGGACAGGTTGGACTTCACACTCACGTTAAAAAACTGTGCCCTTCGAGATAATGAGTGGAACAAATTCGTAATATTGAACAGACTCCGATATCTTATAACAAATGAGCAGACTGCAATTGTGGCATACGGGAAATGATTTATTAACTTTTTTTACCCGATGATTCCTGAGGACATACTTTTAGTTTTTTGTAAGTATTTTGGATTATATGGAATATGGAATGTTAACTTCTAGGTCAAGTATGGATGATCCTAACTGATGTCAAACATTACATACAACCGTAACTGTGCCACTGTTTTTCGAGAATTGAACACTATAACTACAAATTATTAAATTGATGAACCTAGATCAGTGTACTGAGTTTCAATATTTTTCCTTCAGGAATTATGATTGAAAAAAATTCATAATCTTTTTCGGACTTCCGACACCCTGTATCTCAGAAGGGATGCATTTCAGGATATAAATTGATAGAAAATTTTCATCTTGAAATATGGTAGAAAATCTGTGTAAATGGGCATGCTAATAATGTTCAAAGATTTGGATTCAGATTATGAAATATTTTTGTTCGACTCATTAATTTTAGGATCTTCGTATATAGCGAGTTAATATTGGCTTCTTCCTTGTACCGCTGATAAGTAGCAAGCTCCCATTCTGAAATGAGCGGATGAATTAATGAGAAGAGATCGTGCTGAGGTGAGTAATCTGATAGGATAAAGCGGCTAGTATCAAGTTCTGAATGATGGAATGTTATTGAATTACACAATTTTGATCAAACCTTTCGATGATTGAACGATTTCTCTTCATGCATTATTTACATAATGATTTTTTTATCATCATACTATGATTGTTGTTTTCGTAATCTAATTCAAAAACTTTCAATTCCGATCACAGTAACCACATGATTACAGGAAATTCTTAATAATGGAACTTTATATTTCATCTTATCTCAGCAAATTCACTACTTTCTTACTAGAGTTTCTAGTTAACACTAAAGCAACGTTAAGGCATGTTTGATAATAAAATGAATGCAGCTTGGTGTTGATATTCATAGTTCATACAGGTAATACCATACTGGAATTCATTAATATTTTTTTGTTTCGAATGTAACACATAATCGGTGGCTCTAAACTAACAGAAGGAATTCTATTAGGGGTATATGGGCTCAGTTCAACATCGAAAGTAACTATCGCATAAAACATCATCATATAGTGGGGGACAGTGCACTGGAATTTGCAAAAAAGGCTTGAAACGCCATTTTTGGTATACGAAACCTTCTGCGTGACTAGTCATGACATAATAATGACTCCATATCATGAAATTTTTGCTGGATGGTTTGAAGAAGTTGCACCTCCCGCTGTGAAAGCTACAGCTTAGCCCTTGGATAACACAAAACGTCTAGCTTCTTCTTCACGATCACAACAACAGAAACTATACCTCACCATAGAAAACTTTATCTTCTTCTCTTTCTATTATTATCTTGTCATTCATTAATACCTAAACAAAAACTTCCTCATTTCCAAATGAATATACTAATTTGCAGTCTTAAATATATGGCAAAAAGTGATAATAGAGATCATAATTTGTAGAATATGTAGTAACTTGATTACTTGAGTTTCGGGCGTTCATAGTCTTAATGGGTTTTAAAGATGATTTGCTTCTTTCACTTTTGTACGTTTCGATTGCTTCGCACTCCAAACAGGAAACTACAAACTCTCTACGGAAAGATCTAACTTCCACGATAGAAAAAAAATCTACACCACCCTTAGGAATTACAAAACCTCCATTCCAGATGAGGAACGAACACATCTGACGCCACATTAAAGCAAACCTCATCTCTACGGTCTTCCAAAAAAAAACATAAACCAGACATGTCATTGAGACTAATTACCAGTTCCTGGAACTCACTCCTAATCTAGTCTCTTCCTAATACTACAACCCTTGCAGGTTACTAGCAATTTATTCGTCAAGAATTCGAAGGACTCCGTGGACACCATCAAAGAGGTTCAAGTAGGACCTGAAGATCGCTTCGTCAGCTTTGACGTGGAGAGGCTTCACACCAATTTCCCCATAGAAACATTCATCAGCATAATCAAGAGGCAACTGGAAGAAGACATTCACGAAAGACCCGTACACGCTATATTGGAAGACTTTCCACACGAGTACTTTTATTTAGAAAATTGTCCAGGAAACTTTATTTTGTTGAAAAATATCGAAATATATCAAAAAATATCTGATATTTCAAAGTTTTGGGGTGTAGACCATCGAGGGCAGTCCGTTTCCTGACTTTGTAGCAATCTATGCATGTCAATCACTAAAATTTGGATAGATTTGAATATTTACTTGAAAAGATATCAAATAAAAACATTTTTCATTTTGTAACTTCGAGGGCCCGTAACTGGGTAACGAAGGATTTTAAGAAAAAGAGTTATATGAAGTAGTAGTGATATTTTGACGCCATCTATACATTCCCGAGATCATGAAGAAAATGTAATTGCAGAGGAATGGAATGGTTTCATAAGTAAAGAGGCTACAAAATCCAACTTATTCATATTCACCAACTATGCCAACAAAACTTTAAACACAAAACAACAATTCGATACCGCATATATAAAGATTTCAACAAAGCGATCGATCAGGTGAACCATGACTGTCAACTGCAAAAACTCAATAAATACGGCTTTTCAAAAAATATGTTGAACATAAGTTATTCAAAAAGCAGGTATTGTGTGATAAAACATAACGGAAATACTTCTGGTAAGTTTTTTTCCACTTCTGCATTGCCACGGAGATCTAGCTTGGGACCTTTACTCTTTCTCTTGTCTACTATCAGCTGATGATACTAGAGACTGTACTTTAAGAAGATATGAACAGTATAATCGAAGCGGGGTATTGGAATTGAACTTTGATATAGGTAAATGTCCTGTCATCACTATATCATGTCAAACAGATTCCGTTACCTTCGATTATAGAATGCACGATGAATCAATGAAGAGATGTACAGAAGTGAAAGATCTGGAGTGAAGTATAAAAATAGATTGTCATTTTCTCCTCACATCGAAGATATACTATAATTAGCAAACAAAATTCTTGTATTCATTATAAGACAAACATGTTCTTTTATAAACATACGAACCGTCAACATTCTGTAGTGTTCATTAGTGCGACCGAAATCAGAATTTGCGGCTATAATTTGGCATGGAGAATACCAAACATTGTTCCAAATACTACAACACCAAAAGAACGTCAATTTTAGTAATGCGAAATGAAATTTACAACCTGTTCCAAATTAATTCAGCACTATTGCCAACTCCATTATTATTGTAGCTACGAATTCGATTAAAAAGGCGAACTAGTGCAATTTTTTACGGCCATCTCGATGCTAATGAAAGAAAAAAAAGTGAAGGTCTCACTCGAAATATGTCATTAAATGATATTATTTAAATACAGCACTGTATTTTATTATTTATTTCGATTCATGATGAGATTCTCAATGAGTTTTCTTGCTGAAGTTGAAACTGAGAGAGTTATTTGGATAAGATGATTTCAATTTGGCAGGTAACAATGGGATTATTATGGGAAAACAAGTTGTCTTAAAACATCTTTAATATTACCTTCATGTAGTCAAATATTCTCGAGTGCTACAATATATTTTCACCGGTATTTATTGTTTCAATATGTTTCGAAACAGATTGATTGCTACCGATGCCGATGCTCCTGTTTTGTGAATCTTTCCCCAGATATGACATCCCTCGATTTCTATTTCTGGGAAGTTCTACGGAAGGACGTTTACGATATCAAATACATAATGACTTGGATCATTTCATTCGAACTGTGCAACAAATAGTAGGTATTCATTGACGAACTTTATTGAAAGTAACGCAGAAGTGTTGACAATATTCCACAGGCTATGGGTGATCGGTTTTTTGCTGTCAGGTTGGTAATGAATTTTGGTATTTAATATTCGAAACACTGTATTTTGATACATGTGCCATGTGACAGCAATGACAAATGTCAAATTATTATAATCAATCCCCAGCCAGCAATCTGACAGATGTCAGTGTATCAAAATACAGTGTTTCAAATATTAAAAACCAAAATTCATTACCAACCTGACAGCAAAAAAATGATTGTTATATTGGTATTGTCAATTGGTATTTTTGAACAATTAATCAATTCAAGAAACTTGAGCATTTAATCAAATCCAGATGTACTTATTATTAACGATTTGCAGTAGTTCAGATACAGTCCTAGAAGTTTGCCGGAGAATGGGCATAAAATAAAAATGAATTCTACAATCAAAATACCCGTTGTTCCATCAATCCTGCTAAGCTAGGTAGGAGACAACTATTTGGCAGACAATAAGTACTTTCCTGACTAATACCACGAGGAACATTGAACTACTTCTGTCGAATACCTGTATAAACGTTCCTCAAGGAAGTCCCAATTATTTTTTAACAATCCTGTAATTTTTAAATATCAATTATTACGATGAATGGAATAATTGTCCAATTGTCTTAATACACATTCTTGGCACTTCTGTCAACACTATGCGTTACTTTCATTTTATTTGATTTTTGATTTCAACAGCAAAATAAAAAACTAACCAACAAAGGTTAGCTAGGATTTGAACCCGTGTACATCAATTCAGTACTAGCGCTTGATGTTGATGTCTTTGATTATCACTCATTCTTATTAAAGTATTCTACTAGTCGTATTAATTTTTTGATTCAAAGTAAATGTGCATAGGGTGTGATTCAAAAAGATTTCATTTTATGAAATATTTTCAGAACGCTACTGGCAATTGTTTTTTTTGTCTTCAGCATCGAGATTGCCATGAAAAATGCCACTAGTTTGCCCATTTAACCGAATTCGTAGCATCAATAATAACGAAGTTGGCATAGTGCCGACTCAATTTGGAACAGGCTGTAGAATAAAATAGTTTCAACTTGCTTTTAACTGAAACCACGTAGTGCTTGTCTCTTGTTCAACAATCTTTTTAAAATCCTTCATATGATGATTTTTAGGAAGGTCGGCGGAAAAAAAATATACGACACGTGGACTGGTTATTTCATAACAAAATGACGAAAGGCCTACGGCTAGTGGTTCGTGATATGAAATCCTTCCGTATTAGTTGCAAAATAATAGGATTAGAATCCTACGACGCTTGACAAAAAGCATTAGATACGTCATGATGATCTTTCGACATAGTATTCTAGAACAAGATACTTAACTATGACTCCGAATGAAAAGTGAGTCGGTCACAAACTTTGTTGGCCAATTCCTTCACTTCTAGGAAAATAAACTAAAAGTGGAACGAAACGATCGGATGAATAGGATCTATATTATCACCTATGGCATGAGTTTCGCCATTTCTATACAATCAAGTATATACGAGTACGAATCAATTTGTCCGCATGAAAACTTCATCATATTTGGAAAAGATTCTTAAAAATTGATACGACTAACTTCTGAAACTCGATCAAATACCTCTATAACTCGATCATTTTCTGTCGACATTTTATGATGAATGTAATATACGTATGAGAAATATTTTATTGCAATCTGTGGTTAGTATCATTCGCTATTTATATTTTATCTGCAACATGACGTCTGAAATATTGATATATTCCAATGAAAAATAAAATTTATTTCATATACAAGAGCCATATCTTAATGAAGATTAGATCTGCAGTATGATTAGATACTAAATACGAAGTAGGTAACGAGCTTTTATGTTTTAATAATATTCATTGGGGTTCTCTAGGACAAAGAATGGTATGGTGATTCCTAGGGGGTGCTGTGGGTTTTTTGGGTTTTCTCATTGGGGCGCTACGGTAAATAATAACAATGGCCATCCTCAATGCACACAGGCTATTCCTTTGGGTACACTCTACGAGTTGTATGAGGGAATATTATTATATTGTTACGATACTGGACAGTCTGAAATCGACTTCAGTAGAGATGCATGACGCGTATTTTGTAGGTGTTGGATTGTACTAAGTTTTAAAAAAAATTCAATACAACAGTTATAAATTAACATGAAAAATAATTAATCTGCGCTCCGGGCGACTTGAATGAATACGGTGGCGCATTCGCTTTTGCAGCTGCAGAAAAACCCGGAAAAACCCACAACACCACATCTGAAGAGTTGAAAATAATTGTAGAAAAATTTCTGGAGATGTTCTGCGATTCAGGATTATCTGCTTTTCTGTAAAATAGGATGCATGGTGTCTCCAGCTCCATTTAGGAAGAATGCATCCTATCGACGAAACTATCTTCAAATTTGTACCAGTCCGTTCTGTATTTTGCCAGAACCAGCTCCAGAACCGCAGTGAACGACGATTGCATAAAGCTCATTATGGCAGTCAGCTGGATTGGTATGTTTTTCCAACTTGATACGTTGTGATAATTTGATACTTCTGTGAGTTGCTGAATCATAAATGAAGAGTTTCAGAGTTACGATCAGATTTACAGGTGCTTAAACTGTTTTCGTTATTTTATAGCTGTCGGTTATTTTGGTACATATTCGGCAAAACACTTGACTATCACCTGTTAGATGTTCGGTTCTCGAGTGATGAATGAGTAGGTTCTGCACGGACTGGATTTCGGCAAAGTTGGGAATCGCGAGCTCTAATTCAAAAAAATCACTGAAGTTTCTGCTATCCATACTGCATCTACTACAACGTAAAACTGTAAGGATTTTCTCTCCAAAAGACTTCTGTACTGAAGAAGTGATTGGCTTTGTACCATCAGAGAGTCCAAGAACATCGAATGAATTACAACAAAGTGTATTCAGCAGGTATACCAAAAATTCGAACTATCTTGTTGTCCTAACGAAAAACTTGTTGGACCCAAAGACTCTATGAAATCATGCGGAGAATAAAAAGAAACTGTTTTCGAAAATGTGGTTGTTTGAATATATGTTTCAGCTCAAAGAATATCTGGGAAATATTATTGTAGATGGTTAATATATCGATTCTGTCATAAGTAGCGCTTGTAAAACGCTATTCATATAACCATTATACTTGAATTCATGGGAGAGACAGAGACATAACTATCGACTATAGTATTATAATGGTTCTTCGAATCCCACACCAGGAAACTAACCTGTTCACCGCTATGACATAAAGACCAAGGTGTTTTTGCTCAAATACCCCAGGATAATGTTTGTATTGTCCCTGGTCCCTGGATATAGAATATAGAATCTCGTGAGTTTAAAATTCAAGCCCAAGTCTATGTTTGCCAACCATAGACATAACTCCACAACAAATTTGAAAAAGCAGGTTGAAAAATATTGGGAATCACCACAGAATACTGAGCCGCAGTTTACATGAACTCATGAATTGATAGTACGGACACAATCGTAACCCTTGCCTTGATATAGATGTAAGTTTGATATGTTTGACAAAATCGATATGTGATGAATAAACTTTAGCGTCGAACAATAGCCACTTTCCAGGGATAAAGTACTCAGAAGAGCTTGTTACATCTGAAGTGAACCGCACCTGACTATAAATGGAGTTTAATTGGAACATGATTTATCGTGATCTGTCAGATCACCTCAGGAGCTACTCAGAGCTTATAAAGAAAAGTTCGGAAACATTTATCTGTCAAAACTGTCAAATGTTACTGCTCCTGCACTGTCAAAAAATTTTGGCAACACCGATGAAATTTGACATTTAATACAGTCGGTGAGCGGCTCGTTAAAATAATTAAAGGGGTCTATTTCATAATTTTTATTTGTTTTCAATCAATACCTCCATCAGAAAAACAATTAGTTAAAAACCTGCTAATGACGTTCATTAGACTTCAGTAAGACAGTAGGATAACTGTAATATGCCAATAATGCGTTTTTTGTCGCTTTGCCGAAGGCTATTTGACGGAAACACTTTCATTTGACAACAGGTTTTAGGTTTTCTCGTCAGTTTTTCTCTACAGCAATGCTTTTTGCCTTCGGTCGATTGCAGATCAGAGGAAATGGGTGTTAATAATGACGAATTCCGATCATTTGTTTATGATAAAACGATACAGTGTCAAGTGAAAATAGAGTGAAAGGAAATTTGCCCGCGGCTTGGGGAAGCCAGGGACAGCTGCCCAGATGAGGGAAACTGTCTCGCAAGTTGTTACGGAAAGCACTGTGCAAGTAAGTGAAGGAACTGCTCTAACTAGATTGTTCAATGGGGCACACATTTTGTTTACATACATTTAAAACTGACGCAAGCCATTCTCCTAGAACTTATCATTTCAACTTTATTATTCTATTTTTATTACATAATTATTTTTGTTTCTTTTAGTGTTACGCCTATTTTCATTGGTGCACTTGAGTGAGTCGTAGTATCTGACTTAAGATAAAAATATCACCTTCATCTTTGGTATATGGTAAGTATTTCCCAAATTATTCCACCCAACTTTGCTCCCATGACTTCCAAGGTGATTTGTTGTAGACTTATTTAAAGACTTTTCTGGCAAAATAGGAACAGCAGCATCTTCAATCAAACTATTCTGAACGTAGTTATAATTAATCCTTACTAGTGAAGTGGAATCTTCTATAGAGGGATTGATTTTGCTCTTTCTTGAAGTATTTAATTTTGGATTTTGGACTGTTCTGAAAAAGTAGGAGGATCAACTATCAATGGTTTGTCATGAATTGGAGATTTAAAATGCACCGAATTCTGCTTCATCCGAAGAGATTTCGCTGTTTTGATGGAATGAGGAAAATAGAGAATTTCGTCCAAACGATGTGAAGGAGAAATAGTTCCAAAAACCGAAGCAGCATTACCACGTTGCTTGGCCTGATCTTTTTTCGATATCATGAATAAATGACAGAGATTCACGACCACAAACACCGAAAGTTTCAACAGCTACTGGACAAAACAAATAATTATTACCAATATTCTGATATTTTTTACGCTTCAACTTCTCAGCGAAAATGGCTGCAGATCCAGCGAGCTTAGAGCTTTCAGATGAATGGAAAGCTGCTACTGTGTCAATACAAGTAGAGTCCCAGACAAGAGGTTTACCAAGTTTCCAAGGTGTGAGTGACATGCGATCTGGACGTTTTCCATCATCACGACTGGTATCTGATGGTTCCAAAACTGCAGGAATGCCTGCTGATACCATGGCCCGTTCCAAGATGTCATTCACTTGATAGTGTCGAGATAATCGACCTGCACTCCTTCTACAACTCAAGCCGTGCCTACCTTTTTCATCAACTATTAGTTATTGAATCCCTACTATACAGTTTCAGGACCCTTGTATCCGCGGTACAGGACATAATGTTGCTACCAACAAATCTCAAATGTAAAATAGAAAAAGTGTGCCCTGATTGACCCTTAGAAACGAGGTCATTTCAATTTCTGAACCATTTATCGAATTGAGCCAATTTGTAGCTTCTCCTTTCACAACACCATTTCGAGCAAGTTGTATTTTCAACGCGGTTTATTTATAATCACATTTAAAGCTCTCGAATGCCGAAGAGAAGAAGAAAACACGAACCATTAAAAGTAAAAATATCAAACACGCTTTTTCATAGCGAGTCTTAAATTTAAACGACAGTAGATGCTTTAAAATGAAAGAATACATTTTTATATAGATTTTGGAATAATTGATAATTCATTTGACACGGAAAAAAATTATATGAGAAAGTTATGTTATGGAATGAAAAAGTGTGATTCCTTCAATTTTTCAGCATGTATCAAATTGGTATAAGTATTGCTTTTATTTCAGTAACAGGTTCAGATCTATTGGAAATTCAGTATTAGACGCCAGCACCAAAATTGATATCACGAGATTCATACGTTAGCGTATCTAAAATACGTACATGTTTGAAAAAAATAGTTATTCCATTCAAACTGAAAATCATGCACACGTTAGAACGAGGTGATGAGGAACGAAGACTGAACTTCTGAATATGTGAATGATGACAACTTTTTAGGCAATATTCTCTTCACCGATGAGGCAATAGTGTCCTCTCAGAATTCAAGGTACTGGAGAATCCACTCTGGGTGATAAATGCAAAAAGACAGTATTCACGGAAAGTTAATATCTGGATAGGAATCCATTCATAATGTGACTACTGTACGGAAATGGCTTGTAGTTTGGTCAGAGGTAGAATGTTTCGAGCTAACCACGGAGAAGGCTGAGGCAAAAAACCGGGTCGAGAAACTTCCCGCACTATCTAAAGGCGGCTTGGTTTCCTATGAAACCGGTTCTTTTTTGAAAGATGGCCAAAGATTAATATACCAGCCCGCCGTGTTCACAGGGCTGATTATTGTAAATTCTGAGCCTGGTAAGGTCTCTTGTTAGCGTACTCTTGGTGAGGTGAAACCTGTAGAATTTCTCCGACAGGCTTTTATTTAACATGTGCCGGGATGGAGTTGACGCCAGCAAGAGCGCGCAGCGCATACAGTCGAATGTATCCGTCACTCTTGGTGATGATAAGAAGTACTTTATTCTGCATCCTGTCCGACCTCATAAAAGGAATTTTGGGCAGGCTGCAGAACGCTGGGCAAGCATAAAACATCGCTGGCCGAATTATTTGTTTGTAGATGATCATTTTTACCTCTAGCTCCATGTGGGATCCCCTGGCTATTAGTGGGTACGTGCGTTTTACCACTGCCGCAGCCCTCTGAATAGCCTGGTTGATATGCTTTTGCCACGTTGTACGCTAGCCCAGCTGTACTCCCAGATATCGCACGTTGGTCTTGACCTGCAAGACTTTGTACTTAACCTTCAATTCCTAAAGAACCTTCGCGAATTTCAATTTCTTCGAGAAATTGATGGCCTCGGATTTAGCCTGGTTTAGCCAGATACGGTCGTATTTCCCTGTCCAACCGAGATTGGACCCGCATAGCAGCTGCAACACTGGAGAACGAATAGGCATAAATCAGAATTATCATCAGAAATATCATACAGACTTAAACGCCACCTTACCTGTACATAAAAATCACTTTTCGTACTAACGTTCACAATCTGAATATATCAGATACAAAGGTACTCTCACCCCACCAAGTGATTAATCTATTGCCGAAAGAAATGAAAAATGCAAAAATGTCTGTTTTACGAAAAAAATATAAACTTTTCCTGTTAGAAAGTCAATCTTAACCATTTAAGACCTTTTCTGTTAATTCTTAACTTCATGTGATTAATCAAAGTAAGCTTCGGTAATGTACGTTTTACAAATTTATACTTTATACCATTCTCTTATCCTAATTTCCTTCTGTGACTTGTCTTAGCTTAGGTAGAGGTCCTTCGTTCGATTGAAAAGCATTGGTAAGGAGAGGATAAGGCAAAAGTGTGGTGAAAATACACCAACCCAATTGAAGAAGACCAGCGTTATGATGGTGTAGGACAGGACAATTATAATGTTGTCCGACCTACCCTGTCACTGATGAGAGGCAATAAACCTCGAAACATGCATGTCTGCAGGTGGTCATTCCCAGCCAAATGAAGGATAATCTTCTGTTTAATTATAGGACAAGCACTTCTTCTTGGAAGAACGTTGCACAAATATCTGTCAGAAGTAGTTCAATGTCCTTCGTGGTATTGGCCAGGGAAGTAGTTGTTTTCTGACAGATGTTTGCCTTTTATTTTCCACTTGGTGGAAACGCTTAGAGAGGAGGGTACCCCGTATTCTTTCACATAAATAAAGGGTAGATTTGAATTTTGAGTTCTCGTTCATTTCAGTCGAAAGATATCTCAAAAATTCTGCGAAATAATTTACAAGGCACTTGGTGATACTCTTATAAATGACCATTCACAAAATTCTTGTTTATAGGATCTTTGGAAAACAAAAAATCTTTAGCGATGGCCTTCCTGTTCTCCCGATACCACTCCGTTAAATATTTTTCTCTCCAAATGACATTTAAAGCAGCTCTTTAGTGACACCTAACAGGCTTAAAAGTTGTACTTTTACTTCCTAGGCAGAAAAGTACACTATTTTTGCCTAGGCAGAAAATGTTCGCTGCTATGCAACCTTCAAATTGATATTTTGAATCAAACTAATTATTAATATTACAATTGACAATGACATTAGGAATACAGTTCATCTGCGGAATCTGATAACATTTTCTCGATTTCTCCTCTTTGAAAAATTCGGGATTTTTTTGCATGGAAAACATGTAATTACCGTAACTTTTGCCAAATCAATGTTATTTTTTATGTTCAGGGTAGCTTTCAACATCGAATAGGTAGACCATAACGTTGACTGCTTCATTTTCTATAAAAGATCGAAAAAATAAGCAATCAGCACATTTTCAAAGAAAGATCCCACATTTTTCTTCTGTCTATATACCATGAATTTGCTGTATATGAGTTCATATACAAATCTTAATTTATACGGTCATAGGTTCAATTCCACATTTCGCGTCTAGTCTCTTATCTCAGGTGGTGTTAATGGTATTAACTCATCCTCACTTTGAATTACATCCATTTCTAACAGTTACAAATTTTCAAAATTGATAATGACATGAAAGTAAACACATACTATTCAATAAACGTCATCAACAGTAAACATAGTAACGAAGATCCCAGTTACCTTTGATAAAATAATTTAATTATTTGGTTATTGATAATGAAACGCAATTAATAAATACAGTCTCGGACAAAAATATTGCAGATTTTATGTCAAGATTTTTTTTTTATGTTAATATCTTTTTTCCCTTAACACGTTATTTATTTTTATTGATAAATGTTCAAAGGCCAAAGTATTTTACGTAAATTTCCATTCAGTATAGATCAAAAATGCGTGGACATAGTCGCTATAGCTGAATGAGTAAACTACAAATTACAAACTTTGATTGGTGTGCCTTTGCCACTATTAATATCTATTATTTTGTTTATTGTTGTCAGAATGACATTTTGAGTACTTTATGTCTTGATTCTGTAGTTTTCTTGGTGAGATGCCGCATTTGAGTGAATTAGTTTGTGTTAAAATTGTTACTTCAGTCAATGAGGGATGCATATCCATCAACCGACTGTTTCTCGTATTGTGAAGCGATATAATGAGACTGGGGAGTACAAAAGGCGGCTTGGTCAAGGACGTAATAGATGTACAACGCCAAGAGATGATCAATATTTGAAAATTTAGTCTTTGCGAAATCGCACGCTTACAGCTACGCATCTCAGAAATGATTTACTGATCACAAGACAATTCATTAACACTAGTGTCAAAACAGTAACAAGGAAACTGAAAGAAGTTTGTTTGAATCCAAAACGCCCTGCCAAGTTCCTAGGCTTCTCCCACTTCACAAATCTAGACGGTTACAATTTGCCATAGCTGATGTACAACTGGAATGAACATCATTGGGGAAAAATTCTTTTCACATATGAAACAAGAATTATACAGGAGATCTGGAGAACGTTTCGCAGAATGTAATCATGTACACAACGTTAGCTTTGGTGGTGGTTCCATTATGTTGTGGGGTGGCATTATTTTGGACAGTCGCACCGAGATTATAGAGGTGAATTTTGAAATGGATGCTGACTAGTATAAACGCAACATCCTTGAAGAGCATGTTTAACCTTACGGCGGCTTCATTGGTTACGACAATTTCGTCTTATGCATGATAATGCTCGTGCACATGCTGCAAGACCCAGTATCTTGAAGTTTTTGGACTTGAGGCAGTGGAGTGGCCACCAAACAGTCCTGACGCAAATCCCATAGAACATATTTGGGATATCCTAAAAAGACATATACGAGCACGAAATCCAGCTCCTAACTCAATTGCAGAATTAAGAATTGTTGCACAGGAAGAATGGAATCGAATTACACAAGATACCATCAATGACCTTTTGCGGAGTATGCCCAGAAGGAAGCAGGCTATCGTTAGAGCTAGGGTAGGAAACCCTAAATACGGAACTGTTAATATTTTGCCTCAAAGAACTTTCATTTTGGCGTCATTGTGGTTTGTTTTGATTAAATATTATTACCAAAATTAGTCTATTCCATTACTTCTTCTACAAGTCTGTTATAAAGTTTCAATATCTGGATTATTTGGCAATCAATACTTCAGCATAAAACATTTAGTACCTAATGAAAACTGCATAACGATTCAGATAAATAGAAATAAACATGAAATCAAGGCTTAAAATAAAATATGCAATATTTTTGTCTGTTAGTGTATGAAACAGTCGATTTTGCGTGGATTTAAATAAATTTGAAAAGAACGTTATATGTTTTATACGGCAGGAAATCAAATTTGATGCCGTTGCTGCGGCATTGAGTCTTGTTCTTTTATGCCTATTAAAACAAATAACTATGGCATCGTTTAACGTGTATGATTTAACGCTCACAACTGACGAAGCTTCCCAAAAAGAGTTCGTAATTAATGTCGATCTATTCATCTTGAAAACTGAATAGTACATAAACGTCTGGAAGTTGTGGGTACCAGTTTGAATAATCTTTCAGTTTTGTTTTTCTCAGTCTTTCTACGTTTCGTTAAATTACCCTTGATTTCTGTGCTATTGTATTTTTCTTCATCAATAATATTCGAGGAAAATTCCCTAATTCAGGCCTCACTCATGTAGTGTAGGTTCGATAAGGGCAAACTCATTTTCAATTGACGTACATCAAATCTCAATGAACAGCCGAGTTTCATTAAAACACGCGAACATAAAAAAGCTATTTACGGAAATGCATCATGCAAAGTTTTTTCTTATGATACCGTAGTGACAAATTATATAGCAATTTTATAATTAATTTGAATTCTCATCCTCAAGAATGCGTACTTTTTTTTACAATAACCGCATCAACCCGGGTTATTAGCGGAGAAAATATTCTATAATTTGTTGACTGTATTCGATGATGTTGAAAATTATATAATTTTAGCACTTTTCTTATAGTTCAGACATTCTTTCAATTCAGAGGATCCTTTGGATATTTGGATATCTTTCTTTGGAGTTCATACATCGGGCATTCGGGTAAAATATGTTTCACTGTTAGTCGCACCTCACAAATTTATTATAATAGCTTGGTTTTTCTTCCCGAATGCCTAAATGTATGATTAGTTTGTAAAATATCAATTTTCTGCGGCTATAACACAATATATAACTACATATAACAATAAGGATAATTGTATTTCTTCAATTTCTTTTGGACATTGAGGTTATTGATAGAATAAATAATTATTCTCGAGCAACGAATACTGTCTTACTGGCACTGAAGACTAAAATGTCAAATGAGTCTTTCTCAGAAGGCAAATAAAATTTCGAATTTAACTTTCAACAAAACTTTATGAAATAGTTATCAAGCCATGTATTCGACCATGTGCATGGTATCACACGTTAAAAGGTAAGGGCTGCGTCTTCCCTAGCTCGGACAAGTCTTTCGACGACATTTGAGGGTTGGTTTTTTTTTTTTCTACATTCATGCAAAAAGCAAATCTTTATTGAACTATATTCAGTGGAAAAAGAAGCTCTTTATTGCACTAGTGCAATAAAGTTTTTATTGCACTCATCTGTCATTCTACTTCAACGTGCTGTCATCATGATAAACATAAACGATTGGCCATACGTTTAAAACAGCTACATATTTTATATTATTTTGTATTAATGTTATCCGCTATGTTCTAAACCGTGTACCTGCAAAGAGCAAAAAACTGTACTATGACCACACCTCGTGATAACATACGCGCTCATGGCTACTATGATTTTGATTTTTATAATTCAACTGTGGTTATATAAACCACCTAGTGCCGCACCTAAATTAATAATTTTTTGCTTTTTGCATGAACGTAGAAAAAATGTTGTATGCAACTCGTGCAAATAATGTTTATTGCACTCGACGTGTTGTCCAACTCGGTCTAACGGCCTCGTCGGACAATTTCACGTTGAGTGCAATAAACACTTACTTTTTGCACTTGTTACATAAATAACTATTATTTATACAAAATATTATTTTCATAACTTTTTTTAAGTTTCAGTTAAATTTTTGCAGCTTTGTCTGCGGAAGTGATATATTTCAAATATGAATTTATCGTTATATAATTTATATCCATTTGGGCAAATTCATATTTTGATGATCTCTGAACCTCAACTTCGATGTTATAAAATTTTCCAAATTCTTAGACATTAGAATTGATACAATCACAGAATATAGAAAACAGCTATGAATTCGCCAACTTGCACGGATATGTAATTGGCATTTTGTCTCAGTATAGCGACCTAAACATAATATTTCATGTGAATATTGAGAGCGGTCGAAAACGCCATTTATTCAGTATTCATTATTGTTTGAATCGGTTTCATAATCAGATTTAGGCAGCCTCGTTCGATTTTCGTTCGTTTTGGTTCAGTTAGTACAGATCTACATAGTTTTTGAAATAAATTTTTCAATACATTATTTGGATAAATGTGGTTCCAGTGAATACAGCGTGACATAAAAACAAGTTATACAAATCCTGGAAATATTTTGCCTGACACGCTTTTTCATTTGGATTTTTTTTCAAGGCAGAAACGTCTCTCTGTAGAGATTTGTCTAACAACTGTTATAGTTTATTCGTCAGAATAAGAGATGTCTTGATTTTATAAATACTCTTGGAGCCATTTGAAAAACTTGTGATTTTTATATACGAACACGACTTTTGCTTTCGTTTTATACAGCTTATGAGTATGAAAAATTCTTCAATGAAATACTGATTCGAAACCGGGTATGTTCGAAGTTACACCCCATCAAGAATGTCTGTTCTATTTCTGAAGTTATTCAGGCTTTCGCATCCAGTGTTCGAATTAGAATAACGCCCACCAAACTTGATGAATAGTTGCCCTACTTCTGTATTATAACAGTTATATGGATGTGCCCTAAATTTCCATCTTCATATTACATTACGACTTCATCATTGAATTGCACCCGTTCATTATTACATTTTCCACTTATTTTGGAGACTACAACAGTCATAATGGGTTGAGATAAAATTGAATTCCGAGTGCACTCACTACACGTATGTGAAATGATTCGAGTATTCCTAATGACAGTATGTAGATGGAAATTTGGTCTCTCTTGTTTGGTCTGTGTTTATTGGAGTTGGTAAAGATCATACTTCGGATGTGGCACAAAGTTGCTAGGTGGCCTCTTATTCTTTCTCATTCACCGAATCACTCAGAATGAATTATTCATTTGATAATGATCATATAGAACGAAACTATATAGTAAAGTTTGTATTTCTACGGCAGAATCGACAAAATAGTCTTCAAGATCACCTGACCTGATACTTCATGATTTTTATTATTTAGGGTTGTTTGAGAAAAGATATGCACAAAGATCAATTTGAACGGCCCACCAATTCGAATGCCGAAACGGGCGTTACCCATTTCGGCCTGAGATGGCAGGTACCGTGCATAAAAAGAGCCCATTTCGGCCCCAAACACAAAATGTACCTATTTTAAATGTACCAATTTCGGCCCGGAGGGTTTAACGGTGGACTAGCAATTAGGTACCTAATTAGAATTTTAAATCTAATGCGTTCACAAGATCTGTAACTATACACAGAGAAATAACAACATATATCATTCAATTTTGTTAAAAAGTTTATTAATTTATCAATATGTACAAAAATCGCCTTAATGCTACTTATTAGAATGATAATATGATACAATTTTCACATAATCTAATTTTGAAATTTCCTTGTTCTTATATTTTTGTATTTGTTCCTCCATAAACTTTTGTTTTTTCTTTCCTAAATTTCTAGACATATTTGTAATGTCAATACTATTACAATTCAACTGTGTGTCATGTTAAAGAAACTAGACCATATTTGATTCGATTTACAATACAGAAGGGTGGAACAACAGATTTTCCAGCCTTGCAAAAAGGCGAATCTGTCACCAGGTTAGTTCGTTCAGGAACAATCGAGTCAAAAAATATAAAAAATCGTCTTTTTTGGTCGTCGACGATGAACATTCCACTGAATTAGGTTAAAACTTTTATTGGTATTATATTGGTAATATCAAAACAGTAGCAGTTGACTCTCTAGAAGCATTTTCTGTTAAGGCTGAAACACAATGGAAGTTTTATGTTTTTAGTTTTAATTTTAATGTTTTTGGATATTTTTTTTAAGACGAAACTATTATTGCCATTATTATTCTGATCACGCCTCATAAACATTCTTATTGGTAAAATTCAAGCTTCATTCTCCAATTCTGTTTTGCATCTTGTTTTATTTGTAAAATTGATATCCAAAATCCCAAAACTTAAAACTTATTACATAAAACTTCCATTGTGTCTACGGCTTTACTGAGCATAAAATGAAAATGAATAGAGTTGTGCCCATTCCAAACCAGCAGGCAGGGTCAGTCGCAAAGGCCTTCATAGAAAAATAGAAAATGTGACAGACAGACGCTGGCGAAATGGGAGACCTGAAGTGCAGAAGAATTGGACCAGCCGCTATGTCGTCCTAAAGAAAATCAACGAATTGGTATAACCCAACCCAAGAGAGAGAGAGGCAGTGTAACTGACGTGGCGGTTAGTGGAAGAATAGTCAAGACTATATCTTCAGTTTTGGAATAGAAGTAGTAAATTGTTGTTTGTTTTGTTCCTTGGTTGAATTGCTAATGTCAAGTTTTTGTTTAGTGGACCTTGTATTTAATAATAATAATTATAATATACCTCCAGTCTCATAAACTCAGTACTTTGTTCTGTATGATGTTTTGTGACCAGATTGATTATTGTAACGTGTGAAAGGTTGGAAAATGGTCAAGATAACTGAAACGTCTGTGGATCTGTTGCGGAAGTTTCGACTTATATTAAGTAATCTTCAGGGCAATAATAAAATTGATTTTAAAAGGGAGATTTACATATATAAAATTCGAGTTCCCATTCAGAGGAGAGTTTGGTACTGAATGAAGATAAAGATAAGTACTTTGGTATTGGTTATAACGCACTGGCAAAAAACAGAGTTAGAGCTTTGCCTGTTCACATAGCTAGTAGGTGTACACTCTCTTACACTCAGCCTATCAAGTATCAAGTGAAGCGGAATTTTTCACCTGAGCTGATGAAGGCATTTATTCAAAAACAAGCATTATACATGAAACGACAGGAAATATTTGTGTATTGTATTCTTCGGCTCATAGGATTATTCTTTGATCCCACCCACTTCAAACAAATTTTCTTCAGTTCGACTCCCTTTTTTCATGTTCGATTTATACCGCCGAAGCATTGAGCTGACTTTTAATTGGTCAAAATTCAGTTTTTATTTCATTCCGAAACTTTCAAATGATATATTGATTGAATCATGAAATATTTATCGGATTTAGATAGCAAGGATGCGGTCTTTCGAGAATTTTACCTGAAGTTACCCCAATCACGTAAATTCCGGTGGACGTGTCGAAGAAATAAAATAGTCATTCACTTCAATCAAGGAATGGAAACATACGAAGATGTGATACATTTTATGGAAATGCACGAGTGTCTAAAACGAAGTGTGCTCGAAATAATGTTTTACGAGTTCGGTAGGTAAATACGTTTCTCCTTCCCTTATAAACAATCTTAGAGAATCTGTGAGCACTTATATTTTAAAACCCTATTTGAGTTTGTTTCTTGTCATAATTCCATACTCATCTGATGTTAAATTACATACAGGGTCATCTCCAAAGTACCCACCATATGGGAAACTTCTTTATGATGGGTTTTTCAACAGAAAGTTATTTCTGATAAAAGTTTGTGCATCCTCTAAATCCAAACATGCACCAACTAAATATAGCAAAACGTCCGTAATATACGAGGCGCACTGGAAAATTTGATTTCGAGCCAGAAGTAAAGTTAAGGGTACTCAAAAAAATATCGAAAAATGATATTTGGAAAGGTTCTTCAGCATTAAAAAATATAACTGAATTTGAAGTGAGGTTTTATATTCTTACTGATTTTTTAAAATTAAGTCTTTGAAAAATAAAATTGCGTAAAATGGTAAATAAACCACATCCTATATACAATGTTTTATTTCAAAAACGTGTAGTTATTCAAATTTCCTAAGTATTATATGTTAACTACAGTCATTTTATTTTCATGTAAAATAAACTCTGTGGGTGCAAATTCCTTTTTATTTTTTGTTAACATCTAAAATTACTCAAAATAATATGGTATCTAAACAAGAAGTGAAGAAACACCAAAATATCAGCACAAATTGATTATATTTATTTTTAAGTCCAAAATAATTGTTTTAAGTTGGGTGGGAATACAAACGAATGTTTGACAGTAAGTGCTTGCCATATGTTTTTGCTGAATGTTTATTACCTAGTTGTTATTATTGCTAATTTTGTTACTGGTTGATAATCACCTGCTATAAATACTAATTTATTATCACTTGGGATTTTTGTTGAAAAACTTTCGTATTATTCAAAAAATATTCCCATGAACCTCAACAAGGTCTATACAAAGAAATTACATATTTTTTAATCAGAAAGGAAAACTTCAATACTGAAACTTTCGAAATCTCCCACAACTGACAGTTTGGAGATATCTTTTAAACATTTATACACAGTATGCACTATTCCCATGTTTGTCTTCAATACGACAAAAGATTGCTACAAGATTTTATTCCGATACATTCTAGTTGGGTGGTTGATTTCCAATGTTCAGTAATGCATAAAAAATTACTGGCACTCCACGCTATTTTCTATGGATTGCATATTTTCGTGCATTAGATCTATTTCTCCAAAAGTGGCTGTAAGTTGTGAAGAACTATCTTCAATATTTAATTTGCTCATTGAAAATCCTCTGCACCAGTAAGTACTGTACTGATTGTATTAGCGAAAGTTGAACCTACGAAATAATTTGAAGAGTTATAAATATCATTTTTGAATTTATAGTCAATCCCGAACATAAGATTTGTTCTGACTCTCTTCTGTGGGGAGTTCTTTTACCGTTATATTTTCATCCTCAAAAGGTTCTTGGGTTTTTATAAGATTTCTAATTTTTTCAGAAGTAACATGCCTTTGTACTCTGTAGAGGTATATCATACTTTCCTAGAAATACCAAAATGTTCTGGGGAATCACTTTTCCAAAATTTTTTTTCACTGGCCTCCATTTCACTCAGTATTTACGTCATCTATTGGTTTTTCTTGGTATTATTTTTACATTTCCAATATCATTCTATTCAATTTTTCATTCAAGAGAATGTTGTTTCTTTTAAATAATTTGGTATTTTTCAGTAACAGATATTTTTCATATTTTTTCCTTAGAAGCAACTTCAACATACGGGCTTCAATTTGCAACTCACTTTTCTTGTTTTCACTTGTATCTATATCATATTGTTGGCAGATGATTCTGGTATCACATAGTTTTATGCGTCCTAAATTTATTATCCAGAGCATAAATGAAATATATTTCCACAATTTGAAGTTTTCATCACTTATCTTTACACAGCCCATTTTTGTGTGAATTAGCGCCACCTCGAATGGTGTACGAAATCACCACACAATGAATTATTAACTGTCGTATGCAAAGTAGTCACTATTGGTGAAGGCAAGAATTGCGATAAGTTCTGACAAAAAATATTGATTTATCTTATTCCAAGACGTTCCATATTGTGTTGTTTAAAAATTCTATTCTGATGAGATGGAATTATTTTGAAAAGATAAATAGATACTTGTAATCATCAGCACTCACATAACCTAGACAGTCCAACCGTGATGCAGTTGAAAACTTTCTGTGGAACGCTATAATAACCTGAGGTCACCAATCGGTACAACGTTTTTGAGAGCTCCAAGAACTTTGTTGTTGCAGGCTCTAATGGATTACATAACTACCAGTGAAAGAATGTTTCCAGTTCTCTCCTCAGTTGTCCAGAAATGCATGGCTGGAAGCTCCAGGCGACACAAATGTCGCCCTAAAAGGAAAACTGATGAAATATGGAGATTAACTCTCCAAAGAGTTCACATGAACTATATGCTGAAAAGATGGCTCTAATTACATGGCCGCCTTCTTTCCTAGCTCGAACAGATCTCCAGAGTACTTCTGGGGGTTGCTCGTGATACATTATTCCCATAGATGTGCAAAGTGATTAAGTTGTTCGTGTGTGAATGATACCATCTTACTCACCGATGGTGCTGCAATTTCGAAAGGATTGTCCAAATGAAATATTAATTGTCAAGAGAAAAAACGATGAGACTTTGTAATACTCGAAGGAAGATCAGTCAGCGGATATAATAAAAGCGGTATTTTAACCCACTCTTCCTCAATCAGCAAAGCCCCTCCAATATTTGAATCATACAATTTCAACTTGATATCCCAGTTGTACTCACATGGGATATTGGTTTTCGAATGTAACCAAAGTCACGACGAAAATTACCTTTTGTGTTTGGGGTCAAATTGGAAAACAGAGAGAACTTATCGTCATGCATCAGTGATCCTATATCCTGCCCTTTCGAATAACCAAATATGGGAAGAGTCCGTTTACATAGGAATATATGAAAAAATATGCAAAATTTCACATT
This sequence comes from Chrysolina americana, assembly GCA_958502065.1. Taxonomy (NCBI): domain Eukaryota; kingdom Metazoa; phylum Arthropoda; class Insecta; order Coleoptera; family Chrysomelidae; genus Chrysolina; species Chrysolina americana. The sequence goes on along the minus strand of OY293417.1, from coordinate 13,322,256 downwards.
CCTTTGCCGATTGCAGTTTTAATTTCAGACCCGGAAAGAGCCTCGTTCATGGAATTAAACGTAAAATTGTAATTTGTAACTGTCAAAGTGGAATTAAATTCAAAACTATTATTACTAATACGTTCATTATTTAGCTAGTGGCAAGTTTATCACTCAGACCTGTCGGTGTTTATTGAGTGATTGTTGCATGACGAATATTTGCATTTATCAATTATGGGCGGATGATTACATGAATCGAAATGAAAGAGTTTCAATGTGTTCCTGAAAATTTTGAATGATAGGATAAAATTCCAATAATTTTCGATAGAAAACAGTAATGGTAAGTATGGATGGTGACTGATGCGCTACGACCTAATTAGATCTATTGCGTCCTAAAGGAATTTGAGGATTTTGAGGGGGTCTATTCGTGGTATTTCTTCCACAGTCAGCTGGTGTGATCCCAGTATATTCAATCTCTTGTGATGTACAGCATAAAACTCCATCAATATATGGTGTGGTGTTTCTGGATGTTTTCCACAGAATCTGCAGGTGCTGTCTTCCTCTAAGCCTAGCTTCCTTAGGTGTTCTTTAAGTCTGCAGTGTCCCGTCAGAAATCCCGTGATTGTCTTAAGACTAGTTTTGCTGAGATTATTCAGTGTCTTCGATCTTGCTCGGTTGGAGTTGCCGAGGAGATCTTTGGCCTGCCTTAGCCCTAGAAATCTTTGCCAGTATGTTGCTCTCATTGCTTCTTCAGTTTTATTGAGTTCTTCTTGGAAGTAAGATTTTCCAAGTCCGCAGAATGATTCTGACCCGATCAGTGGCGTTAATGCCCTTTTTCGTGCCAGGGTATCTGCTTGTTCATTGCCCTCCACTTCGACGTGCCCCGGCACCCAGAGGAGGATCACCCTGTTGTTTCTGCTTAGATAATTAAGTTTGTCTAGGCATTCCCAGACCATGTTTGAGTTGATGTTATATGAGCTCAACGCTTTGATGGCTGCTTGACCATCGGATGGGATTGCGATTTCCTTGTTCCGGTATTTCCTGTCGAGGTTAAATTGAATGCACCTTTCTATGGCATGAATTTCCGCTTGAAAAATACTGGGGAACTGGCCCATAGGTTCGGAGTATTTGATGCGAGGCCCAGAGATTCCTGCTCCAGTTCCGTCGGAAGTTTTTGCCTTGTTAGCGATCTTTTCTACGTGTCTGTTCCAGAATAGTTTTGAGTCTAGAGTAAGCCCTAGATACTTCACCTCTTGCTTCCATTCTGAGTCTGCTTCGTCGAGGCGAACACCCCTTAGATGCTGAAACTTTGTTCTTTTAGTGAATGGTACCACTGTGGTGTTTGATGAGTTAATTCTCATCCCCACAGAAAGGCACCATCTTCTGGTATTCTCTAGCTCCCTTTCTAGGGTTCTGAGGGTTCCTTCAAATTTACCTTTGGCCATAATGACTACGTCGTCAGCATATCCAAGGCAAGTGACTCCGTTCCCGGTTAGTGTTTAGTGTTCCGAGTAGTTCGTCTACTACGAGACTCCACATCACAGGTGATAGTACCCCTCCTTGTGGGCATCCCCTGTTTGTGCTGATACGAAAGCAGATATCGCCCAATTTCGTTTCAGCAATTCTTGTAAAAAACAGTAGAGTATTCATTGCATTTAAGAAAATTTAGAGATGTTAAAGTCAGATATGATTTCAGGGTACACGTTACAAAATTACTTCGAATGTTCGTGATCGAATTTGTTTGACATATGGACAAAGAAATTATCGATTTATGAATATAATTTTAGGAATTTGCAGCTTCTGAAATAACCAAAAAATTTTTGTAACAAGCATATTTTCGCAACTATAGGATTTTTCTGTAGCTGAACTTGTTCTTCTCGAAAATTACTACATATTGATCCAATCCACTTTAACTTGCAGTCCCTTTGAAAAGAATTCGCGTCCATTTTCAATGGCGACAGAACATTGTCCTTGTCCAATCATGTAACACGTAACTGCTCTGGGCAACTGAGATATCATTCGTCACTGTGGAACAGCAGTTTTTCAGAATGAGCAAGCGGTGTGAAATATATTAATCCAAAGTGAACCGAACTGATTAGACAGGTTCATTCAGAAAAACACCGACAAAATTTATGGTATTATTTAAGTAAATTTTCGTTTTGTTATCACTTCAGCTTGGTTCATATTCTTAGAAAGGAATTATCACCTTTATTAGGAGTTTTTATGTTTCCATTAGAGTCAGATTCTGGAACATCACATCACATCAGTTAAAAAAGAAACGAGCACTTTTGGTTAAACCTGAAGTTGAAATCACCTCATTATTTTATAACTAACTAGGTTATTATAAACTTGCTTTCTTGTCCGTCTATATATTTGTTTGTTTTTCTTGTTTGTTCATTGTATATCATCATATATCAGAACTAGATGACAATGAAATACGTTAACAATGAAATAAAATCAATAGTAATGTTTTTCTACCTTCATGCAAAAAGCAAAACTTTATTGAACTATATTCAGTGGAAAAAGAAGCTCTTTATTGCACTATTGCAATAAAGTTTTTATTGCACTCATCTGTCATTCTACTTCAACGTGCTGTCATCATGATAAACATAAACGTTCAAACCCACTACATATTTAACAGATATTCTGTGAAATTGGCCATACGTTTTAAACAGCTACATATTTTATATATTTTTTGTATTAATGTTAGCAGTCAGAGTTGAACAAACAATTACTTCCTGAAAATAACTCTATAATCAAAACCGATCCGCTATGTTCTAAACCGTCTACCTGGATAGAGCTACTATGTACTATGACCACACCTCGTGATAACATACGCGCTCATGGCTACTATGATTTTGATTTTTATAATGCAACTGTGGTTATATAAACGTCAGACAAAATTTAATTCTGACAATTACAGAACTGAAAGTTTTAAAATTAGTAATATTAATGGAAAACTAGATGATGGTGATGAAATCGATAGTAATAATTATTTATTTAAATTGCGTATTTCATTTTCCTTTACCTAGTGCCGCACCTAAATAAATAATTTTTTGCTTTTGGCATGAAGTAGAAAAAATATTGTATGCAACTCGTGCAAAAAATGTTTATTGCACTCGACGTGTTGTCCAACTCGGCCTGACGGTCTCGTCGGACAATTTCACGTCGAGTGCAATAAACACTTACTTTTTGCACTTGTTGTATAAATAACTATTGTCTGTCCGTCTGTATGTTTGTTATTTTGTTTCTTCATATATCATATTATCAGAACTAGATGACAATAAAATATAATTGCATGATATCTTAATAATAAAATAAATTGTTGTTGTTGTTAAAATTGTTAGTTCTGTCAACCAGCTGCACACCCTTAAGAGCACAACCTTTTAACGCGTGATGCCATTCAATAATAATGTTTGTTTGTTTGTCCGTGTGTATGTTTGTTTGCTTCAGAATATCAGAACTTGATGGCAATGTAATATAATTGCATGATAATAAAAAAAGAAATTGTATAAAAAAATTTGTCTGGTCGGCACAAATTTTGCAATCTATTGTGATGAGCTAGACTTAGCGCATTTTGAACGTATATTAGAACTGGATGAATATATTATATTATTGCACTGAAATAATGGCAATAATAATGTTTGCCTGTTCGGTTAAAGTTTTGCAATCGATTTGAAACCAACTTCAAACATAGCTCAGAACTCGAAGCCAATGCTGTATTATTGCATATGTTAAAGATATAATAATAGTATATTCATCAACAAGAGATGAGAATACTTTTTTTGGTGATCTCACGAACGAAAAAACCGTATTTCATGTCGAATATGATAGATGTTTTTAATGAAATACTGGAATTTTGCTATCACAGTCTCCATATTATAGTTATTTAAGTAACAAGGAATGTAAAGACGTGTTAACATTTGAGGTGAGCGAGTACGAGCCTAGGCAAAACCGAGGCTTCTCGCTTGCCGAGGATATTAACAGTCGATACAATCCGTGTTATTTATCACGTTTTTCCCGCTGCTTGTTGATATTTCTCAAAATATGCCTGGATTGAAGTTTTTCTTACACTTCCCTCATGTTTATTCGTTCAGCTATTTCATTCTAAATTGCTTTTGCATGTAACTAAGTTACCGAATGATCAGACAAAAATAATATTCAAAAAGTCTCATAACCTAAAAATTTGTATAAGTGAAGCTGAAGGTATTACTTGTTAAAATCAAAGTCATTATTACTGTTTACGCCCCGTATCATATTTTTTGTTAAGTTATAATTTAAGTACATATACCTTTTATTTAACTCATTGGGAATCCCTTTAGTTTTCCATTGCAATACGTTGCTAGTACAAATTATTTCTTCATTTATGTAGAGTTCAACTTTTTTTTTTATACAAGTCAAGACTGGGCTATTCAGAATGGCCTATCGCGAAGGAAATCACCTAGCGATACGGGCAGTCTCAATTTTACTCCCGGTACGATCGTATATGCCATTTTTCGGCAGTACTCGAATTACGCAAATGTACGGTGTCCGTGCAAGGAATATACTTCCCTAGTGCTCCCTAGTATACTACCATAACCAACTACAGTCCACATCCCCCCTCAGGAGACCGGTGGTTGCAACCCCAGAGGAGAAACGGCTGAGTGGGAAGCCAGTAAAGGAACCAGGCAGGCCTACATGTTAGTCGTTTTTTCTTGACTTTGTTATTATTGCAATCCTTACCAGTCTCAAATGTAACATTTTTTGATCGGCTTCGAGCCGGATAATTGGTTTACTAGGGGCATTCTCAATGAAAATATTCCAATTTCATTTAAACAGTAAATATTTTATTAAACGTATTTTATTTCAATCATAGACACAGACGGTAGGACCAGTTTTTTGCGTAGTTTGTTTATCTCGTTTTGTTTTTTGTTGAACAGTCGCTACACTCTACATGTCTTGCCGCTTAGGGAAACATTTTACTGAAATATTTTTTGGAACGATAAACATTGATAATATCACGATACTTTCATATAAAAAAGTATAATTTGTACCAGGTCAATAAATTTGCACTATAATTCGATTAGTCTGGCCATTCTCCTTTACATATTCATATCTTTCACTAGTAAAAACTTTCGAGGTTGACGTCTTTCAAGAATTAATTTATAGTCGGGATGGCCGCAAATCAGCTCAAGCAGTACCGTGCGACAAGAGATATACACCGATCCCGAATTCATGAAACTTTTGAATTAGCTCTTGCTGCGATAGATGATCTATCGCGGCACAGTTCTCTAAAAATGCGATACTCTGAATTAGGTACAACTTATGCAGAATTTAACGAGTCTCATAGCTCAATAGTTCAATTATTATGTGTTCAGGAAGAGCCTGGACTTTTGGAGGATGAAAATAATTGTCGACAAGAGGTCGATAAAGAATATTTTCGTATCAAAACTATCTGTTATGATCTCTTTGAAGCAAAGCCTATACTTGTGCCGAAAGTATCAAGTGTTAGGCTGCCAAAATTAAATGTCCCTAATTTTAGTGGAAATTTGAAAGCTTGGCCGACATTTATCGATTTATTCAATTCGTTGATTCACAAAAATGACTCTTTATCAGATATAGAAAAATTTCAGTATTTGTTGTCAGTTGTTTCCGGAGAAGCACTCGCTTCCCTCAAAACAAATGACAATTACTCAATTGCTTACAAGACATTGACATCGCGATTCCAGAATGAAAGACTATTGGCCAACTATAATTGGGAAGAAATAAATAATGCTCAAAAATTAACCTCAGAAGCTCCTCGGGATCTCAGATATTTATTAGACATTTTTAGTGATAATTTGCAAGCTCTGAAAAATTTAAAGTTTCCCGTTGATAGTTGGGATTTCGTCTTGTTCCATTTATTGAGCAAAAAGATAGATGCCGAAACTCTGAAACGTTTCGAACTCAACAATCCATCTTCAGGTGTTCCAAGATATGATGATCTTTTTAAATTTCTGGAAAAACAATGTAAAGCCCTCGATTCAATGGGATTTACCAAAAGTATCGTCAAATATACCTCAAAGTCTCCCAATAAAAAACCTGTACCTTACAATAAATCCTCTCCTACTTTTTCGTCCTCTCTCTTGGTAGATACCAAGCCAAATATCAATCACTGTGCGCTATGTAAGGCCCCCTACACAATTTACAAATGTCCCTTATTCGCAGCTAAATCTCCAGAAGAAAGATACGATTTGGTGAAAAAAAAATAATTGGTGCACCCACTGCCTCGGGTCAAAACATACTGCAAGATATTGTAACTCCACGTCTAACTGTAGAAGTTGTAATAGTTCATTTCATCATACGTTACTGCATTTCGACTCTGCCAATATGCCTTCTCCTTCTCTTTCCGTTACTCAGCCTGAAAATGCAGGAACCTCTTCGGAAACCTCTTTGATGAACCCCGGTGAAATCCAAACCACTTCTATGACTAACGTTCTTCCATACTCCTCCACAGTTCTTCTTTCCACCGCTCAAGTCCAAGTGCTAGATATTCGTAACAATTACCAAACTGTTAGAGTCTTACTCGACTCCGCAAGCCAAGCCAACTTTATAATTGAAAAATGTTGTCGAAGGTTAGGTTTGAAAAAATGTAAACTGCCACTTTCCATCAATGGATTAGATCAGATGCATTCTGCAGCTTCAAATGCTGTTACTCGTCGTATCGCTCCAGTACACGCACCAACTCCCGTTTTTACCATTGAAGCTGATATCCTCCCGAAAATATGTACGGATATGCCAGCGTACACCTTTTCTGCTAGAGACTGGTCACACGTAGTTAACCTTCAACTTGCTGACAAATGTTACAATATCTCTGGCCCTATTGAGATGCTCCTAGGAGCTGATATTTTCTCCTTGATATTGAGGGATGGAAAAGTAGTGGGAAGTGAAGACGTTCCTATCGCTTTTAACACCATATATAGGTGGATTTTCATGGGAAAAATGTCGTTGGACCCAAAACTGACTAACATAACATCCCTTATGAATTTGGTTGATTTGGATGCCACTTTAAAACAATTTTGGAATGTGGAAGAAAGTCCACGAGCCAACATTTCTTCGCCTGAAGAAACTCAATGTGAAGAGAATTTTATAAAAACTCATTTTCGTACCCCTACTGGAAGATACGTGGTTTCTCTCCCCTTCAAGAATGATATCGAACCTCACTTGTTTGGACGAAAAAAAGACAGAGTAGACGCACAAAATTTACTGAATATTCGCATCGAAAACGACACCTTACCTTTTGTCTCTGAAATAAAAAATCTAGGTTTGTAGCTCCATCCAGAGCTCCGCTTCACTAGGCACGTTAATTATCTGATTCAATCCTCTTACAACGTTCTTAGACAACTGTTTCCAAATCGAGATTACCTCACTACGAAACTCAAGCTTAAATTATGCGAATCACTCATTTTCTCCAAAATTTATTACTGCGACAGTATTTATGGACCCGCCTTACGGCAATCTGATTCGATGCGACTGCAACGTACTCAAAATAGCTGCTTACGCTTCTCCTTTGGGGTACGAAAATTCGATCATATATCTTCTGTAATGAGGGAATCAGGCTGGCTGAAACTGGAAAATCTCAGAACATTACACTTGTTAACCAATACGCATAAAGTCTTACTCACCCGAACACCTGACTATCTATCGAACAAATTCAAAACTTTTTCGAGCAATAATAGGTTTGCCACACGTAATAAATCAGTCCTAGTCATTCCTAAACACAAGTCTTCAATTTTCACACGTAGTTTCTCATATAATGCCACGAAACTCTACAACACACTTCCCAGTGAATATAGGTCTTTCACAATAAAGAATTTCAAGAAAAGGTTGAAATCGCTTTTACTTGGTTAGTTCTCTTTTTTATACAGAAAATGGCTCACCCTACATGGTTTTCAACTAAACTCACAAATATATAGAAAGTTTGTTTATTTTTCAAAAAAACTTTATGTTCATTCAGTAGATTAAGATTATTGATATTTTCCTCTCATTTAAATAATTTATAGAGATATTTTGACAAGGTTGAGTTTAAAAACAGAGAAAGCCGACACTCCGCCTATTCACTATGAAATTTTCTTAGGCTACGCAATATGTTACTATTTATTTCGTGTATCTCATGGTGAATAAAGACGCTTTATCATTATTATTATTATATTATTATTATTTCACTAGAGCATAGGAAAATTAAAATATTCGATATCAAATCCGCAAAAAAAATTATTCGCAATTCGCTGTTGTTAGACAAAGCCTTAACAACGACCTGCTATGATGTCTGTTACATGGATAATAATATGTCACCTAAGTATGTAATCAATTTAATTTCTATTTTAAAAAAGTTTTTGTATTAAATTTTCTTACCGAATCTCCCGCGAGCATGAATTAATATTCCGGAAATAATTCATGCTCTAGGGAGATTATAAGTGAGAATTTGTGATTGTGCCTTATTTGAAGCTATGAAATGTAAATGATGATAAGTGTCAATAACTGTTAATAACTGTTGTGTAAATTTTTTCAATGACAGCTACTGCCCACATTCGATACTATTATTATCCATTTCGTGCGCCCCACTTTTTTCGAGTTGAATTTTAGCTTTTAAAAATTAACAATCACAAATTTTCAGAAGAATTTGTATGGGGTCAGGTATTTGTATGGCGTTATAAATCTGTATGGGTCGCGAAGAAATAATTTTATTCTTTTCAGTACAATTTAAATTCGGCTTATAAAATAGTGAATTGAAAACTATTTTTCATATACATTATTATTAAATAGAACACCATGTGTTTCATCATATTTTTGATACTGTCACGTTTTTGCTAAATAATAACGCCGAGCACACTACTAAACTGTTTATTTTCTAACTTCACTAAAAACATACAACTTCTTCACTGACTAATAAAACTCAACTCTAAGAAACAATACAACTAGCTAAATACTCCAAACACGCAGCTAGGGGGATTTTATCAATCTCGTAACATTATCCCCCTCTCAATTTTGATCGTCCCGATCAAACAATGTGTCGTTGTCTCCATCATAACGTTTTAGTCTCTCTAGATGAATGACCTTCTTTTTCGCTCTCGGGCTGCGTTGAATCCAGTAGACCACGTCGTTTATTCTCTTTACTATCGTATAGGGTCCTTCCCAAGATGGTGATAATTTGGAAGACACTCCTTTCTTACGACGAGGGTTGTACAGCCATAATCGATCTCCTTCTTTAAATCCACCAGTATTGGTCTTAAGATCGTATCGAGCCTTCATTCTGTCACTAGTTATCTTCAGTCTCTTTCTTGCAAAATCGTGAATTCCATTCAAGCTATCTCGCAGTTCGTCTGCATAATTCTGTACCTCATTTTCTTCAGAACTTGGTGATCCGAACACCAAGTCACAGGGAAAACGAAGTTCTCTCCCGAAGATAATGCTGGCTGGAGTGAGCTTTGTGGAATCGTGCACAGAGGCCCTATAAGCCATCAAGAATAGTGGAAGATGTCGATCCCAGGTCTTTTGGTGCTCCTCTACTACTTTGGAAAGATGTTCTACCATAGTCCTGTTGAACCTTTCAACCATGATATGAGACTGTGGGTGGAGGGCCGTTGTTCTGGTCTTGCTAATTCCCATCAATTCACAAACTTCCTTGAATAAATTTGATTCAAAATTTCTTCCTTGATCGGAATGTAGCTCCATTGGGACTCCAAACCTTGAAAACATGTTATTCACCAGAGCTCTTGCAACTGTGGATGCTTCTTGATTAGGCAAGGCATAAGCTTCAACCCATTTGCTAAAGTAATCCATGGCAACAAGGATGTATTTGTTACCATCATTCATCATCGGAAACGGTCCTGCTACATCGATGGCGATTCTTTCGAAGGGAGCGCCTACATTGTATTGTTTCATCTCTCCTCTCGATCTTGTCTTGGGACCTTTGCTTGCTTCACACTTCGGACATCTTCGGCACCATCTCTCTACATCTTCACGACATTGGACCCAGTAAAATCTCTGCCATATTTTATCCAAGATCTTATTCACTCCAAAATGTCCACCTGATTTGCTGCCATGACACGTGGAGAAAGTATAGTCTGCTTTCAGGAGCTGTTAAACCACGTCTGAACACTTCACGAATTGGCTAGATGATGACGTGTAGCGCGCAGTCGTTACATAGTAGTTTCTCCTATAACTTGAACTATAAAAAAATGGGAGGGGGTGACCTAATAAAATCCATGAAAACAGCTGTCTTGATAGAGTGTAACTTCAGTGAAATAGAAATTTTAATATTGCAAATATTATTTTTATTAGTTCGACTGTTCATACATTTTATGAATAATTAACAGACAGACTTGCAGACGTACACCAAATTTATAATAACTCAAGGTCTAGGTAAATTCTAGAGCTAGTGAACCATGCAATAGGCAAATGAATGTCGCCAATACTGTAACAGATGAAATGTAAAGAATATGATGAATATTCAAGCTCAGCGTCCTGCTTGTTTGAGTTGCTTTTTTTTCCTTCATTGGTACTGGCATGAGTATTATTGTAAGAAATGTCAAGATGTGTTACTGAAAAATCAATAAAGATACCTACTCGATAGGAACAACATTCTGTATATTATGTATATGCAGTAGTTGTATTTTCTTCTTGTTTAACGCATCACCATAAAAGTAATTTTCTCTGGGTACTCAATTAATCTGCTCAGGGTATTTAATTTTCGGACCGAATGAATACCCCCACTATTGTTTGTAAGAAAACCTAAAATATTGGATCATATTGAGAATCCTCGTGAGACTAAGTCCTTACAAGTGGGGAACAACTATTATTATTATTATTTGTATAAATATTGGTGTTAGAACTGATATATAATAAGGAACGCTTTGTATTTCTCTTTTAGCTTTTGTACCATGTTGTCATGGAAAAATATATTGAATTTTTATAACAATTATTGATCTGTCAAAATAAAAAGTTTATACTGAATTAAAACCTTCGAAAACTAGTAATTCGTCTCTTTACATTTGTGGCGACTGTGACAGGACCCAAGTGTGTCCTTTATAATGGAAAATTTAGTAAAAGAGCGAGCATTTATTCGAAAAGTTTTCGAAAGACTATGCCAAGACTTGGAAGCAGCTTTCAAAGTATCAAAATGTGATGAGAAGAAAGTCTTGGCAGAAATGAAGCAGCTACAAGATAAAGCCATTCGTTTATTTGATTTGGACGAGAAAATCAAAGAAATCATGTTTGCTGACGAGCTTGAAACATCCACCTTAGAAGAAGAGCTTGGTACCGTAGAATTATTTAGAGAAAAACTCATAGCTATCCGTTCCAACTTCGATATTTTCTTCAAAGAATACAAAAATCAAGATCCCACGGGAAGTTCGAATAAGATGGTGAAAAAGTTCTGTCTGCCAAAACTAGAGCTGAAGAAGTTTGACGGGAACGTTAGAAATTGGATAGGGTTTTGGGGACAGTTCCAGAAGATTCACGAAGAACCTGATATACCATGCGAGGACAAATTTCAATACCTTTTGCAAGCTACAGAAGAAGGATCACCAGCACGAACATTGATCGAGAGTTTTCCACCCTCCAGCACCAACTACACCAAGGCAATTGAACAATTGAAGGCCAGGTTTGCAAGGGATGAATTCCTTATAGAGGTTTATGTAAGAGAACTCTTAAGTTTAGTACTCAATCATGGTGTGAAGGAAGGAACAGGTATGTCATTATCAAATCTCTATGACAAGTTGGAAACTCAGTTACGAGCATCAGAATCCCTTGGCGTGACTAGCGATAAATATGCTGCAATGCTTTTCCCTCTAGTTGAGTCTGCACTACCAACTGAGGTGCTAAAAGTGTGGGAAAGACATCGTAGCACCAATATTACAATAAAACCATCATCTAATACTCTGCAATTATTATTAGAATTTCTCCGAGTTGAAGTAGAATCTGAAGAACGTTTGAACCTAGCCAAAGACAGTTCCGGAGAATCAGAGCATCATGTAGCGGATCTATCAAACAGGAATAGAGGAATTGGTAAAACGAAGCTACAGGATGATGCACAATTATTCACTGCTGCAGCACTTTATTCATCCAACACTAGGGGAGATGGTAAGAAACCTTCAAGTTGTTTATTCTGCGATAACAGTTCTCACGCTAGTCAAGATTGTTTGAAAGCGCAAAAACTATCTCTTGATCAAAAAAGATCTATAATAATGAAAAAGAAAGGTTGTTTTTCATGTCTGAAATTGAATCATACGATAAGAACGTGCAGGTCTGTAGTGAAATGTTTAATATGTTTTAAAAAACATTTCACGATAATGTGTCCACAACTATCCACTAAAACTCTGGCCAACGATGCTGAAAAACCGGTAGAAAGTATTCTCATGAACACCTCCACTGAAACTATGTTACAAACTGTTTTCGTAAGGATTGTCAATGGTGAAAAAGTAAGAGTTTTATTGGATTCTGCCTCGCAGAGATCATACATTGTAGCAGACTGTGCCAAAGAGTTGAATTTTAAGAAAATTGGGGAGGAAAAAATCATACAGGGTGTTTTTGGAGGAAAACAATCGGCTCCAACACTCAAAAACATTTTCAACGTGAAAATTCAAAATTTAAACAATACTTTCCAATGCGATCTTCCTGTTTTAGACTTGGTTAGGATGAAAATTCGTGATGCTCGTGGTTCCTCCCGCTCGCCTTCGGCTCGCGCTCGAAACTTTCCACTCACATCGAATTTTCATTGTAACCTTGTTACAGAATATACTATTCCGCGTGTGTGTGAATACAAGCCACTTTCCGTAGATCTGTAAACTGCGATATACACTATTTTCCTTGAAATGAATGAAATTGTACAATATTTTTTGAAAATTTAATACACAACCTTTTCTGAAAAGTATCTTCTTAAATAAATCATGATCCTATAACTCTTGCGAAAATATCTTTTCCTACAAGCGTGCGTGATGCAATTTAGTTCGAGAGGTGTAATTTTCCCGCACGCCACTGCTTAAAACATAGTTTGCAGTTAATATAAATGGAATAGTGATAGGAATTTACTCAGTTCTCGTCTTAAAAATGACGTTACTGTACTTAAGTATGAGAGAATTTTTGGTATGTTCAGTTGTAACGTTAATACTAGTCATTACTTGCATCGATTTTTTGAGGAAAATCAAATTTGGAAGAAGGCACGCAACGAACATTCCAGTACTTCCTTACTTACCACTTATAGGATCCATATATACATTTCTAATGAAAGGTAAGTGCAAGTCAGAATACTGCTCGAATTGAAGTAATGAATTATTTCAAATTTAAACTGAATATTGATGGTTACTATGACCGAAAATATGTTTGAAGAAAAGAAAAAATGGAAAAGTTTTAATTGTGATTAATCTTAAAAATGGCTATTTTTAATCGGCTAAAAGTAATTTCAGATCACATTGATGAAATATGTAATGGATAAAAGTAATCAACAGTACGAAAAGGAACACATACTTCAAGAAGTATACAACTCAAAGAACTCTCTCATTTGACAATGACAACTACTCTACCATGACTGTCATCATATACAGAGTATAATGTATGTCTATTAAAATTGTAAGAAAATATATTCAACACCCCCCTCTCTATTTTAAATTATTATACTTCAAAATATGTAATAAATGAATTACTATAAACTTCAAACAACATTAAATTTTGCACGGAAAAATTCAAATTTTTGTTTGGGCAATGCTTTGGTTAAAATATCGGCTGTATTCTCATTCGTAGTACAAGTGATGAACAAAATCAAGAAACATCTAAAACACCCAGCAGGAATATCGTATTACCTAACAAATTCAGAGACTTTGAAATGTATTCAAAATTCTGTTTGCTTTCGGATATTCCTGAATCATTTGAAGAGGCTGTTAATAATGAGGGATGTAGAAGTGCAATTGATAAACCCACTTATGAAGTTTACTCGCCAATAGTGAGATACGCTACAATCAAAATGTTGAATGCACATGCCCTACAGGAGAAATGGGAAATCAGACAACTCGATATTCCTAAGGTATTCCTGAACAGTGATCTTGATCTTGACATTTATATCAAAATTCCTGAAGGCATCAAATGCAACAATGGAACCGTTTTTCAAGTTGCGTAAGGCTCTATATGGCTTGAGGGAAGCACTCAGAAAATGGAACGAGAAATTCAACATTTTTGCTGAGTGGTATGGACTTTATGACTTTTATTTTTACGTGGGACCAGATGTTTTTCTAGCCATTTGGATCCACGATATCATCGTTGCTACGATTTTCATAGATAATCAAGAAGCAATTAAAGGAATCACAGCTACGAAAATAGCAAGAGATGCAAACACATTGATGTCGAAAAAGAAGTCATCAAAGTTGAATATGTTCATTTTCGTACTGTTAAACTTTTATCATACATAACACACGTTTAACGCCCGATTTAACTGACCAGTGATGGCTAGTTGAGCAATGAGAGCATCCTAAAGGCCGATTCAGATAAATGCGTGCCCACGCACGGTTTTTGAAGCACAGGCGGTTTGAACGCCTTCTATTTACGTTTCTATGACAAGGACATGTTTTTTCTATTCATGTGTATGAAAATGATAATTTTTCAACCGGATACCCTACATGAAAGTGATAATTTTTCACTCTAGAGTTGAAAATGAAGCAAATGAACATTATCATGCAACCCGATGGGAATATATTAAAAACAATTCGATTTATTTTTTACACTAATGGCAGTTAATCTTACTACTTGTCACATAAGTCAGCAAACGAACTTCTCTTCATTTGACAGTTCATAAACATTTTCACGATTATATTTGAACTTTTCTCTATGACTATAATTAATATGGACTCTGATAGAGAAATTCCAGTATTTTATAAACAAAATCTATTGTAGAAAAAATAGAATTTCATACTCGAGTTGAAAAAATACGTTTTTTTTCGTTCGTGAGATTGCCACACTCGCTCCGCTCCGCTTCGTTTGTGGACTATTGCTATTTGAGTTTTTAAAATAATCCCGATATATTGTTCATTTTATTTCATGCCAATTCAGATACATGCGTGCCCATGCAAGGTTTTCGAACTCCTTATCGAGTTCTCAACAGAGAAACGATAGTGTTTAACGGATACTACACAAAAACCAATTAAAGAAGTTGATGGAAAATATTAAATATAATTGTGTGTACATGTGAGTCCCTAGTATCTTTATCGAGTCGTTAAGCATTTCTCAACCATTTAATTTCACTGTTTTCATTGGTATTTCAAGTGACTTCGAAAATCAACAAAAAAATATCAAATAAATGGCCCAATTACTTGAATTGTACCATTTTTGAAACATATAGGATTAATTATGTAATCTTTGTCATATTTCGGCTAACTACTATTGTATCAATGATTCTTCGATTACATTTCGTTTTCTGCGCCACGGCAAATAATAAAAATAGCCGTCCTCTACCCGCACATGATATTCCTTTGGGTACACTCTATGAATGTTCAAGAGGGAGTATTATTATTTTTATCTGTTAATACTATCCCAGTCAGGCCCTGTCTCCGGAGCCCTGACACTTCCGGAGGGCGCGCTGGATCATTTATCCCAATAACCACTCCTCCACCATGGGGTAAGTGACTATTGGGTCCGATAATCAAATGCCCTGAGCAGGCGCCGTGAACCAAAAATTACGGCCTTCTGCATTCGTCCGGCTAAAATTTCTGCCATATTACGGCAAGCCGGTATAATTTTTGAGTTTTAGAGCAGAGTGTCCATCATTCCACCAAGGATCCTATTATCAGAACTATAAGTTTGACAGAAAGGTTTGGGTAAAGCCTGAGGAGTTCAAAGAGTAGGTCTCGATATTTAGTCTGTTTTTCCTCCTCTTTCCGGACAATGTTCATTTGTTTCGCCAGGAGCTGAAAACTAAATGATGAAAATAGTCCTACTTTGATGGTCGAGTAGGACTACATCAGGCTCATTGGCTTGTATTTGCCTGAGGGTGGGGAATGAGTAATTCCAATAGATTCGGCACTTCTCATTCTCCACAACGGACCCAATATCCCTTGGAACATAAGGCAACACCGTTGTCTCGTCTACACCGTACAAGTGTCGTATATGGTAGTACAACACTCGTAGGACCGCGTTATGCCTGTGGATAGGCTGAGACCGCATAGGCTGGACAAGCTGACAGCAAATACATTATGGTCTCAGCTGCCCCACGACACGCTCTGCATCTAGCGTCAGGAACCTCTATACCCATCACGCAACTGCGGCAGACGAGGGTGTTGACACCATTCTGGCAGGCCCTAATGAATCCTACGGTTTTCGACTTCAGCCCACTTGACCTGAGAAATGCAATGGTCAGGTTTCTGGATAAGCCAAAGTCTTCTATGTTCTTGAAGGAGACCCCTTGCAGTGGCTTATCCTTTTGTAGCTGCAGAAGACTCTCACTCTCCGCAGCTTCAACGTGGGCTTTTTGCTGAACGTGTTCCAACTCGGTGACAAAGTTTGAGTTCGTCCGTTCATTGTCAAATACCAGACCGAGTTCATCGGCTGCACGGGTTGCTGCCCTATGGTTTTCAGTTCGATTTCTTCTTGAATGAACTGATGTACTGTGGTGATCGGCTCGTTCTGGACTTGACCCGAAACTCCTTTCTGTTCAAAACATTCCTTTCGTTCCAACCTGATCTTCGATATATCAACAGAATTCGACCTGATGATGGATGGAAAGTATCGGAACGTTGGGAAATGCTCGCGTCAAATTAGATAAAGCATTCTGAGCAGTAAGAACGCATTCCGATGTCGGTTGAAAAAGCGACTTGCTGGCAATAGACATTTCCATAGCTTCTTTCCCTCTTCGCCGACATGCTGTATGGATCAATGTGGTGGTTAGTAGGGTATGGTTTCATAATATTAGGAGAAATGATTTTTTTCTCAGGGATTTTATTTTACGAATTCGACTAGGATGGATGATTAAGCATCGTAATTTTCTGAATATGTCTTCGTTGAATTCCCTTCATGCCCTTCCTACCCAATGATAGCTACATTTGATACAATAGCAGCCATGTTGATGAATGAGGAAAATCATGTTGTTGAATGGGAAAAATCATATTGTTGAATGGGAAAATCCCAGTCGAATAGAAACCTACGAAAACGTAGTAGGGCCTCAATAATTTTTGTTTTAATTTATAAAAATTTTCTGACTTGGATATCAGAATCGAAATTATCAGAATTACTGGCTGCTTTAGATCATCCACACCAGAACAAAGCATCTACTTATCAAATAAATATATGAATAAATATAATATAGAATACAAAAGAGTCGAAAAGACTCTTTTCTGAAATAACTAGTACGTTGTACAGATTTCATGTTTTATAGAGAGAAACTACGTTCCTGGCTAATACCTTTACTTATGTGCAGAGATGAATAGCAGGGTTTCGCCTGATTCAAACAGAAAACCAACTGCAGACAGGTTTTGTTTTTGGCAAAGCGTCATGAAATCAGACCTCCTGAGGAACAGTAGTATAATATGTAAAGAGGATATTTATACAGATTTGAAAGGTTGTTTCAAAAGGGGGAACATAGCCTTCATCGGAATTGACGGGAGCAGTGGTTCGAGATAGGTATCGCAATCACTTCTTATTGCAATGGTCGCAACTCTCCAAGAAGATGTCATCAGATTCCGCTCTAAACAAGTTAGTCGGGGAGTAGGCGCTGCTTTGTTCATCTCAATATTTTTTTTGTCCACCTCTTGAACATGAAAAAATAGAAAAAAACTTTCGATAAACAGGCGCTTCGAAAATGGGTCCCATAACCGATGTCCATTCAATATTTCAGGAATCCGTTGAGGTATACTCAAATATGAAGAACATAATTATTTTTTGGTGATTAATTTTGCATTTACTATTTATAGACTTTTTTTTCAGACCCACTGAATAAAGCCATAGATATTTGCAAGGATTATAAGTCATTTTATTTTTGGGCTTTTACCAAACCTTATTATGTAACATGTGATCCAGACGAACTACAAATTATACTTACTCACCAAGACTCGATAGAGAAGGGGAGCATTTACAGTAAAATAGAGTCTGTTATTCGCGAGTCAATAGTACTCAATTCTGGTAAGTATCTTTATACAAATGATATTAGAAAGTGTCATTATTTCGAAGAAACACACATAGACCCTGCAAAAATTTGCCCTGGATATCAGTTTGTTGTACATCGTGAGTTCAATGATTTGACATGCAGATATAATACAATATATGACATGGTTGAATAGGCCTTCATAATAACGTAACACTATCCTTCATCAAGAACTGTATAACCCCCAAATCAATTCTGTGGGAATTTCATATCACACATTATGAGTTTGGACCAGCCAGAGTCAAATTCTTCTTTCTGAGGGCGTTTGTTTAGATTTAATGTTAATTAAAAGACAAGTTCGCCAACAGTTTAAGTAAACTCGGCAGTTGCTAGAGATTACAAAATGTAATTGTGATTAAGTATAAAAAAATTATTCAGCCTTTCTCATATTTTTCTATACTATAGAATCGTCGGCAAACGTCGAAACAGAAATAACTCAACAGCCCCATTCGATTGCCGAATCACGTCTACCCACCGCCTGGCAAAATTTTTCTACCAGAATATACTTTGCAATACTTCCTGTAACAACCACCAACTGGCATGTGACATGTGATATCTGCCGACTAGTTTCGCGATTCAGTACAAACTGGACCATAATATAATTAATTTCCAATCGGTTTTGTTAACAGGCACTACGTTTATTCCGGCACCCACTAAGAAAATGAGCAACAGAGCCATCTATAGAAACCACAGAAAGATTCCGACCAGCACCCAGACTTTGTTCGAAGCCGAAGATGCCAATTTCAAATGTATACCGAAATACTGATTTCAAATGGCTATCCAATAAAGAATTTTGTTGGCCGAACAAACTTGTGTCGAATAACTCAACCTTAGAGATGAGTTCAACATTCACGACATTTATTGAAAACAATATTGTAAGGTTTTCTAAAATAGGAAAACTGAAGCGTGTGATGGATTATATTCTCAGATTCCTTGGTAATACTCTTGCGACATGTTAAAATCAAGTGCTAGGAGTTGGTTCACTTAAACTGATTGACCTAAAAGTAGTATTGAAGCATATTTTGAAAATGTCACAACACGAGTATATTTCGAAGGAATTGAAAACGCTAGAGAAGAACACACCTTTAATTTCAGACAGAAAAATGCTTGGTTAGAATGCTTTCATTGATAATGCGAATGGGCGGCCGATGGGCAACTTCTGAATACCCATTTAACAAAAAGCATCCCATATTACTGTATTCAAAAAGTAGTCACGTCACAAAATTATTGATGTGAGACGAACTTTGAAGTTTCTTCCTACTGGACCGTTACTTGTATGATGATCAGGGTTTGACTAATTTGAATCATTCTCAATTCATCTGGCTCAATTACAGGTATTCTAGGAGAGTATCGACGAGTTCCTAGGCAGTAATAATCCTTCGAACACTATGGAGCAGTGAGTGATCTAGCGGAGTTTCCGGGAAGCAATAGAAGAGTTCAGTGAAGATAAAAAAATTCTAATCTTACTGTATCAAAATTCGCTTTTGTCAAGTAAACATGTGAAATTATTTATTCACATTTGGGACAGGTCCATCTTTACAACGCCCATTTATATAACACAACCAAACCTGTAGGTATCAAAAATATAGGAGCTTCATAAATTGAATGTAATTTGAACTGGGATATTCCATGTTCACACATACCGCTCCTTTCTTCACATGCTCTGGTCGGTCATAATAATTATAGAGTTTATATCTAGGGAATTTAACGGTAACATCGGAAACGTTTTGTGAAAGCCAGGATTCAGGGATGGTTGTTGCAAACTTCACTGGGAACTGCATATTACTAGAAAATTGTATTTTTTATGGTAATATCAGATCTATCTTTTTCAGCTTCAGTTTGGAGAAAAAAAAGGAAAATAATTTCAAAAATTTTTAAACATAACGTTTTGAATACGTTTATACCCTCGTTCAACGATTTGAGTGATGAATATATTCAGTCAATTGAAAATGAAGAAACTTCGGCTGATTTGGTACACAAAAATTCAGACTTCTTCTTCGAAATATTCTTTCGTGAGTTAATCGAATCAATGATATAGTTATGTATCAATTCATGTTTGTTTTTCAGATAATTTTTTGAAAGTTGATACCAATGACAAACTGAATAAGATACACAGAAAATTCAACATCCAAGAAGCAACTAAATTGTGAGTTTTTCAAGATACTTTTACACACACAAAATGGCACCATTTTGATTTTTTTTTTAAATGTCATTGGTCGAGTGATATCTCAATCGGATTGAATTAACCTATAAGCTACATTGAATTTCTCTTGCATATACACTTTTGCTACATGTTTCAGTTATACAATGGTGAAAACGTATGACTAAAAATATTCTTTTCAGGGGGACAGAGTGACAGTAGTTTTTTGTAAAATCTAACTTTCTGCTGTGGTCTTAAGGAAGCATATTTTTGAAAAGTACCCCTCAATATAGTAATTTAATGAGAAAACTTTGCATAGTACAAATTTTTTATACAGAGTGTTCCATTGAGAGAACCACCATATCAAATACTTTTTTTATGGAATAATGTAATTATAAATTGTTTTGAGGAAAAATAATACCATTAATATATGGATGTCTCTAAGCTTCAAGACATAAAATTTGTCGCAAGGTATTCTATTTTGAAATAAGTAAATATGACCTAGAAAACTGGTCTTCTAGATATAGGGCGTTAAAGTGGAGAAAAGCTGATTTCATCAGTTTTAACCTCGAATTCATTGACTTATTACGTAGCTAGTTCAATATAAGTATTGGTTTAAGGTTTGATGAACGTTGAATTGTACAGCAGAAAAAATTCAATGGTATAGGGTAATTCACGAATAATTCACAATAAGTTTTCAAACACTCAATAATTCAACATTTGCTGCGCCACAGATAACTTATTTTTTGAAGTTAATACTTTACTTTCACAATTTCGAGATTTGAAGATTTCGCTATAATTACTTTTGTATAACGATCCATCAAATAATAATAATGATAACGAAATATTTAAGCCTCGAAATTGTGAACGTGAAAGTATTTACTTTAAAAATTAGGTTGTCTGTGGCGCAAATGTTCAATTATTGAGTGTTTGAAAAACGTATTGTGAATAATTCGTGAATCACCATGTAGTAGTAAATATTTTTAGCATTACCTTTTATATACATTTGACCAAAACTTGCACTGAACTAACATACGCAATATGAGTCAATGCAGTTTTTCAATTTGAGGTAAAATACTGATGAAATCAGCATTTCTCCTTTTTAGAATGCAGAGATCATACCTTCTAAACCATTATTAAAATAAATATATATTTACTGAGGAAATGGTTATGTTTGACCGAGGAAAATTCAAAATACAGAGTGTTTATGATTTTTGTACTTATCTCAAAATGAAATACCCTTCGACAAATATACCACCTTGTATATCTTGAATCTTACAAACACAAACACAAACGAATCCGTAAATACAGGGATTTGAATTGATCCTAAAAAAAGAATATTTTATATTGTGGTTCTCTCTATGGAACAACCTGTATAAAAAATGTAAGCTATGCGGTATTTTCTGAAAATATGCTTTTTAAGGTCATAGTAGCAAAAATGAGATTTTTCAAAGAAATTATGAATAAAAAAATTGTTAAAATTGTTACATCCGTCAACCAGCTGCACCCTTCGGAGCACAACCCTCAGAAGTATTCGAAACAGTTGTGCGAGCTTGAGAAGACATAGTCCTTACCTTTTGACGTGTGAACCAACTACGAGACTATTGACCATGCTGGGAATCATGCCCCTGTGATTGAGAGACAAGTGCCCTACCATCACGACCACTACGGCCCAAAAAACTTTTGTCATTCATTTGTGAATATGAATATTTTTAGTCATACGTATTCAACTTTGTATTACTAAAACAAGAAGTGAACGTGTGTATGCAACATAAATTCAAGCTATCTCGTAAGTAAACAAAAAATATCCGAAAATCTAGACAATTTTCAGTTTCAACACCTCGTATTTAGAAAACTAGTCATAGGATTGACACTTTTGGTTACTAGGTCGATTACAACAATATACCAGAGTTTCTGAAAATTTTACCCCTCACCACTTCACACAAGTGATAGGTGTCTGCCTAACTTGTTATGCTCTGTTAGTATTCCCCCAAGGAGGCGCAGTGTTTGGCGGTTACCGCCTAGGAGCCATGCCTAGTTTGTTATGTCCTGTTAGTATTCCTATAAGGTGTCGTAGTACCTGGCGACTCCTGCCTAGGAGCCATGTCGTCCTTGATGGTCACAAAGTCTTTCGAATGCCTGCAGCCGTTATTATGCCTCCAAAATTCGTATAGTTTTCTTCCGCCCAGTTATTAAGAGCTGAAGAGGTTTGGCTTCTTGCGATGCCTAGTACAGGCTCCGGCCCATAAAATGGCGTCATTTCATTTCCACGCACCCCCCCTGTGTCCCGGGACCCATACAAGCTGTTTGTTTCAGCTAGTTTCTCAATAGCGTCTCCGCATTTCTGTACAAGTGTTGATTTTGGATTAGGATGGCAGATAACAGATTGCTCCTTCTTTTACCCAGACTCCCGAGTCCTGCATCCTCAAATTTGCTGACATGTCCTTCTTGATCCGGATTCAATGCGGAGGTAGCCTAAGCAGTACCTCGAACACCGTGGTTGGAGTCGTTCTCCTGCGCCCGTTATTACCAAACTGGCCAGCTTCTGGACCTTACGAAGCTTTAGGCCTATTGTGCTCCTCTGTGCGCCTGACCACCACATAGCAGACCTATATTGGATCTTTAGTCTCATGACTGCCGTGTACAGCCAGCACATAATCTCTGGGTTGGTTCCCCCAATTGCGTCCTTCAATTTTCCTCAGTTGCCATAGGATTGCTGCCGACTTCTGAATTATTATATCTACTTGTAGCGTCCTTGGAAGTGTTGGGGTCCAGGACCACCCCCAGGTATTTGATCTGTTTGATTTACTCCAGCTCTTGGCCAAACATGGTGGCTGGCCCAAACCCGTCTTTCTTCCTTCGTTTGGTGATCAGGATCTTTCAATTATTCTATAGGCGGCCTGCATACGGGCGCAGACGACTCCGGTGAATCGTCCTCCAACTAGGATAACTCCATCGTTCGCGTACGCTTGTGCCTCGAAGCCTTAGCTCGAAGCCTTTATTAGTGAGTTTGCCCAGAATTTCGTCCATAACTAAGAACCATATGTGAGAGAGAGGCAGATTCCCTGAGGGCAGCCTCCCCCCAGTCTGAGATCCCTCCGGGTTACCTCAACTCTTCTCCTTGAAAGTGACGATACAATCCAACTGACCAGAGAGTGAGGTGCTTCTATGGTCATTAAAGCTGCCTGTAAGACGTCGACCTTGTCTTTGCCTTGCCAAAAACGCCTTTCATGCCGAATCATACATCTAACGTTACCTCTTTGAACCTTAAAGTCGTTTCGATCCTTCGCACTATTATAGTGTGGAGGGCCGATTCTGTCGAACTCCCCTTATTATATGCGTGTTGGCCTCTGTGAAAGGGGCTAACCCTCGGGAACCTGTCCACCACCTTTTCCAACGTTTTAAGCGGAAACGGTGTGGCTGATGGGTCTGGAGCATGTTGCTTCTGTATAGTAGCTTTTCCCCGCATTGGGGATAAATATAGCCGGAGAGCTGATGACGAATTTTGAGAAGGTTCTTTAGGCAAGCTGAAATTGCGAAAAATTATGATTTCGTCAATTGGCGAATCCAGTCCTGAAAGTCGTTTAGCGAATTAGCGGTTATTTCGCTACTGCGCAGCATATAACATTTGCAAAAAAAATATTCAAAAAGATATATTTTAAGCAACTGGAATTTTTTTTTATCTATTAATTGATAATTTCTAGAATTCAAAACAAAAAATCCCTGACGTTTTTGTCGGTTATTAAGTATTGCCTGACGTCTCCAAAATATTTTTTTTAAATTACCAAAATATATTCTTTAGGCAATCTGAAATTTATATCACGTATTCATCAAGTAATTTCAATAATATCTGCAAATTGCCTGACGATATTGTGGGTTATAAACAATTACCAGACGTTAATAAAGTTTGTAAATAAGCGCAACAAAAAGTCTTACGCGCAGCCGTAAGTGCGACAAGGATAGCTCATCGAGGCATGCTGGCAGCTCCTCGCGCTGTGATTGGCTATTGAGAAACCTCGTGTTTCCAGCTTACTGTCGGCACTGCGTTCACAACAATCACAACAGATTATTGTTTGTTAAAGCAATAGGAGCCTCGTGAAAAAGTATCCAGTGTTTTTATATATTTTTTAAAGATTTTATTAAAATATAATTTCTTGTTTGAAATTTAACATGTATGTGCATTTGTGACTATGTAAATATCTGTGTATATAGTTTGAACTGTTTTAGATCAGTGCTGTAATTATTAAACAAATTTAAATTTCAAGGTTATAAACAGATAAACCACGATGAATAAAACAAATTTAAAATGTTTAATTTGTACAAAGCGTATTGATAAGATCATTGTGTTTAGTGAAGAAATATTGGAAAAATGTAAAGTCTATTTAAAAATTCGCCAAGACAAAAATGTATGGTATAGTGATGTGGAATTGCCGGAAAATTTGACCCAAACAGACGGTTATCATTCGCAATGTTATTGGCTTTTTTCAGCGTCGATGAAGCACCACGTTGAAAAAAATGTTACCTAGTAGATCATCTCAACCATCGTCATCTGCAACAGGTTCATTTGTCAGAGTTGAGTAATAATAATACTGAAATTGAATGATATCTGATAATTTTTATATTTTTTTCCACAAATAATTTAAGACAAGAAAATTAATGCAAGAAATTTCATATTTAAAAACTCAAAAAAATTAGAAACGCAATTTTTTTAAAACAATTTTCTGGACCAATTTTTTTTTCTAGAAAAATAAAAAATTATCAGGTGTCTTATAATTTAAGTTTCATAAATAATGAGTTTTATTTAAAAAATATTATAATACAAATGAATTCATAATATTATATATTAAAATATAGCATTTTTTTCCAAAAATACAAAATTATATTAAATATAAATAATTAATTTTAGATGATTTTTTTTTTTATTTTCCAAAATAAATAAAAATACTTTTTCATTAAATAATTTATGCAGCAAACGAAATTAATAATTTGAAAATTTTTAATCAATTATCAAATTTTAGCAAAAAAAATATAAAAAATTAAATATTTCTGTTTTGAACGCAGTTCTGTAAACACGTGGTTTCTCAATAGCCAATCACAACGCGAGGACCTTGGGCCCCGGCAGCTGCCAGCATGCCTCGATTAGCTATCCTTGTCGCATTTACGGCTGCGCATAAGACTTTTAGTTGCGCTTATTTACAAACTTTATTAACGTCTGGTAATTGTTTATAACCCACAATATCGTCAGGCAATTTGCAGATATTATTAAAATTACTTGATGAATACGTGATATAAATTTCAGATTGCCTAAAGAATATATTTTGGTAATTAAAAAAAAAATATTTTGGAGACGTCAGGCAATACTTAATAACCGAAAAAAACGTCAGGGATTTTTTGTTTTGAATTTTAGAAATTATCAATTAATAGATTTTCGAAAAAAAAATTCAAGTTGCCTAAAATATATCTTTTTGAATTTTTTTATTTGCAAATGTTATATGCTGCGCAGTAGCGAAATAACCGCTAATTCGCTAAACGACTTTCAGGAGTGGATTCGCCAATTGACGAAATTATAATTTTTCGCAATTTCAGCTTGCCTAAAGAACCTTCTCAAAATTCGTCATCAGCTCTTGGACTAATACTACTCTGGCTGATTTCCACACATTTGGGATGTACTCTGAATATCTTAGAATTGGGGTGAGAAATTCCGTCAGGTCCTGCTGCCTTGTATGGGTTACGTATTTGTTGTGCGAAAGTCGGGCATATGATTTTTTTTCATGTACGTTGTTCCTTCCATTTCAGAGTGATGACATCTATATTCCAGAGGAGTATAAACCCATTGTTTTACTTCGATTGCATTTATAAACTCACTTCAACTGGAAACAAAATGTTCAGTAGGAAAGAACAAGCAACCAATTATGTGACTGAGGTAAGTAGTTGGTTGAATAGAATAAGAATGTGTGTGCAACCTGTTCCTATATACAGGGTGGCCCATTAGTGTGAGGAAGTACAGTATCTCGCCTATAATGAGGAGTATGATAAAATGTTTCAGATAAAAGTTATACGGTTTACTTTGCTGCTTATTTTAAAAATATTTTGGAATATACAGAGTGTTCCTTTAAAGCGGGACGATACAATTCATCATTTTTTTAAATGGACACCCTTGTACATTTTTTTTACCGTTAAACTGAGCAAAATGTTTTACATGAGGAAGTTTTTCCTTTTTTCGAAAATTTTGCGGCGTTGTCAAGTTATTGATGAAAGAAAGAAAATCTTCGGAAAAACAGATCACCACAAATGCCATCATAAAAACTTTATGGATAGAATTTAAGCAGAAATATTTGAGACAAGCAACACCAAGAGTGAGATAAAATGTCGGTATGGACTGAAAGTTACATTTCTCAAACAGGAGATTTTATACAGAGCCATTAACTTTACAAACTTCGAATATCAAAAACTTGATTTTTTCAAATGAAACACCCAGTATTTTATGTCACCATTTTTTTGAACTATTTCATCCCTACAAATTTGGATAACATGATATAGTCTCTAAAACTGACACTTTTTGATACTTTGATAGGATTTTGATACTTAGTTACTGTTACTGGAATTTAACATAATTGCATTGCCAAACTTAAAACACTGAAAATCGGTTGGGAAAAGTCTGGAAAACATGTTTTCGTTGAAGTATTTAGGACTAGGTAGCCGAGTGGTTACAAGCATCGCTTTTAAATCATTCTGGCTGCCGGTCGTGTAGGTTCAAAGACTAGCCACTGCAGAATCTTTTGTCTGATGGCATGAGAAAGTGCTAGGAATCGCACGTTAAAAGGTAAGACCTCGTTAATCCTTGGCTCCCACAAATTTCGACTTTAAAGGGCTGCCGTTCCTAGGGGGACGACAGCTAGTTAACAGAAAAAACATTTTTTTCTATTTTTTAAATTATGAGAAAAATAATTGAAATGATAATAAAAAAAATTTTAGAAATTTATAACAACTGCTCAAAGTGACCACCGGCAACTTCCAAACAATAATGTATTCGGTTTTCAAATTCTTCATTAACTCGCCTCAACATGTTGACTGGAATATTTTGGAATACGTCCTTAATTCTATTTTTCATATCCTCCTTTGTAGATGTGGGTGTTCTATAAACTTGATCTTTAACGTAGCCCCACTTAAAAAAATCCATTTTTGTCAAATCTGGTGAGCGAGGTGGCCACTCTGGGAAATTCAGAGTCTAAATAATTATTAACAGGAACAGTGTGGTGAACAGGTGCTCCGTCGTGTAAATATCACATTCTTCGTTTGATTCGAATGGGTAAATAATTACTTAATTGTGGTAACTGGTTTTCCAAAAAAATCAAGATAAATCAAGCCATTAACTCTTCCCTCAAAGAAATATGGCCCAAAGATGAAATTTCCAATCATGCCGCCCATACATTTAGGAACCACTTTGTCTGACTGGTGGTTCGAAAGCAATGGGGGATATCTGTTGAATAAAAATGAAAATTATGACTATTTACAAACCCATTTTTATGAAATGTTGCTTCATCGGAAAATAAAACATAATTAAAAAAATCTCTGTCTTGTAGCAACTGTTGCTGAGCCCATTCACAAAATGTTACTCTTTTCTCAAAATCATCATGTAACTGAATACGGTACGGATGAAACTTATTCTTCTTCAAAATTATTTGTATGGCCATCCGGCTTATGTCAGTTTGTTTGGATATTTCTCTACGCGAGATATGAGGATCTTCTGTGACTTTTAAGAGGACTGTCATTTCAGTTTCTTCAGTTAATGCAGTTTTGGTTCTTTCTATTTTTTCATATGCGACATTTCCTGTTCGAGTAAATTGAAAAAGCAAATTTTCAAACGCTTCCTTTTCTGGGTTGTCGCCTGTCTGGATATCGTTCATTATAAATTCTGGTCGCTAATAAACAGTTTTTATCACTTGCCCCAAGTACAAAAATCATATCGTCAATTCTTCGATGGAGAGATTCATTTTAAATGCTATATATTATTATAAAACGATAGATACAAAATTGTATGACAGCAATTTTTGTTTTATGCTAAATCTTATCGATCATTGAATGTCAAATTCATAGCCCACTTTGATAACAGTTTCATTTTGCATGGCGCACACAAGAACCACTTGCCTTACTGAGATGCGCATAACGCATTTATTTGCGCACCATGAAACAGTTTACAAGCAACCGGTTAGTATTATTTTAGCACTGCAGATACTTGTCTGTGATTAAGTGAGCCTTTTGTACGGAGCATAACATATGGAAAACTGTTAGTTCTTGAATGTTGTAAATATTGAAGTAATAAACACGTTGTTTTAGTCGAAATAAAATGAAATTGCAAATTTTACAAAATCTGTCAATTTTAAGGGCTATGTCATATTAACAAAAATTGTAGGAATAAAGTGCTTCTTGAAAATGGTAGAATAACATACTGGGTGTTTCATTTGAAAAAATCAAGTTTTTGATATTCGAAGTTTGTCAAGTTAATGGCTCTGTATAAAATCTCCTGTTAGAGAAATGTAGCTTTTAGTCCATACCGACATTTCATCTCACTCTTGGTGTTGCATGTCTCAAATATTACTGCTTAAATTCTATTCATTGATGGCATTTGTGGTGGTCTGTTTTTCCGAAGATTTTCTTTTTTTCTGCAATAACTTGACAACGCCGCAAAATTTTCGAAAAAGGAAAAACCTCCATATGTAAAATATTTTGCTCAGTTCAACGGTTAAAAAATTTACAGGGTGTTCCATTTAAAAAATTGATGCTTTGTGTTGCCCTGCTTTGAAGAAACACTCTATATATTTCAAAAAAAATTTATAATGAGGCACAAAGAAAACCATATAACTTCTATCTAATTTTTTTTTCATAATCTTCGTGACAGACGAAATATTGCACTTCATCCACTAATGGGCCACCCTGTAGATACATCTTGATTGATTTGGCCCAAGATGCATAGAAACCCTGGTGTGATCACTTATACCTGTGATACCGACATACAAAAGTGTTGATGGACGGCCTACTTGATTCATGTTATTTTTATTGCATTGGTACCGTTTCACTTCTTTAGCACAGATGGCGGCAAAATTACAGATTAATGTTGTCATTGACGATTAACGGTTGGACAAGCGACAAGTGTCATGTCAACATTCAAAAACAATCAAATGACAAATCAAGACATCGTGGAATGTTGAAAACTCGGCTATTTTCGACTTCTGCGCCATCCATCGACGAATGAAGCCAACGGTATCAATGCAATTACAGTATCAACAACTTTGGTAGAAACAAAATCGAATCTGTGATCGCACCAGGGTTTCTATGCATCTTGATTTGGCCGATACTTGATGGATATTACCGGTGTGAAGGCAGCGGCCAAAGATAGCGGCTAATATTTCCGAAATCACCCGAACACTTGAAGCAGTGGCGTACCAATTAATTTTTAATTTACAAGATTAAGAGATGAATCCTACACGGCTTATTTCGTGGTTTATTTATCAGCTCATGTTGAGTGTTCTTGGTCGTCAGCATCTCGATATCATATACCTTAATCGCTGGATTGGATGTGTAGGACCTTAATGGCCAGCTCGGAGTCGCGATATGAATCATCTAGATTTCTATTTATGGGATCTGCTGATAGCTCTTGTTTATAAAACTGCTGAACTATGATAACTTCAATTTTTATTGTTGTGGTAGTACGGAATATGGAGGAAATGAATTGACGGATTACAAAAAATTCTCTTTTCCACCAGTGTGAAGTTAGCAGCAAATAACTGTAATCACCAATAACGCAAATAAAATGATTATTGTGCCATGTTAGACACAAGCCATGCTATGTAGACATACAGACAATTTATAGCATATCTCTACTATATACTCAAGATTTAAATTTTGTAACCGAAACAGCATCACACCATTTTTATGTTCTGTATCAGTTTTTATGATCCAAGGCAAGTCAATTTCATTGCGGCTATGATATAAAAAAGTGGTATCTTCGGCGAAGAGAGTGAATGGTTTTGATATATTGAGTGGAAATTCCAATAACTATAAGAGATAAGTTCTACTCCAATTGCCTCTTGTAGAGTGCAGCTCCCAACATATACCAAAACTTGAAAATTTCACCCAGAATACGCAATTTACACTATTGGTGATACCTTGGTGCAAACTCGCAAGTTTTTAGATATGCTGTTCTGAAATATAATCACTCGTATATTCCTTTAGGAATTACATCGAGATTAGACCTTTGAAAATAATATTTTCGTTCTCAGATGATCCACTCGAGAAGACAGAAAAGAATGGATCCAGGTGAGCGAAACTAACATTTTCATTTTTTCATTGAAGATATGTGATAAAAATCATTAGAATATGCTCTAATTACCATTTGGCTTAACATTATTACTGCCTGAGTCATTAACAATTCAACTATGTGAATTTACCACTCATATCGTGAATGAGGCAAGGAATTCAATCCTCACTTTGAAACAAAACATAATTGAAAATTACAATTTTTTTCTCTTCAGGTTACTCGGAAGAAATTGATGGCCCCTCCCTAATCGACCTTGTGGATGAGAGTGACACAGATATAGAAATCATGGTGTCAGATATTTCATTCATTTATGCAGCTGTGAGTATAAAAGTTTGTATTGTGCTATAAATGAAATCTTACTCTTTTATTAACTTCAATATAAACATACAACTACTACACTGACTGATCAAACACCTAGATCTGCTTCAACTAGCTAAATATTTCAAACACTCATGAACCTCTTCAAAAAAAGTTCTTTAGGGTGAAATGTGTCGCCTTATATACTCAATTCATCCAAACTAGAGTTTTCGGGATTCTTCCGTTCTTCAGATTACTCACTAAAGCTATCTCGCAGTTCGTCTGCCTAATCCTGCAACTCTTTTTCTTCAGCACTTGGTGAACCGAACACCAAGTTACAGGGTAAACGAAGTTCTCTTCCAAAGATGATGCTGGATGGGGTGCTCGTTTTGTCTATAGCAGGGCTCGTGCAAGAACCAAATTGCTCGGTGACTCAACACATGGCTGTACTATTCCAACGCAGCGCCCAGGGACTTCATCTAATGTAGCACACACTACTTTTTCCGAAAATCCAGGAACTTTCACGGTTTTCACCAATCGCAGTTTCACAGACATCGTCCTTTCTGCTGGAGTTGTGTGGACAAATTCTTCACCTCTAAACTTCATGGTCTTCTCTTCATTGTCAAATGAAACCCCTAGTCACTGATTAAATCCATCCCAAGTATAGATTCATCTTCTGTAACTGCGACGTACACTGTATTTTTGATAGTGAGTCCCAAGAATTAGCGTAATCTCAGCTTCTCCTCGAATAGGTGCGTTCTCACCAGTGACTGTTCGAAACACAATGTTTGAAGAGATATGTTTCACGTTTTCTGGCCGAAGGATATCACTTCGTACCAAAGGAACTGCAGCACCAGTGTCTATGGTGCATATGACGTCTATTTCGTTAAATTTTCCTGCAATGGTTAGGCTGTCGGTTATTCCTCTAAGCATATTAATAGAAATGACCCTGGGGGCTCTATTATTGCTAGTCAGCATACTCCCTGATATGTTGGCTTATTCAAGTTTTCCTGTTGCCCAATTGAGGACTCGCTGGAAGAACTTGTCCTTGTGAACGTGGTGGCATTCTTACCCTGCAGTTTTTTTTGAGATGTCACAATTTCCCACATTCATAGCACACCCTGTTCTTCTGAGTGCTCATTCGGTTTTTCAAAGATTGAATCTCACCCAGAACATTCTCGAATGAACTAGTAACTGCGCTTGGATGTTGTTCGGGTTCTTCTATTGTTACCGCTCGTACTTTCGGCCTCGAGGTGTTGAAGGTCGCCTTAAATTCTGAAGAACGTACCGAGGCATCGTTACTTCTCTTGAAGTGTTAGTCGCAGAGTCTTTTGAATTTCACTGTCTCTCAGTTCATCTAGCTGTTTCTTGAAATCTCTTGGTGCTTCTGGGTAAACCAGCTGAATAAGGCGTTTCATATCTGCTTCAAATTCCTGCAAACTCACCTGATTTTTGAGTGCGCGTTTTCAACTGAGCACCATACAGCTGTTCTCGATGTTGATCGCCGTACCGTTACTATAATGCAGTAATTGGGTCTTTATATTCATTTTCCTGTTCGATAGGTATCGTCTGCAACATACCGAAAGCTGGCCCTCTCAAAGCTACTATACGTAGCTTCAAATTGCTGGCGATACATGGACCAAGAAGACTGTCCATCAAAAGTCGTGGGTTTTACGGAAATCCCTGATGTGGCAACCCTGTTTCAATGATCTTGGTTCTTGAGGAGAGCTATCTGGTTTTCGAGTCATTTCATTTCCTTTCGATCTGTATTCACTTTCTTATTGAGATCATCGTCAGTTTTCTTGACATTTCCCTATATTTTTCATTTCAGCCCGTCCTTTTGTACTTCGGTTTTCTGTAATACATGTTGAACTTGTCTTGATGTTCTAGAACTCTCTGAAGGTCTGTTATCCTTTGTTTTTCAATTCGTTCTAATTCGTTCTTCTGTTGATCGAGAATTTTCTGGAGTGCCTCTTTTCGATCTTTCTTTTCATTTAATCGTCGCGTTTCATCTTCTCGCTCTTTTCTCTGTTCTCGAGAATTTTCTGTAGTGCCTCTTCTCGTTCTTGTTCTTTTTCCTGACGCCGCTTCTCCTCTTCTTGTTTTTATTCCTTCTTTCCAAATTGATTTGGGGTAAATTTTTCAATGTCATCCATCGTATCACACTACGTACTCCTCGTATTCATCATATACAGTTCAGAGTTTCGGCTTTTCACTCATATCTTACTTCCGACACCACTGTTACGATATTACTAAATAATACGCCGAGTACACTACTAAACTGTTTTTATTAACTAGTCATAGGATCGAGTTGGGCCCGGACATATTTCTTAAGGAGACCGATTCCTACAAAATACCAAAATTTTTAAACATTTGACAGAACGCCATTTTGTATAGCAAAAAGTGCGGAGTCCCTTCAAAAATAAGATTTTCTTAAATATAATATATGTATAAACTGCTTAAAATTAATGTGGAAAAACAAGCCACATTTGATCCATGCTCCAACCTCTTCTTGATGATTGATTTATTTTTGAGGACAGGCTGGTGAAACATCTGGAAGAGTATTAACCTACGCCATGGCGATTTTGGGATTATACAAGGATATTCAAGTAAGTACAAAATGTAAAAAATTATAGATTTCGTTCGCTGACCGAGAACATAGATTTACTGGTGGTTGTACTATTATTTTCATGTTGAAAGCATACCGGGTGTAACATGATCAATGGTAACCTCCCCGTATCTCCGTTAGTTTCAAAGGTAATTGATTGAAACTTGGAATATCCTATAATCATAATAAGCGACACTGTTTGACATACAATTTTTTTTTTTCATTTCCGGTTTCGCCGGAAGTGATACCAACTTTCGATTTTCAAATGGAACATCCTGTATATTATTACATCTCTGGAATCTACATAATTTTCTGAATCCAACAATACCACATAAGTGACATTTTAAACGTAAAAATTTTTAATGATTCAATTTTTAGTTGTCCATTTAAGTGTGCCATGATGGTTCCAATTTATTCCAATTGACTTGTCTAGTGCTAATTTGCGTTTTTTATGAGCAAATAAAGTTCATCGTAATCGATTTCGTGGTAAAACTCAATTTTTTCAAATGAAACCATAATGGTACCGTGGTATTTATCAGTACTATTGATAAGGAATTTATTCATACCTGGTGATAAGATGTGCTATGAAAACAATCAAAATTACAGTTCAACCGGAAGTGGAAAAAATAATGATATGTAGGTCAAGAAGTGCCGCTTATTATGTATATGAGATATCTCAGATTTCAATCAATTACCTTTCATACCAACGGAGATACAGAGGGTGTACCATGATCCAGTTACACCCAGAATATATACATCTGGTGAAAATGATTCACAAATAACAAATAACGAGACCGCAACTAAATATGTCTGAAGGGGCTCTGGACAATAAAACTACTTTATTGAAAGTATTATTAATCTTCTTTGGAAGGTAATAATAGTATCTCAGGATAAAGGCACATGAATGAGGTTGTATCAATCAAAACTGATTTAATGTAGACTGTTGAAGATGATTTAATCTTGAGAATAACACAATAATTATTTATGCACTTATGTTTTTTTATTAAATATCATAAAAGTGACATGACTTCAATTGTCTAAAGCCACCCTGGATTGCTTGTGTTTTCATTTATCCTCGATCGTGTGAAGGATACACAAGCTTGAAGGAAATTTTTGTTATCAATTTGTTTCACTAGTGTTACGAAATGATTACCTGTAGAGAAATACCTATACTACACAAATGTTGAATTTTGAGAATTTGCAGAAGGTGGTTATTGAAGAAATAAAATGTTAGGTGTTGCAAAAAGTTACCTGTCTTTCAATAAACTGAAGGCATTTTGAATATTTATATCTACTGGGAGAGGGCAAAAATAGAAAAAGCTACTTGCAGACGCGCTCTGATTGTTTTTTAAAGGCGTGGACCTTATATGAGCTGTTTTTAGTTAACCTGTCCGTTGCCGATTTGCGAAATGATAGTGATATGAAAACAAACGTGTAATATTTTTCAGGAAAAAGTTTATGAGGAAGTGATAGGTGCAACTGGAAATGATGGAATGATCGACAGTACGGCCCTATACAAATTAAACTATACTAAAATGGTTTTACTTGAAACTATGAGAATGTTTTCTCCCGTACCAATGATTATGCGACAAGTGACAGAGGATTTGGACTTGAGTAAGTTTGATAGTTCCGTTGCGAATAACTTCACCAGTTTCGAATGCAGAATACTTGACAGTTTCATCAAAATATAATATCTAGTTATTATATAACTCCATAACAAAATTTCTCTTCATGGGCAACACAACAGTTTTCTCGCCACGACCTTGTTTATGCAGCCTTCAACTGCCGAAACGAAAATCATGAATTATCAAATGTCGTAACTTGAAGAAAATTAACAATGAAAAGTTGATAGAAACCACTAGGCTGGTTAACTGGAATATGATATTCATTGCTTAGATGATAAAATTGAGTATTTCAATAAAAAAATTATCAAGATTTATGATGTAATAGTCCTGTTGAAAAACATCAAAATCAAACATCCTTCCTGCTCCTGGCTTGATAATAAATTTAAAGAAATTATGTAAAAACGAGATAGGTTAAACTATTCAGTGCGGCTTTTAATAGTCCCCTCCCCAGTTAACTTTTGAACTGTTTGACGTCTAAACATAAAAAAACGTTTGGAGGGTTTCACCGATACCACTTTTTGAAATAAAACACATTGTGAATGCTCGATAGAATGGCGCGGGGGGCACATCAACTAAAAAATGTTAAATGTCATGGGGGGTCATGTGTCACATCGTTGAATATTAATTATCTTTTCAACCATGTAAACATTTTTTTAATTTCGTTCCATTAAAAAAAATCTCGTCGATTTTATTGACGTCTTCCTCTGTTCTTTCTTTCAGTTCCTTCATTTGTACTTCGGTTTTCTGTAATACGTGTTGGAAGAATTTGTCTTGATGTTTTAGAACCTTCTGGAAATCTGTTTTTCTTTGTTTTTCTATTCTTTCTAATTAATTTTTTTGTGTTCCAAAATTTTCTGAAGTTCTTCTCGTTCTTGTTTATCTTTTTCTCTTATTCTTTTTGTTTTTCATCTTCCCGCTCTTTACTTTGTTCTTCGATAATTTTCTGGAGTGCCTCTTCCCATTTTTTTTTTCATTCATCCGTCGCATTTCATCTTTTTGTTTTTCACTTTCTCATTCTAGTTTTTTTTTTCTGGTGCCGCTTTTCCTCTTCTTGCATTTTGTTTTTTCGTTCTTGTTTTCTCTTTTTGTTTTTCGTTTTCTCGTTCTTATGTTTCCTTCTGGCTCCGCTTCTTCTCTTCTTGTTTTTTGTTTTCTCGTTCTTGTTTTTCCTTCTGGCGAAGCTTTTCCTCTTCTTGTTTTTAGTTTTCTCGTTCTTGTTTTTCCTTCTGGCGTCTTCTTTCCAAATCCGTTTTATCTGACTGATAAAACTTTTAGATCTCTTCAAACACGTATCAACTTCTCCAAAAACCTCTTAACTTCCTGATAACTTCTTAAAATCTTCTCTCCCGAATGAAATGTGTCGCCTTATATACTCAATTCGACCAGAGTAGACTTTTTGGTATTTTTCCGTTCTCTAGATAATTCAGTACAGAAAACCATCCAAATAAACAGTTTCGAGAAGAGGATAATAACTGTGGTTGGCGCCGGTTTATTTGTTATGCAAATAAGTTTTATGATCGGTACATGACAGCGGCGTAGCTAGGGGAGTTTTTTTCGATCTCGTAACAATATTACCGAAATTTTAGAAGGGACAATCATACCAAAAGGGACGGATATTGTCATTCAACTGATGGCACTCCATAGAAATGAGCAACATTGGAAAGACCCAATGAGGTTCGACCCCGACAGATTTTCAACGGAAGAAGTGAAAAATCGACATCCATATAGTTATGCACCATTTTCCGCTGGACCGAGAAACTGCATAGGTGAGTGGTCAGGAGACGAACTTACTATCCTCGATTTTATGTAGTAGCTGATTTTCTGTCATATCCACTTTGATATGATGAATGTGTATAGCAAATTTAAAAAATCTTCTCATAGCTGGGTAGAAAATATAGTTCAATATTTTTTTCTTTCAAATCATAGATCTTTTTCATCATATTTTTTTTACTAGATCTTTAAGAAGAAAATTGGGATAAGGCAATTACCACTGCGATTAACATTGTAAAATGCTTTCAATATCATTAAATGTTCTACTCACATTAACTCGATGATCAATTATCAATTGTGAAACTGGCACTAGGAAACCAAATATATGGTTTCTTGGTTTCCATTCACCTGAATTGCACAAGAGCGGAACAAAATTTCCACATTCTTTTCATAAAAACAATATAAATTGAGCATAAATTTATTGGTTACTCTCATTATCGTCTAATTCTTATCCACTCGTATAGTTCTTTATGTTTAATTTTGAAGTATTATAATCTGTTAATCTGTATTGAAATTATTTACTCTCAAGTTATTTTAGATAAACTTTAAGTGTCGCATTATAAGGGTAGATGTCCAAACTATTCCAACTTGGCCATTATATTTTGAACAAATTGTATGATCTATTCTCAGGTAATATTCCTGATTTGATAACTTCAACTCGATAAAATATAATTTATGAATAGCATTGTTTTCGTGAATATTTTAAATTGTATGACCGAGATAATATGAGTGTCATGCTGTTTATTCTGAATTATATTAACTCAATAGCGTTTTCTTCTTTCAAAGACCTAATCACATAAATGTAGATATTCAATCAGTGTGAAGTTACCAACACTTTTCTAGCCACAGTATCATATCCTTGGCGGAATTGAGGAGGGTTGTCACATTAATTATATTTACAGATATCTTCTTATTTTCACAAATATTACGTTCATTATCAGTTCATAGGTTATTTGCAACTACATAGGCCGGGAGCATGATTATTCTAGGAATTATTGAAATGTATTATGTAGAAAACATCGTAATGTCCAAAAAATTCCGATTCAAAAATCATTCGGTAAATCGAATGCATTAAATCATATCTTCCAAATTACGACGAATAAGTCGAAGAGATTTTCGATAAATACTTTCACCTTGCTGGCACGGAAAATGTGTTGCTTAGAAACACCGCGAGTGCTTGCTCGAGTAGTGTTTTGTACAGCAACACAGTTTGAGCGACTGGCTAGGTGAAAGTATTTTGAAAATTCTGCATTTTGAAGGGATATTCGATCAGACAATTTCACGAATACATTAAATTATTATGGACTGAATGCGTAATGCAGGAACGGATCATGTGTCATTAATGTCAGTTGAAGAGTTGAACCGTCAAACTGACGTTTCTATATTTACCGTGATTGTCGTAACTATGGAAATGTATACACAAGCTAGAAGCGAAACACCGTTTTGAAAATACCACGGGCTGGAGGAAGTGTTTTCAAAAAGTCCAGTTCTCATTAGTTCGAAATGAGAAAGTTATGGCATTTGATTGGTTTATATAATATGAGGGAAATTGTCACAGAAACATCTTGAAGGGATGATCTAACAGAGTGGTACTATGAAATTTCTCATCAACCCGTACAGACTGTATTAAAAGCATTTCTTCTAAAAAGTTGAAAAAAACATATCTCCCAAACTATAACGAATGAGTCGGAGATATTTTCACAAAATCATCTTGAAAAGATCATCTAAAAGGGGTGATACAATGAAATTTCGTAACAAGCCGTACAGACTGAGAAAAAAGCTTTTATCCATTGTGAGATATTTACTCTTCTCCCTACGTCGTAGTTTGAAAGATATAATTTTTTCAACTTTCTCTGAGAAAAGCTTTTAACACAGTATGTACGGGTTGTCACGAAATTTCGTTATATCACCTCGTCAGATTATCCGCACAAGATGTTTTTGTGATTATTCAAGTTATGCTAAAATAGCGTGTTTTGATTTGTTGAAATTTTTGTGTTTTCGGTTTTGTAGGTCGGCTCTTGATTGGCTACTGGATATGTATAGATCTACAGCTGTCAGTCAGTTGGCAAGTTCCGAATTCGAAGAACAACAAATAAGTAATTAAAGTCACTGGCCATAGTAGTTCAAATGGTTTCGATTTCATTCATGAAATAATCTGGACAAATACAACTCGTGTTATCGGCGATTATCGTAAATTCCTTTCCGTTTTCGAAACAAATTATGCTGCTTTAGGCAACCACACTCGTGCAAGCGCTCGTGATGATTTCTTTCTCAAAATCGAAGGAATTTCTATTTCGATAATATTATATTACTTACGAAAATCTCATCGACTTATTCATCGTACTTTGGAAGATATAATTTTTGCAACTTTCCCTGAAAATTTTTTCCATGTAATTTGAACCTATATCATATTTACGTATTAGTGACCAAGTAACCAGAAATAGCCAATCAGACAAACATTTAACTGAAAATTTTTCACATGTAAAAAGTGCCCCGGTAAATTATCACTATTGAACAATCGAGTCATCATGGTTATGACATAGTTTGACGTTTACTCAATTAAATTTTCAAAATGTCAGTCCCGAAATATCCTAAATGAGTCAATCGATATAATTATGTGACAATTCTATGAAAAAATTTTCATACTGAATATCCCTCGGCTATTGATAAATTCTCAAAATTTGTCTTAACTTTTCTCAAGCGAGTTGCTTTAAGGTAACAGCCCTCCGCCTTCGGCATCGGGCTGTTACCGAAGCAACTCGCAACTCGAAAGTATACGACAAATTATTTCGAAATTATCAATAGCCTTGGGATATTATAAGTGATAAATGTTTTTTTCTCAGTCTGTACGGGTTGTCACGAAATTTTGTTGTATCACCATATCATATCATCCTTAGAAGACATAGTTTTTCCAATGTTCTTCTTCCTGCACGGGTTGTCACAAAGTTTCATTTTATCACCCTCCTTATTAGATTCAAGAAGTTGTTGACGAAATAGATTTTTTAATTTATCTATTTTCATTTTTTTTGTATTTGTATCAATTCATAATCGGACTATCAAAATATTCGGCGACCGATTTCATACGTTTCGACATTCTCTTTTTGTCTGATTTGTTTTGCTTTGTTAGTCACATGATTTGTCGTTTCTTTAAAAAATGTATTCGATTTACCGAATGATCTTCAAATCGGCTTTTTCGGACATTTCGATGTTTTCCACATAATACATTTTAATAGATCCTTGCATAATCATGCTACCGTCCTATGTAGTCGTAAATAAACCAAAAAATTATAATGAACATAATATTTGTGAAAATGAGAAAATATCTGCAAAAATAATTTGAAAACACCGTAGACGTTCACTCCCTCCCCAATTCCACCAAAGATATGGAACTGTGGCTAGAAAAGTGTGGGTAACTTCACACCAATAGATCTTCATGAATTTCAAAATACTATTTGTCGATCACACAAAGACAACATCCAATTTTGAAACAAAATTACAGAATATATCTGAACGAAACTGTCCTCACTAGTTTTTGAATTTTCAGGTTGGAAATACGCAAATATGGTTGGAACCACGTTACTTGGAAAAATCGTTAGAAAATATGAAATTTCATCCAATATGAAGTCAGTTGAAAACATTAAGTTCGATTCGTTGGTTTTAGTGAATGTTCCTGATGACATTCGTATTAAATTTACTCCCAGAAACAACTAAGAAGAGGGTCTTGGTTTTGTCCAATTCATCTTTTCATTTATGTATGGTGGCTTGGCGGTTCTGACAAGACTATTGTCAGATATTGCTATTTTATTTCCAATTTTCTAATTATAATTCAATTTTTCAATAAAAGATTCATATAATTTAACTGAATTATTTATTTAGAGAAAATGATAACAATAATAAGGCACCCGAGGCCCTGGTGAGTAGTAACACCACCTACCCGAGCAAAGGGTGCGAAATCGGACCGGACCGGTAGCTCGGGTGGAAAGAAATAATTCAAGGATAATGAAAAATATATAATCTGACGATTTCCACAAGCCGAAATAACAAAAATTCGTCGATAAAGTCTAATGCGTGCATAGCTGCGTAATGTCTATATTCCCCTCTTCGCGTTACTATTTTTCTCTCACTCTTTCTCTATTTATTTGGCTTGGCCAAACTTAGATTTTGAATATAATTTTAACCAATTCGTACCGGTAGATTGTGAGAAATCTCAAAAAAACTATAACATTTTTTTTCAAATGTGTTTTTTTTTTGAATAACTTTTAAACGACTTCATCGATCGATTTCAAAAACTAATCAACTCTTAATATTAAAAAATCACGTCGATCGCCGCCAGTCCGGTCAGAATCGGTTGATTCGTTCGTGAGTTATCGCTGTCGAAAGAAAACCGATAAAAGTGTTTTTTCGGTATCACTCTGAAATTTCTAGTTCGATCAATTCAAACTTAAAGATTCTTCAAGGAGCTTGAAAAACAGCGTCGAATGCCGCCAACCGCGTGAAAATCGGTTCATATATTCAAAAGTTATTGCGGTTTGAAAATTCAAAAAATTGTATAAACTTCAGACTTTTGGGCTCGTGCAGCTCAAGAACAAAATAAGTGAAATGTTGAGCGCTTAGGTATGGAGTTAGCGGGAAGGGATGACCTTTAGGGTCAACCGTTTTCCTAATTTTTTTTGTCATATTAGGCGAATCCCTCTAGATAATCGTCAGCTTAGGAGACAGCACATCTAGGATATGAAGATGAACCATATATATCTCAATCTGACGCGCTTGAGTATTTCAAAACGGCGATTTATTTTTCTATTGACACTACGTGTGACATTCAACACAGTTCGGCCATCAATTCTATTAATTATAGTATCAATATAATTTTTCAGTTCATCGACATTATTGTATTTCATTTTGTACTCCTTATTTTTCAGAAATCCCCAAAAATAAAAATAATATAACGGGGTCCGTTCAAAGAACCATGGTACAAAATGGACCGATAATTCTGCCTCTAAATAGACCACACACATTAATATTAAATCGTCTTTGCGGATTGTGGGGATGGACTAGAAATGGATTATGTTTTCTCCAATAATGAAAATTCTTT
Organism: Chrysolina americana; assembly: GCA_958502065.1. Lineage (NCBI taxonomy): Eukaryota > Metazoa > Arthropoda > Insecta > Coleoptera > Chrysomelidae > Chrysolina > Chrysolina americana. The sequence continues at coordinate 13,280,288 of OY293417.1, read as the reverse complement.
CTATTATTCATCCCAAGATTTGAAAAATTAGCCTCATCGCTCCATATAATATTTCTATAGAAGTTTGGATCTTGTCTGCATTTATTCATAAACCACCGACAGAACCCCGATTCAGAACCCTCCAGTATTTTCTGTTCTGTACAAACGGCTTCAAAGTTATTAGCAGACATAATAATAATAATAATAATAATAATACTCCCTCATAAACACTCGTTGAGTGTACCCAAAGGCATAGCCTGTGCGGGTAGAGGACGGCTATTATTATTATTTGCCGTGGCGCTCTGGGGCGACTTACTGATGTTTTAGGTGATGTATTCACTTTTCAGCTGCAGGAAAACCCGGAAAACCTTCAGCACCACCTCGGGTGGTCGGTGTGCACTCCAAGCTAGCACTAGACGAGATTGGCTTCTAGACAACTCACAATACCCTTGCTTTTCAACAAGGCATGCGGCCGCCTATCGAATCCGATATAAAGTAGTTGAGAAAAATTCTCGTACCTACATCGGATTCGAACCGACTATCGCTATGCTGGAGTTTCGAGCGGCCTGTGCATTAGACCGCTGATCCACCGACCACATATTTTGATTAACAAAATAAATGCGGCTAGCGGAATGGCTTTACGATGGAAATTATCGTTATGCACATTAATACCAAATAGCTCTTAGTAACAAAAAATTGTCATTTGTATAAGTACCAAAATTGGGTGTTTGAACAATCATGAGGTTTTATTCGCCAAAACAAAGAAATCTTTTGTACTATAGTGAAAGAAATAAATATTTCCACATAAGTCGCTCATTTTCCACTTTAGGAAGAAAGGTGATATGAGCTTTGTTGTTGAGAATGTTATTACGAAGCGAAATGCATGAAAAAATATAGGGTGGTCCATTGAGAGAAATATCATTTTATGAAATATTCAGAAAACGCGACTGTCAATTTTTTTTTGTTCTCGGAGAAATTAAAAATGCTACTAGTTTGCCCATTTAACCGAATTCGTAGCATCAATAATAACGGAGTTGGCAATGGTGCCAACTTAATTTGGAACACCCTGTATAGAAAACCATAGGTGGACCAAATTTGAAAATTTGGGAGTTCACTATTATTGATAAGTGCTATCTGGCTAAAATATTTTGAAAATTGTGGCACTTCTGGTTGTATTACACAATACTATACTATATATAACATGCCCCTTTTTGAATTAATAGTAAATACAAACTGAAAATAATCATGCAAATATTTTGGTCTCATGATTTGTCTACCTGCCCTGGTCAAACCTGTACTACTATCAGTGTTATTATCATGACCGTTAAGGGCAACTGTTTCATTTTGATCAAACTCAGTGTTAACAGCCTTCACATTATTATTATCTTTTTCGTAAAAAATTTCCTCTTTCACTTCATTACCCATCTCTTTTTCACTACCTCCATTTTCTTGTAGAATTGTTCATAAATTTTATTGTAATCAACATTGTCATACTACTTAACTCTGTCGGGATTTTTTTTAAAATCCTCTGTTTCTATTCAAAATTATGTTGGAATTTTTTAATTTTACCCAATGTTCTTTAGGTCTATTGCGGTCTATTTGTACAATAACTCCTGGTTTCCAAGAATTATCCCTATTCAATATCATCACATTATCATTAATTTTCAAAGTCCTCAAATGTCTAGATGTTGGATTATAATACTTTGTTTAGCTTATTATTTGTTTCTCTAAATACAATTAATGATTTCCAGATACAATTTCGAGCTTCAATAGATTATTTCTCCTTGGTATATGCCCTTTCAATCTTCTATTAAATAACAGTTGAGCTGGTGATGGTGTATTATGGTCTAATGGCGTATTTCTATATTCTAACAAAGATAAATAAGCATCAGTTTGGTCAGTATATGATTTTTTCAATATTTTTTTTAATGGCGCAATCGTGAGAAGAAGCTCTACAAATTCTAGTAATATATACGATAATGTAAGTAAGAGTTCACTAAAAGTATCGTATAATTTATAGTGACAGAATTGTCAAATGGAGTTTCTGAAACAACCGATGAGGATAGTTATTTACCTATGAACTGCAAAAAATTCAAACAGCAATTTGAGTTACATATCATAGCTACAAGATGTGCTGTTAAAGAAGAGAAGATTCAGGCAGCAGTATTACTACATATTATTGGAGAAGAAGTACTTGAAATAATTGAGAGTTTAGGATTATCTCAAGATAGAAAAAATAAAAGATCTTACTGTTGAACGACACAAATTCAACATGAGAGTTCAAGCAAGAAATGAAACATTTGACATGTTTTTGAAAGATTTGAAAGCCATGGCGTCGTCCTGCGAATTTGGAGATCTAAAGAGTGATCAGAATTGTATATGGTACCGAGGATATTAGACCTAGAGAAAATAATTAATATATGCAGAGCTGCAGAACAAACAGAAACAGTATAAATATATAATCTGATAGATACTGGAGACACTGTGAAAATGCATGAAGTGAAGAAAAGAGTCTACATCAAAAGTTTTGAAGAAGAACTTCAGAATTTGGAAGCGAACAAGGCAGACAGGAAAAATCGGAGCAAATTTGTATCCGATGTGGTTATTCATAGTATTTCAAGAATAATGTTTGCCCTGCCCAAGGTAAAAATTTGCAATTCTTGCGAAAAACCAAATCATTTTGCGAGAATGTGTAGAATGAGTGTACGAGTCAATGCAAACGATGTTATTGAAAACTCACATTTGGCAGATGGATGGATTGGACATATTTTCATTGTAGAGTTGCAAAATGTAGTTGCTTTCAAATTAGATACTGGTGCCCAAGTTTATGCATTACCAATAAATCGAAAGTTTGACAATTCAAACTTAGAAAAATTTTTGAGACCCTGTAGTTATAAAATACTGAATCACTCTGGTAGTAGAATTAATGTATTTGGAAAATGTAATTTACACGTAGTATTTCAGGATATCCAATATGATCTAGAGTTTGTTGCGATTGAAACAACAGTATTTTTATTTATTGAAACGAGTCCATGCTTTGGAGAAACACTTTAATTCGAAGAATTATTTACAGGTATAGCTAAATACTGATCCAGTTAAATTCAAATTGAAAGACAAATATGAACCCAGTGTGAAAGTACCTTTGGAGTCACAGATAAATCAGAGATCAAGTTAGATCGAGTGTGTAAGGAAGATATCATAAAAAAAGTTACTGAACCTACTGAATTTGTAAATTCAATAACTATAGTGAGAAAAAAAATGGGGATATCGGAATTTGTTCAGATCCAAAAATTTTGAACGCGAGTTTATAACAGGAGCATAATTGATTCCGAATTTAAAAGTGTTCATTGATGATATGATCATTCATTCTAGGAATGAAACAGAACATAAAGATATAGGTATTGCAAAGAGTTTTGAAGAAAGCAAAAGAAAATGGGGTGAATTTCAATGAGGAAAAATGTAATTTCTTCATGCCAGAAGTCAGGTATATAGGTCATATAATGTCAAAAATTTGTATTGAAGTGGATAGGTTAGGAATCGCACGTTAAAAGGTAAGACCTCGTTAATCCTTAGCTCGCGAAAGTTTCGACTTCTGAGGGCTGTCTTTCGTAATGGGATGACAGCTGGTTAACGAAAAAAAAAAAACAATTTTTTTTTTATGAAAAAATTTAAGTGATTACACACTAAGCGGTACCAAAAAATGGTAAAGAATTGAGTAGGTTTCTAGAAATGCTACAATATATTTCAAACTTTTTACCAAATTTGAGAAATCCCAACAGTGATTTCAGACGATTATTAAAAAAATGTAGTCTGGAACTGGAATAAGAATTAATTATTTGAAAGAAATTTTAACGACAAAGCCAGTATTACAGTTTTTTGATGAGAAGTTGCAAATAGTTTTATCAGTTGATTATTATTATTGTAGAGACTGGAAAGATGATGTGCTTCAATGTTTATTAAAATACGTAAAAATAGGCTGGCCATTACTTAAAAACAAATTGAAAGAAGTGGTTAGACTATACTGGAATGCTAGGGACGAAATAGTAGAAAGCAATGGAGTACTTTTCGAGGGAGATCAAATTATAATACTATATTATAAAACAAGTATCACTCCAGGTGGTCGGCTCGAACTCCAAGCAAGCACCAGACGTTGGGATTGGCATCTAGACAAATTACATTGCCTATCGACTCCTATGAAATTGAGAAAATTATTCTCGTTTTCCAGGATTCGAACCTGGCCTAATCGAATGGAAGTTTCGAAGGCTGGCATCTAACCGCCACACTACCGAGTACCACATATACAGTTCGATTATTCTATCTTTACCCGTGCGTCATCATCACAATACCATAATTCTTAGCTTAGAAGACACATGTTAAAGAATTTTGATTCGCTCATAGCGGTTGTTAGAAAGAGATGTTCGATAGAGGGTGTGTGATTTCTTCGATCATAAATTGATGACGCATGGGTAAAGATACAATAATCGAACTTTAATATAATAATAAGGTTTGTATGGGTAGGTACAAATTTTGTAATCAACTTTAAACAAAATTTAAACAACTCATGACTGGATGAGATTGCATCATTTTAATAATGATCTTAATGTTTCTCTCTTCAGTACAAATAGTGTTATCGGTTTGAACTAATTTTCCAATTAGTCAATGAAAAAGTACTAAATTAAAAACAATTTTTATATAAATTATCATTGAACAGAACACCCTGTATAATATATTATTTGGAAATAATTTATGTAATACGGCCCTATAGTAATTCCCAAAAACAAAATTAAGTTTACATTTTTTCAAAATTTATAGCAGTGAATCTTTAAAATGTCTACCACGAGTTTAGTAAACACGATCACTTTCAAAGTAGGATTATCCCCTCAAACTGTAGTTATAGGGTGTTGTCAAACATAACCTGTTATCCGAAGGGTTTTGAAAACCCTGAATGTCGTTTCTTTTAATGAAAATACCTTGTATATTCATATCCTGTTATCCGAAGGTTTTTGCAAACCCTGAATGTCGTTTCTTTTAATGAGAATACCTCATATATTATGGAATAACTGAACGAACATTTGAATTCTGCTCCAACTGATATATGTTTTTTTTTGTATCTCTCTCGGAAGGCTTTTGAGTTGTGAGAGTTTTGTTATGAAAACGTTAATGGAATCAGCAATATTATTAACTGATTAGGTCATTACGAATACTCGGAGCACCACCACGCCTATACAGTGTGTTTCACTTCTCATGGAAACACCCTCGCATCTTCCGTAATTTTCAACGTAGAGCCATGAAATTTTCAGGATCGATAGATTCACTAGAAATGAACTCGCTGCAAAAGGTGTCATCCTACGAGATATACACTGCACGAAAACAGCGATGGAACCACCCATTTTTCCTTCGGATTCGTGTTTAGGATCCCCGACTTACTGCTACTACACCTGTCTCTTGAAAAATTTTCAGTCTTGAAAATTTCAAACTTGTTACACATCTCATGGAAACGCACCCGTATCTTCCGTAATTTTTGACGTAGAACCATGAAATTTCCAGGATCGATAGATACACTAGAGATGACCTCTCTGCACGAAAGGGGTCATCATCCGTGAAGTATTTGAAAAAAAATTGAATTTTTCAGAACTGAAATTTTTTCAGGAGACAAGTGAATTAATAGTAAATTGGGGATCCTGAACACGAATCCGAAGGAATTTTGGGCCAATTTTACTCCCTAATATTACTTTCCGAAAAAATAGGTGGTTTCATCGCTGCTGGCGAGCAGTGTATATCACGTAGGATGACTCCTTTCGTGCAGAAAGTTCATCTCTAGTGTATCTATCGATCCTGAGAATTTCATGATATTTCGTCAAAAATTACAGAAGATACGAGGGTGTTTCCATGAGAAGTGAAACACACTGCATATGAACCAGAACAATCCTGTCAGACGTTACAAATATCACTTTAATTGTTTTTCGAAAGGTTTACAGTCCAACTTACCATTATTTTTTTTACTGTTTCTGTTATCCACATAAACTGTCACTTTATCGCAAGTTGCACTCACCTGAAAAAAAAAACAAATGATAGTTCAGAAAAATTATTTTATGGAAATGGATGAATCGAATAAACCGAACAATTGAGTCATTTTGGTGCAATCTGATGAAGATCAAAAATTTTAATTTTGTTCATTTAATTATTACATCTGATTACATCTGACTCATTTTGATAGCGATGCAAAGATGCATCCTTTTTCATCCAAATAAAAATGCCCCAACGAGACTCAATATTTTTGGTCATATTAGCTTTGATTGTTCACAGTTGTTGACACTCCATGCACGGAAAGCATCAAGGGATTATCGAAATATCTACACCAAACCAAACCATTTATAGAAATTGTGTTTTCAATAGCTGCACATTTGAATAATTGTTTCAAAAAAGATGATTGTTGTTGATTGATGGCGTACGATCTCACGATGTTAAATTTTCAGTTCATTATACCGTGTTAACTGAGACATTAGTTCGACGTATTTCTGTTAATCGATCATTCGGAAGACATTGTTATCTATTAATCAAATGTAATTTAGGCTTGATGGAACATTGTGTTCGCATACACGGAAGTTTCACTCGACCCCAAAATAATTCATTTCAAATTAAATGCTTGTATTTTTTTGTGATCCACGGTCATGCTAAAACTCCATTTTCAATCATTAGCATCAGTACCAAGTTTGATCAAGACATTAATCCTTTTTTACGAACAAGAGACACAAAAGCGGTCCAGTGATGTTTTATATTCGTCAAATAACTTTTCTTTTTTTTTTATTTATATACAATATAATATAAATAATTAAAGTCAAGTATAATAATGATATTAATAATAATAATACTCCCCCATAAACACTCGGCCTGTGCGGGTAGAGGACGTCTATTATTATTATTTGCGGTGGCGCTCCAGGGCGACTTACTGATGTTTTAGGTGATGTATTCAGTTTTAAGCTGTAGAAAAACCCAAAAAACCTACAGCACCACCTCGGGTGGCCGGTAAACGGAAAAAAAACCCGGAAGAAAAAAACGGAAAATATACCCCCGGAAAAAAAATCCCGAAAAAAAAAATCGGAAAAAAACAATTGGAAAAAATACTCTCAGGAAAAAAACGAAAAAAAAAAAATAAAAAATAAAAACGGAAAAAATAACCCTATATGCGATTACAATGGCCAGTACACAAAAAGTAATGAATTTTTAACTGTGTGTCATGTTAAAGAAACTAGACCATATTTGATTCATTTTACAATACAGAGGGATGGAACAACAGATTTTCCAGCCTTGCAAAAAGGCGAATCTGTCACCAGGTTAGTTCGTTCAGGAACAATCGAGTCGTAAAAATATAAAAAATCGTCTTTTTTGGTCATCGACGATGAACATTCCACAAAACATTCCAATAAAACTTTTTTCTACATTCATGCAAAAAGCAAAACTTTATTGAAGTATATTCAGTGGAAAAAGAAGCTCTTTATTGCACTAGTGCAATACAGTTTTTATTGCAATAATCTGTCATTCTACTTCAACGTGCTGTCATCATGATAAACATAAACGTTAGCAGTCAGAGTCAGAGTTGAACAAACAATGCCTTCCCGAGAATAACTCCATAATCAATACCGATCCGCTATGTTCTAAACCGTCTACCTGCATAGAGCAAACTGTCTGTACTATGACAACACCTCGTGATAACATACGCGCTCATGGCTACTATGATTTTGATTTTCATAATGCAACTGTGGTTATATAAACATCAGTAAAAATTTAATTCTGGCAGTTGCAGATCTGAAAGTTTTAAAATGAATAATATCAATGGAACACTAGATGATGGTGATGAAATCGATAGTAGGTAATAATTATTTATTTAAATTCACCTAGTGCCGCACCTAAATAAATAATTTTTTGCTTTTTGCATGAACGTAGAAAAAATGTTGTATGCAACTGGTGCAAAAAATGTTTATTGCACTCGACAATTTCACGTCGAGTGCAATAAACACTTACTTTTTGCACTTGTTGCATAAATAACTATTATTGGAATTGTAAAATGATTCAAATATGGTCTAGTTTCTTTAACATGACACACAATTGAAATTTCGTTACTTTTTGTGTACTGGCCATTGTTATCGCATATAGGGGTATTTTTTCCGGGGGTATTTTTTCCGGTTTTTTTTTTCCGTGAGGTATTTTTTCCAGAGGATATTTTTTCCGTTTTTTCGTTTTTTTCAGGGGGTATTTTTTCCGTTTTTTTCCTAGATTCCGGGTGGTCGGTGTGCACTCCAAGCTAGCACCAGACGAGATTGGCATCTAGACAACTCACAATACACTTGCTTTTCAACAAGGCATGCGGTCGCCTATCGAATCCGATATAAAGTAGTTGAGAAAAATTCTCGTACCTACATCGGGCTCGAACCGACTATCGCTATGCTGGAGTTTCGTGCATTAGACCGCTGATCCACCGACCACATATAGCCTGAACATTGAGGAAGAATAAACTCCTTTTAACAACTCTGTAAACGTAAACAGAAATTATGCATTAAACAGCTTATCCACACGTGTGAGGGAAGTACTTTCCGCATAAAATTTTAAAATCAAATACATAATCTTTTCTGAAAATTATCTTCTTAAAGAAATAAAGTGTGATCCTATAACTCTTGCAAAAATATATTTTCCTACAACCACATAGAAATATGCCCATTTTATGCGCTTCATCGGTCAAGAAAGTAGGCCGATTGTATACACTCTTTCATTTCTACATCGCGAGTTGTACTGTAATGATCATTTCAGTACAAGCCATGGTACAGGTATTGCTAAAATATAAAGCCCAAATTGACCAGTCCGGTAAGTTTTTGCCCAGAATAATTTAAAATAGAATAAGGAATTCAATAGAAAATAGACAAAACTTACCTTCAACTTCTAAGGATTGGAAAAGTTAGGAAAATTCAACTGTGAAAATGGAAACTAATGAAGTTCCAAATATAACTTTCAGTCATTGTCAAAACGTAACATTTGATATTGTAAATAATAAATAAACTAATGTTGAATAGTAACATATGATTTGAAAAATGTAATCGAAGTTCATATTTTATAATAACTTCGTCATATAGTGTGAGGCTTGTGAGTAGTGAAATGTCGCTATGCTCGTAGAAAAAGTATAGTGTACAACGAGCATGGAATGTCCATTTCTCACTCGTATGATTTACGGCACTCGCCTTCGGCTAGTACCGTAATTTTCATACTCGTGAGAGTGTCATTCCATGCTAGTTGCACAATATACTATTTCCTACGACCACATAAGAATGTAAGGTATATCGCACTGTATAGTTACACGGAAAGAGGCTTATATACACATGCGTGGAAAGTTATTTTCCGATCAGGTGCGGAAAGTAAATCGCACGTGTGTGGATAAGTTGTCATTTCCAAGACCAAGACCAAAACTTGACTTTCGAGACCAAGACCATGACTTTCCCCAAGAGTATTGGTCTTGGTCTCAAAAGAAAAATAGTGAACTTAAATCTACTCAATATTGAGCAAATTTTGATAAAAAATGTTATGGCATTTTATTTCAACTATTTATTTTTCGTATGGTAGGTTTTTAAATTTTGTTCATTCAAAATCAAAAATACATTTTCAAAATCTGTATTGCAGTTATACAGTTTACAACAAATTTTAATAAGTTTAATAAGTATTGCAATTTCCTCGGGATTCCGATTCCACCCCTCAGCCGCAACCGCATCTTACTGGTTATCACACAATTATTCATTATAAAATGGTCAATAAAAACCTAATTAACATTCCAACCATTTTGAACCTTTTTTCTGGCCAGTCGGGCGTCGACCTGTGTGCTGTGTGGGTCTAATCCAATCTTTATATGAGATTTCTAAAAATTATATCATGATAGTGAGATGAAAAAATTTATTTCGCCTACTTTACTAAATTTCTAGACAAATTTTCATCCAAGACCAAGACTTAGTCAGTCTCGTCTTGGTCTTGAAAGATTAAGACCAATACCAAGACTACATTTATTTTTCGGGAGTAAGACCAATACTGATCAGTCTTGGTCTTGGTCTCGCGAACCCCTAGCGGCAGTCACCAAACCTGCGGAAAAGTTTACCCTTTCGCATTTGTTCGGAAAATCACTTCTGTACACTTAAATCGTATCTGAAAGTCACATCAAACTTGAAAAGTGCCACATTGTTCTGTCATTATTACAATCGAAAAATCGAAAAAGATATGAGAACGCCACTGCTCATAACATAGTTTTCAGTTAGTATAAATGAGATAGTGATGAGAATTACCCAGTTCTCGCCGTAAAAATGATGTTATTGTGTTTAAGTACGAGAGAATTTTTGGTATGTTCAGTTGTAACGTTAATACTAGTCATTACTTGCGTCGATTTTTTGAGAAAAATCAAATTTGGAAGAAGACACGCAACGAACATTCCAGTTCTACCTTACTTACCACTCATAGGATCCATATATGTATTTCTACAGAAAAGTAAGTGCTCGAATTGAAGTAATGAATTATTTCAAATTTAAACTGAATATTGATGGTTACTATGACCGAAAATATGTTTAAAGTTATGGGAAAATTTTAATTGGATTAATCCTAAAACTAGGCACTTTTGGTCTGTTAGAAGTAAGTTCAGATCACATAATCCACGTTTAACGCTCGATTCAACTGACCAGTGATGGCTAGTTGAGCATTATAAGAGTATCCTAAAGGCCGATTCTGATAAGTGCGTGCCCATGCAGGGCTTTTGAAGCAAGGGCGGTTGGAACGCCTTTTATTTACGTTTCTATGACAGGAACATATTTTTCTACTCATTTATATGAAAATTATCGTTTTTCAACCGAATACCCTACATGAAAGTGATATTTTTTCGCTCTAGAGATGAAAATGAAGCAAATGAACATTATCATGCGATCCGATGGGAATCTAGGGGAGAGTTGTCAATATTGTACCGCCTCCTAAATTGTACCACCACTTTAAATCTGAAACCAGAAATGAACTGGCAACAACGAATGGTTCAGTAAATGCAACTAGTGGCAAATCTGTTCAGACTCGGTTGGTTTCGAGACTGAGTGAGGGCAGGAAGAGTTGTAGGTAGAAATATATTTTCGCACCTAGCAGTACTATTTTTTACGTCATTTATCGTAGTATACCTTTTTTTTTAAAGTAAGCACCTGAATTTTGGTTTACGGTTAAGTTGATATATTTTAAATGAACTGTTGAAATTGCATTTACAATTCCATAATCAATAATTAATTATAGACATTGATAACAAATATTACACAGTTTCCTTAGCTGTAACCCTCCGTTGCTTTTATTAAACCACCGACCAACTAAGGGCATTCATATCTATTCTTACTGCAGATGCCAAAGTTACATCAACCCACATTCAAACGTCATTGTCTAAACCAAAATAAAGTTGCCAATGATGCAGTTAAATCGTTCGATCGAGCTCCAATGTTTAACAAAGATTAAAATATAGTACAAATTGGGAGACTTATCGGTACAATTTAGGCAACTGGTTTCTTAATTCGTACCGGAATAAAGAATTTTTTAAACTTTATTTAGATGAAAACTGTGCAGTTTTATGGACTCTTGATGTAAGTTTTGTGTTCCTGTGTATGCAATAATGTTCTGTGATTTTTTTCTCTATCAAAAGACATCAACAGTCTGATATATTTGAATTTAAAGAAAAGTGGTACAATATAGACTTTCCTCTACTAAAAGCAATTTGATGGATTTTTGGCACTAATGACAGTTAATCTCACTACTTGGCACATGAATCAGCAAACGAACGTCACCTCGTTTGACACGTTTTTTACACGATTATATTTGAACTTCTCTCTATAACAAACTTCAACTAATATGGACTCTGATAGCGAAATTCCAATATTTAATAAACAAAATCTATCCTAGAAAAAATACCACTTCATACTCGAGATGAAATACTTCTTTTTCGTTCCTGAGATTTCCACAGTCGCTTCGCTCGTGGACAAAGTCTCGGCTCACGAAAAACAATATTTTCATCTCTTGTTATAATATACAGTTCGATTATTTTATCTTTACCCGTGCGTCATCATTGTTATGCATATGAAATAAGTCGAGACATTTCAGTCAAAATAACGTCTAAATATAGAATGCCGTGGCTTATATCCCGACAAAATTACAAAGTGTAGGTAATAAGATGGGATAATGAATTACTAAATTAACTAAATTACCATTTCCAAATTCATGGAAATGGCGAACAGAATACAGTGTGACGCACAATCATGGGTACAGCCCCCTTTTCTCCATTCCTTTTTCCCTTTATTTTCCAAATATGTCAAAAAGTGTCGTCCAGTGAGCATTTTCAATGTTCCAAACTTAAAAAATATTGCTGGAGAAACAAAAGCGAAAAGGAATGAATCTGTTTAAATTTATTTTTTCCGTTAACCAGCTGTCGTCCCCTTACGAACGACAGCCCTCAGTAGTCGAAACTTATACGAGCCAAGTATTAACGAGGTCTTACCTTCTAACGTGTGATTCCTAGCACACGGTGTATTCCAATTATTATGAATCCAGTGATACCAGGTTTGATAGGAAAATGAAACATGGAGGCAGAAATAATGTTCATGGAATTTCCTCATTTGCCCAGTGAGTTTACTAGAAACTTTTGACCACCCTACTGTATTCTAATTTCAGTCACACTCATATAAGGAAGTTGTTTTATCCATACCTCCGCAGCCGTTTCACACAAATCCATCAAATCCTAAATTTATCCACATTAACGCAATGCATCCCCACGGAAATTCAACTTGTATATTACTGCCAGTCACGAAAACTTACGACTATTAATGCAATTTCTGTAGATGTAACAGTTAACGAAGAAAGTTGTTCAGAAAACTAGGTTGGAGTGCATTATTTCCAAAACCTTTGCATACTTTGATATCAAAAAATAAGTTTCCATTCAAACATGACTAAACTAAAACTCAGAAAAGGAATCTTCTAGACTTAGGTATTCAAACTTTTTCAATTACCTATTCGTGCATGGATGCAAGAACACACTATATAATGATAAATAAATGAATATCTAAGAAGTAAAAATACACCAGTTGAAACATATTTGGTTATGAAATACTCAACACATGATTAACAAAAAATGTATTCATACATTTATTTATGTATTGCGAGCATGTAGAACTATGTCCAGTTATGAAAGGAAAAACAAAATTAATATATTTAATCACTTTCAGATTCAGAACTGTCACCAATGTTTATAATAACGGGTTTAATAACCATATCACAAAGGAGATTTTCTTGTTCATAACATTTTTCAATGAGTGATTCAGTGTGTGTTGATGGAATGGGTTTATTTTCGTTTATTTTGATGTACACCGTTTTTCGAGATATTTTAAGTGCATCTGAAAATCTCTAAAATACGGTAAGAAAAGTTATAACACTTCTTTTGTGGTTTAAATTGTTACCTCTTGAACAGATGAAAGTGGTAAAAAAGGTTCACCATTCGCTCTTTCCCTTTCAATACAAATTGTTGTGCTTGTGAATTAGTTACAGGCATAATATAAAAAAAATCAAATATATTGTGAATGTTTTTACCTGTATTTATAGATTTGGGTAATGTTTTTTTCTCTCATTAGGATTTTCACACTATGAATAACTATTGTGGGAATATCTTGGCAGTACGGGATTATAGTCATAAATTTCATTTGTAAGGTTAGAAATTTTAAAGAGTATTTGTGAATAAAACACATTGTATTGTACTTACTTTGGAAGTAATGATTCCAAGAGACGTTTAGCTTTGAAAAAAAACCGTTTTTATAATATATTCGACTGCAAAACAAAGTAAAACTGGCGACAAACAATACCCCAATGACAGAAAACAATGACGCAATTGATGGTTGGCAAGTTTAGTTGAAATGTAAAACAGGGTCGGTTTAATGGCTATCTCTTTTCACTGTTTTGAGTTTCAATCGATCATCACAATACCATAATCATTCTTGGCTTAGAAGACAAATGTTACGAATTTTGATTCGCTCATAGCGGTTGATAGATAGAAAGATATGTTCGATAGAGGGTGTGTGATTTCTTCGATCATATAATGATGACGCATGGGTAAAGATGAAATAATCGAACTGTACTATTATTTGGTTCTGTAATAATTTTGCCAATGCTATTTGAGTTTTTCAAAAAATAATCCCGATGTATGGTTCACTGCATCTTTCATCTCATGCATGGTGGGCACCTAATTATGTACTTATTCAACTTGCAAAATATTTAGAAAAAAATTGATGAACAGGTGTGCGAATAATTCCTAAGAGAGCTATATATAGCGCTTCGAAAATGGGTCACATAACCGAGGTCTATTCAGAATTTCAGGAATCCATTGAAATATACACAAATTATATGGAGAACATAATTATCTTTTGATGATTAATTTGTGCATTTACTATTTATAGACATTTTTTTTCAGACCCACTGAATTATTTTATAATTATTTGCGAGGAGTATAAGTCATTTTATTTATGGATGTTTACCAAACCTTGTTATTTAACATGTGATCCAGGCGAACTACAAATTATACTTACTCACCAAGACTCGATAGAGAAGGGGAGCCCGTACAGTGTAATGGATTCTTTTATTCACGAGTCAATAATACTCTGTTCCGGTAAGTTATCCTTATACAAATGATATCAGAAAGTGCCGTTATTTCGAAGAAACAATCATAGAATTTGTTGTACATCGTTTGTTAAATCATTTGACTTGCAGATATAATATAATATACGATAGGGTTGAGTATGCATTCATGATTTTTTCACCATACAAATATCCATCATATAACTGTATAACTCCAAATAAATTCTGTTGGAATTTCATAACACACATTATACGTTTAGACCAGCCAGAGTCAGATCCTTCTTTCTGAGAGCGTTTGTTTAGATTTAATGTTAATTACAAGACAAGTTCACTAACATGCAGTTTAAGTAAACTCGCGTCAGTTTCTAGGGATTACAAAATGAAATTTCAATTATAAAAAAATAATCCAGCCTTTCTCATATTTTACTATGACTGCCGAATCACGTCTACCCAACGCAACGCCTGGCAAAATTTTTCTACAACATTTTACTTTGCATTTTGCAATACTTCCTGTAACAACCACCAACTGGCAATCGAAAACATGTGACATCTGCAGACTATTTTCGCGATTCCACTCGCTCATCAGTACAGACTGGGCTACAATATATAATTGATTTCCAATCGGTTCCGACCAGTACCCAGACTTCGTTCGAAGCCGAAGATACCAATTTGAAAGTTATACCAAGATACCAATTTTGAATTTGAAATTGGTATCTTCTTCAAACGAAGTTTGGGTACTGGTCGGAATCTTTCTGTGGTATCGATAGATGGCTCTGTTGCTCACTTTCTTGGTCCGTGACGAAGTTATCCTAGTGCCAGATAACAAAACCGATTGGGAATCAATTACATATTGTGGCCCAGTCTGTACTGATGAGCGAGTTGAATCTCGAAACTAGTCTGCAGATGTCACATCTTTTCGATTGCCATCAGTTGGTGGTTGTTACAGGAAGCATTGCAAAGTATGTTCTTGTAAAAAAACTTTGCCAGGCATTGAGGTGGAGTGAATCGGTATGGGGCCGTTGAATTATTTCTGTTCGACGTTTGCCGACAAACCTATAGTATAGGAAAATATGCGAAAGGCTGGATAATTTCTATTATCAAAACTTCATTTTGGATATTATTGCCTTTCGTCAAGTACTCCTAGTTCCACAAGAAAATATTTAAATATTTTTTATGATGAAATTGGTGCTTGGAATAGCCAATGAAATTTCCATTTTCTTAGGAACTGAACTCAGTTTAGATGAACTGTTGGTGAACTGTTTTGTACAACACTCTCTAAGGCCGAGTTGTACTAAACAAGTTGAACAACAGTTCAAGTGAACCGAGCTCATTTGCTAGGTATTAGCCAATGAAATTTCTAGTTTCATAGCAGCTTGAACTGTTGGTGAACTTGTATTGTATTATACTTCCAGGCGACAGGTGTCAAGTGGTAAGCGACAGATTGCAGGTGTTGGATGTCATCGTGTTTATACTTTTTGTAGGGTGTTGTCTGTGAGTTGCAGACTAAACAAGAAGCCTATTGAAATAGTAGGTATTAAGAATGTCGTTCAAAACACGTCGTGCGCTTTTGTTATTTAACAGTAAAGAAGAAGAAGAAATTTACTGAAGAAGACGAAGAAGGGAGTTTAGTGTTCATCCTGTAAACGAAGTCCAGATTGTAGGTGATGTCTGCACTTCATTTATTGGGATCTCGTAATCTTCTTTTGATACTGCATAATTCGCAATAATTAATAATTATTATTACGTGCGTACAGTGATGAATTGAAAACGGTACTGGGAGTTTGCCACCTGTAATATAGAAAACAATGCAAAAACAGAACCAAGTGACATCGCCTGTCGCCTACCACTCGACACTTGAGTTCATTTGGGGCAGGTCCGTCTTTACAACGCTCATTTATATAACACAACCAAACCTGTAGGTATCAAAAATGTAAGAGCTCTATAAATCGAATGGAATTTTAACTGGGATATTTCATGTTCACATATACCGCTAATTTTTTTCCATGCCCTGATCCGCCATATCTATAGTTTTTATCTAGGGAATTTGAAGGTAACATCGAAAACGTTTGGTGAAAACCAGGATTCAGCGATGGTTGTTGCAAACTTCATTGGGAACTGCATATTACCAGAAAATTGTATTTTTTATCGTAAAATCAGATCTATTCTTTTTCAGCTTCAGTTTGGAGAAAAAAAAGGAAAACAATTTCAAAAATTTTCAAACATAATGTTTTGAATACGTTTATACCCTCGTTCAACGATATGAGTGAAGAATATATTCAGTCAATCGAAAATGAAGAAACTTCGGCTGATTTAGGAAAGAAAAATACAGAATTCTTCTTTGAAAACTTCTTTCGTGAGTTGATCGAATCAATGATATAGTTAAATATCAATTCATGTTTGTTTTTCAGATAACTTTTTGAAAGTTGGTACCAACGAAAAACTGAATAAGTTACGCAGAAAACTCAACATCCAAGAAACAGCTAGCTTGTGAGTTTTTCAAGAATCTTTTACATACACACAGTTATGATATGAAATAACTTGATGTGGACTGTATTTGCAATTTTTGATTTATTAACGAACGCTACATAAAGTCCATTGAGTAACTACAACTCTTTTAACTTTTTAACAGATTGATACTATTTAAACCTGATTTTTGACCACAATGAAAAATATTTATTCTTTCAAAATGGCGACTCGACGCCATTTTGAAAGTTTTTTTTTATATCATTGGTCGAGGATATCTCAATCAGATCGAATTAACCTATGAGCTAGATTGAATTTCTCTTGCATACACACGTTTACTACATGTTTCAATTATACAATGGTGAAATCGTATGCCTAAAAATATTCTATTTACGGGGTGATTCACAAATAACTGATAGTAGTTTTTGTAAAATCTAACTTTTTCTACAGTGGTCTTGAGGAAGCATATTTTTGAAAAGTATAATGATAGCGAAATCTTTAAGCATCGAAATTGTGAACGTGTAAGTATTTACTTGAAAAATAGGTTTTCTGTGGCGCAAATGTTGAATTATTGAGTGTTTGAAAAACGTATTGTGAATAATTCGTGAATCACCCTGTAGCAGTAAATATTTTCAGCTATACCTTTCATATACATTCGACCAAAACTTGCATTGAACTAACATACGCATTATGAGTCAATGCAGTTTATCAATTTGAGGTTAAATACTAGTGAAATTGGCATTTCTCCTCTTTAACGCCGTTTATCTAGAAAAACTGGTCGGATGAAGAAATCACCTCTTAAGACGTTATTAAAATAAATATATACTGAGAAAATGGTTATATTTGACCGGGGAAATTTCAGAATACAGAGTGTATTCCCTTCGACGAATATACCACCTTGTATATCTTAAACCTTACAAACATCCATAATCATAAGTGTTACCCCCCTATCTATAGTCTAGTCAACAAGTGCCATTTAGACCAACATTTTTCAGCAGTCTCCGAAAATTATGATTGAGGTGTCATTCGATTCGGAATGACATCCAGATGATTTTTGAAAAAAATGAAGTTTCGCATGAAAAAATTGTAAAAGTTATTAACAATTAACTAAAAAAAAATATGGCTTTAGTATTTTGTAAATATCTCAAAAACTAATTAAAATTTTTTAAATCTAAAAAAAGATTCAAAAAGAGGAGGAAATTTCCTAAAAAAAGCTCAATTCCCGGAATTGTAGCATCAATATTTATAATTTTCCCAGAGGGATGAAAATACGGCCGAAAACGGGTACTCTGGCTCGGGCAAGCCACACCCACTTTGGACACTTTAACAATAAAAATTATTTTAAAATACTAAATATGAAAATAAAAAATTGGAAAAATTCAGGCACTAACTGAATAGATTAATGAACAATAATCCGCTTGAAAAAAATTTTTATCACAATTTTTCAATTAGTTAATCAATAGTTAATTAATAATTGTTTTCTGCTTGAACATGAACATTGCAAGTGTGATAATTGTTAAACTATAAATTTAAGATTTTTTTCCTCTTTTGGAGCAATTCTTGAAAGGCTTCAGAATAGAACCCCGTTGGAAAAATTAAAAAGTTTTTATTTTTCAGTTTTTTATTAACAATTTTCGTTGTTGCAAAATTAAATACTTAAATTAATCATTGAAAAAAAAAATATTTTTTAAATATTATCAATAATCCGTTTTTATGTTAAATTCCATTTTATTTAATTTTTCATTGTTTATGCAATAAACAATTTGTTATAAACAAATAAATTTTTACCTTATATTTTTTTTTCTATTCTAATTTCTGTCACAAAAACAGACATGATTTTTTTTCTTTTTTAATTTTTTTTTTATTATTTTTTATTCAATTTTTAAATATAAGTTCTCTCTAACTTCGTCATTCTTACCTGGTCTTCATCCTTAAAATTATTATAATTTACAAACTAATGGAGATACGATGAAAATACTTGAGACTTATTTATTCTCCATTACATAAAAAACAAATTTAGCAGAAAAGTTTAGTTGTTACTTATTTATTTATTGAATTTATAGCAATTGTTGTAAAAATGTTGAGTAATGAACAATAATTGATAAGATACTTGAATGAAGTAGTCATATTTTTAATAGTTGATAAGATTTTTAAGCATTAAAACAAAAAAAAATTTTTTCCCTAAGTATTTTTCAACAACAATTGCTATAAATTCAATAAATAAATAAGTAACAACTAAACTTTTCTGCTAAATTTGTTTTTTATGTAATGGAGAATAAATAAGTCTTAAGTATTTTCATCGTATCTCCATTAGTTTGTAAATTATAATAATTTTAAGGATGAAGACCAGGTAAGAATGACGAAGTTAGAGAGAACTTATATTTAAAAATTAAATAAAAAATAATAAAAAAAATTTTAAAAAAGAAAAAAAATCATGTCTGTTTTTGTGACAGAAATTATAATAGAAAAAAATATATAAGGTGAAAATTTATTTGTTTATAACAAATTGTTTATTGCATAAACAATGAAAAATTAAATAAAATGGAATTTTTTTTTTTTATATCAGAAAGACAAATAATGATTTAAAAAAAAAATGGTTCCTTAATATTAATTAGAAGCGGGAGAAAATAATTGTTAATTAACAAATGCGTTTTCAAGCAATAAAAAATTTTTTTTAAGGAACAATTTTTCTTTTAAAAATCATTATTTGTATCAAAGATTGAAATTCCATAAAAAAATTTTCAATTATCTTATAAACAACGCATTTGTTTATAACAATTTTTTAAACAATTAGAGATAAAAAATTTAAAAAAATTATTTCTATGTAGTTCCTGATAACATAAAAACGGATTATTGATAATATTAAAAAAAAAAATTTTTTTTCAATGATTAATTTAAGTATTTAATTTTGCAACAACGAAAATTGTTAATAAAAAACTGAAAAATAAAAACTTTTTAATTTTTCCAACGGGGTTCTATTCTGAAGCCTTTCAAGAATTGCTCCAAAAGAGGAAAAAAATCTTAAATTTATAGTTTAACAATTATCACACTTGCAATGTTCATGTTCAAGCAGAAAACAATTATTAATTAACTATTGATTAACTAATTGAAAAATTGTGATAAAAATTTTTTTCAAGCGGATTATTGTTCATTAATCTATTCAGTTAGTGCCTGAATTTTTCCAATTTTTTATTTTCATATTTAGTATTTTAAAATAATTTTTATTGTTAAAGTGTCCAAAGTGGGTGTGGCTTGCCCGAGCCAGAGTACCCGTTTTCGGCCGTATTTTCATCCCTCTGGGAAAATTATAAATATTGATGCTACAATTCCGGGAATTGAGCTTTTTTTAGGAAATTTCCTCCTCTTTTTGAATCTTTTTTTAGATTTAAAAAATTTTAATTAGTTTTTGAGATATTTACAAAATACTAAAGCCATCTTTTTTTTTTTAGTTAATTGTTAATAACTTTTACAATTTTTTCATGTGGAACTTCATTTTTTTCAAAAATCATCTGGATGTCATTCCGAATCGAATGACACCTCAATCATAATTTTCGGAGACTGCTGAAAAAAGTTGGTCTAAATGGCACTTGTTGACTAGACTACTAGTCGATTTTTGATTTCTACAGTGTACATTTTTGTATGAACAGTTCACCCCTAATTTCATGCATTTCTAAATAAGTTGAATGAGTATATAATTAGGTACCCACCATGCATGAGATGAAAGATGCAGTGAACCATACATCGGGATTATTTTTTGAAAAATTAAAAAAGCATGGGGTAGCGAGTGATAGCTCATTTGAAAGGGGGTTTATTCTCTATTCAACTGTGCAAAGAATTACACTACAAACAGGAAGGCAACTAAACTAACACTTACATTATCTTTTATTACAGCAAATGTTCAAAATGTTTCCCGTTGACCTCCTGGCAAAAATAGAGTCTATTTTCGCGGGTAATTGTTGCTCACACTTCCGTAATCCGCGCACGCAACTCCGGAATAGAGTGACACTGAGTCTCGTAGACTTTGGATTTTAGGTAACCCCATAGGAAGAAATCTAACGGAGTTAGATCTGGTGATCTTGGAGGCCATTCCACAGATCCTCGGCGTCCGATCTATCGTCCTGCATGAACAGTATCCAAATAAGTCCTCACACCAACTGCAAAATGAGGAGGAGCTCCATCTTGTTGCAGAATAATGTCAATGTCAAATTCGTCTAAATTATTTTCAACAGTTGCCTCTATCAGTGGATCGATCACTGTTTCCAGCATTTCCAAATAGAGGGCATCAGCCAGATTTTCCTCAAGGAATAACGGACCTATAATGTGGTCACCCAGTATTCCTGCCCACACATCAACTTTTTGGGGAAACTGGGTATGAGTTTCGCAAAAAAGTCGAGGATTTTCATCGGACCAGTACCTAATATTTTGTCTGTGCACGTGACCATTTAAAAAGAAATAGCCTCATCACTGAAACAAATGTGTTTCAAATAGCTGGGATTTTGCAAAGTATTGTTAGAGACAATTTCACAATATTCTAGACGGCTGTCTGGATCATCGTCCGTCAGTTCATGCACCATTTTTATTATGGAGGGATGAAATTTATTTTTTTTAAAACTCTCAAAACCGTCACCTGCGTAAACTCACAATTCAAGGCAACAG